>CM068318.1:26046586-26139086 GCA_034766995.1 Acanthacorydalis orientalis | reverse complement strand
TATAGTATTACTATTTTTCTATTTGTAATATAAATTACATTAATACAAGCTCTATAATTTTTATCAGAACTATTGTAATATTTTAATATCTCTGAACTTCAATGCTAATAAACGATATACCAATACATAAAAAATAAGACTACTTTCTGTATCTGAAAGAAATAGCTATTTGATTTTTTCAGTAATATGGAAAATTTTACTTAAGTCGTTAAGTATGGTTTCAGAATTCCACCATTAACCAACCACGGAGAACCACCAACCTTTACATGTTTAACATGTTTTGAACTTGAATCATTCCTTAATTATGTTTTTGTTATTATTTCTTTAAAAAAAGAATTTGAATGTCTATTTCATGCTAAAAGAGATCTTTTGTCATATTTTTTGATGTTTTCCCTATTTTATTGTTTTACTTATAGCATTTTAAATTGTATTAAATAAGTTATAACTTTATGCGAGAAGTCGTATTTTGCGAGATCTATTATAAGTTTTTCCTTTTATCTGAAATTGAAAAAGGAGCAGACCAAACTGATGATAATTTTGTCACACAATTGTTCATAAGTTTTAGTGTAATTAGGGCATCGTAAAATTTCTACTTGGTAATACGATAGTCATTATCTCATGTAGAACATATTTATGAATCTCTTGCACTACTTCTGACAATTTTTTATTTTTGTCCACAATCTACTTTTTCCCATTTTCATAATAACTACTATGGCCATATTTATATCTTCCTCTTCATCCATCACTCTTAATATTTATCTATCATAAATATCAATTAAAATTTATTATTCAGTGTGTGTGTATTATGTTATATAAACTAAAATTGTTGAGCCAAATATTTTTTGTTTAACTTATAACGTAAAATATTTTAAAACTCGAGTAAACACAATCAATAGAATGTTATGAGAAAAAGAAGAATTAGGAGTAACTATGTTTTCCTTTCGTGCATATTTTTTAGGTACACACGTTGTAAAACACGTTTTAAATTCTATATATCTATTCATCAGTAATAACAAAAAAATATTTTATGACCTTTAGACTCAAAAGAATTAAGAGTGAATCACTGATCGACTTTTAAAATTTATTATGGTATTATGACAGATAAACTTGAAAAGTTAGGCAATTAGCTGAAAATTTAAAAATTGCTCGCACAAAAAAATAATTGTGAACCACCCATAAAACTAACATCTAGTAGATTTTTGTTATATTTTACATTTATATTTTAAATTTTGTTTTTTTTTTTAATTGCTAACAAATAGTTAATAGCTTAAAATCAAATATAATTAATGTAGTGTTTAAATTTTGTGAAAGATGTCGTAGCAAATTTATAACATAAATTATATTATAATTTATAATATAATTTATAACATAAAAAGTCTTAGCCCTGAAAGGGTTAGCAAGCGTGTCTTATACCTAACACTAAAACTGATAATTAGTATTAATATTTAATTAACGTGTCGAATTTAAAATTACTTCAATAATAATCTCAATATATTTTGTTATTTATTTTTAATGAAATATATTTATAATAAGAAAATAATTAATGAACTAAACTCGTGAAAAATATTAAAACAAGAGATTAATTTTAATAAAAAGGTGATGAAATCCAATAAGATTTTTGAGTACTAGAACCAAATTCTCAAATTTGTTTTATAATCAAATAATCTATTTACAAAAAGTAAACAAAATATAAAAATAATAATTAAATTGTCTTTGAATATTGTTTCTATAAAAAAACAAATTCAATAGTAAAATTAATTTTAAATCTGTCACTTATTAATTATTTAAATATTTTTAAGCTATTTATATAATCACAACGTAACAATAATTAAGAAAATAAACAAAATTAACATTTTGTATTTATTCTACTTCACGAAACCATACATTTGTTAATATCGAGTATAAATAACATTTCGCGGAATTCCACAAATTTTATTTATGAAATTTTAACGAGCGCTTTTCATTCTCACAGCCGTCATCAGATAAATTAATTAGTATATTTCATTAGTAACTTCATAATGATTGTGTTACTAGAATCGCTTAATGAAATTTAATAAACGGAGTATTTTATATTTAGGGAAATATTATTATTCATTTTATAGACTACGGGATATTAATGGAAAAATAATTGATATCACAAATACTACTTTCTCAGAGAAAGTATTGATATTCTTGACTTCCTCAAAACAATTTATTAATAAATTTCAATTATATATATATATATATATATATATATATATATATATATATGTGTGTGTGTGTGTGTGTGTGTGTGTGTGTTCGTGTAATATATATATATATATATATATATACTATATACTTTAATATTACTTTAAGATTTTTATATTATTATTAGTTAATATAAAATATTTTTTAAGTTATCAAAGAGCTTTCTCCCTAATCTCTCCGACCCTCAGGGGGGCTTTGCCTTCCGCTCGCTCTCTCCTAACAAGTAACAGAAATTAAGAAATTATACGCACAAATAACCTGCATATGTATATATATATATATATATATATGCACATGTATATATATATACATATATATATATATATATATATATATATATATATATATATATATATATATATAAATACCAGTGGGGTGCGCTCGCTAGTCTCTGTGGAAGATTCACCCCCAGTGGTTAACGCCCCCACCCCTTAACAAATACCAGAAATTAACAAATTTTAGACACAAATAATCCGCGTAAAATGTAAGTCGTCAAATTTTTATTAGAAATGTTTATAAGAATTAAGATAACAAAATACAATGTTGAAATGTGTAACACTTTTTTATTCTATAGTTTCAGTGAATACAATATTTTGAATAAATTTCTTATCAGGTTTACATTGAAATTGTATACTTTCTTATACACAGTGTCATCAAGTAGAACACTAATCCTATGACTAATATCAACCAATCAGAATGGAGACTACGTAACTGATATTACCCAATCAGAGAACGAATAAATCTCAGTCATAGCGGAGGGACCATTTTTTAGTTACAGAAATATATGAATATTATATGACTGAATGGATTTTATTTAACCAATTTAGTATTTTTTCATTTAACAATCTCTTTGTTGAACTCAGAAAACAACTTCTATAAATCATATATCAGTTATATATTATTATTTACAATATTTTGATAATGTGCAATGAAGAGAGTACTAGCAATAATATATAACTAACAAACAAGGGTCAAAGCTAACCTTTTATATCATTCACGAATACATCGAGAGCATCGTACACGTTACGAACTTTACAAGTCGGAATCATGAACTCGCCGTGATTTCCGGAACATGATGTCGACGACGTTAAAAGTAAGTTAAAAGTATTAAAACTTGATGCACCGACCACACTGACGAATTTAAACTAGCGGACCAGAGTTTGGCGTAACGAGCAATGAGAGTTTTATTACACAACATTTATGATCCACTTATCAAGCAAATCGTTAATGTAAAAAAGAAAAACTCTTTAGAACTGTTTGGACTTCATATTTATATTTTATTTCGAGTACAAATCATTATCTTCAAGAGTCTAGTGGGATACTTAAATGATGTAATAAAGTTTCATATATACAGTTCTAATTATAATTAAGTTAATTACTAGTAGAATGCACTTTGACGAACAATTTTAATGAAACGAATTTTATTTAGAGTTTTTTAATACCTTCTCATACTTTTTAATATTAAAGTAACTGGTTAGTTACCATGAATATTATGTGAAGGAATTAATCGTTTTTATTATTATAGTACTTACACAATATTCATTATACGATATTTAGAGAATATTTCTACACAAATATTTTATTCTGTAAAAATAGTTCTTTAATCAATTTTGCTCATTTCACTATTATGTTGTTATCACAAAACCAATTTATACTTAATATAAAAGAAATTTTTGCCACATTTCAGATACCTTTTATATTGAGTAAACAATAAAATCGATTAAAATCATTTTAAAACGTGAATATAATATAAATTACTTAGTCAAAAAGTATGATTCTAAATGTTATAGAATATATTATGTTCAATATGACTAAAGTTACTTTCATAGATAAAATTTCAGGTATCTTTAAAACAATAAAATATTTCTTCTGAACAGAACTGTTAAATAATGCATTATTTACTAAGCCAAAAATTTAAATATAAATTTACTGAATATAATTGTAATTTATATCAAACTTATAAAGAAATATTTGTACTTTTTATATAATTCCGAAGTATAGTTTTTTTTATTTTTAAATAAGTGTATTGTAATATATATATATATATATATATATATATATATATATATATATATATATATATAGGTGATTCAATTAAGGCTTCCATATGAAAGTATTAAAAAAATCGCAAAAATTCAAAAAATATTTTTTTTTATTTAGTATTTAGAACAATTCAATACTCAAATACAATTGAACTAAAATACTAAATAAAAAAATACATATTTTTTAATTTTGTAATTTTTTTAATAGTTTCATGTGGAAGCCTAAATTGAATCATTATGTATATATATATATATATATATATATATATATATATATATATATATATATATATATACATAATGATTCAATTTAAGCTTCCAGATGAAAGTAAGAAAGAAATCACGAAAATTAAAAAAATCATGTTATTTTTTATTTAGTACTTAAGATCAATTCAATATTAAAGTAAAATTGAACTAAAATATTAAATAAAAAATAACATGTTTTCGAATAGTTACATTGATAATAAGTAGTATCACTGATAATCTCCGATTAAAAATAATACAGTAAAGTATGTAATTTTACAATTTTTTTATCAAGGATGTATAGGACACAATAAATTTTTGACACTGTGGCTACATTTACTTTTCGAATTGAATTTTTTTCCACATAAAAGATCTTTAAATCACAAAAACATCTAATCAAAAATATACAATAAATGATTATTGATTATTTTTGGTTGTACGTATTTCTGTGGCAACATCATCATTCTCAGAACACCAATATGTAATAAAATCGCTTAGGTAAAAATAAGTTGTCCATAACACTCGGTGGATAATAGCATCGCTATCTAAATAAGAATGAGCAACAATAAAATCTAGTCAACAATCACTTACTGAATCTTTATTATTATTTTTTTGTTGTAATTTGTATAGTGGAAAAATCATTTAAAAAAATCTATTGATTAAATTTAAAAAAATTCTTCAAAATTAATATACATTTATAAAATTCTTATAAAAAAAATTCTTAAAATTAAATTTGTTTCCTGTAAGGTAAATTATAATTTAAATTTTTAATACCTTTCAAACGTGATCATACGGAAAAACGTATGTTGTCATGTATAATTGGAAAAGAAGTTAAAAAAATATTTGCTTAATTTTTTTATGTGTACATTTTGAACAGATGAACGTTTATGTAGAATTGTATTAAAATTACTTATACTTTATTAGAAAAAAAGTATTTAATTTTTTTAAATTTGTTTCTTACTGTAGGTTATGTATTGTTAAAATGTGAAAATATAACAATACCAAAGCTGATAACAAAATACTAGAAATGTCGGTATTTAAAAAAACATTTTATAGATTGATATATGAGGTATAACTTCTCTCTCTCTCGCTCAATTTTTTTTGTATCATCTGTAACTCATTTTCCCTACAATGTGTAAAGATGTCAACACATGAACAAAGACTGAATATTGTTAGAGTGTAATCACGTTTAACATTCTAAGAAAAATATCAAACATGAGAACTTATACGATTACATAATTTTCAGAAAAATAATATTTATTTATGTTTTTTATTCGTATTTAAAGAACAATTCTAATTTATATCATAAATAACATCATTGAAATTTCATTTTTTTATTGTATCCGAATGTTGTTATTAGGTCGATAGGAAAATAATTGCGATTTTTATTTTCTGATTTATAACTTTAATTTTTTTTAATGAAAGTGTAATTTTATCGTATTCATGTCAATATCATGTTAATATCATTTTAAAGGGGATTTTTAGCTCTGTGTTTTGATAACATCGACTTTGGTTTTGTTATTAATTTTGCTTGAAATTGGGCTTTTGAATGAAAAATAGAAAAGGAGCAAATAAGAGTATTGTTCTGTATGATTTCAAAACAGGTGGTAAGCAGTAGAAACTGCTCATAAACTACAAAATGATTTTCGTCTGACTACTGTTAAGAAATTTGCAATGCAATGACAATTCCAAAAATTTCTTTCTGGGAACAAGAGCCTTGAAGATGAAGAAAGTCGCGGGTGTCTTTCTTCAGTTCATAATGACTAACTGAAAGCAATAATTAAATCAGAACCACACACAACAATTCGAGAGCTTACACAAAATAGGCTGTAGTCATCCAACAGTTCTGGACCACTTAACACATTTATGAAAATCAAAAAGGTTGACAAATAATTGCCCCAAATAGGTCAAAAGTGCAATTATTTTTCTACCAACCTAACACTTTTAATTCTTTAAGGATTAAATAAAAATATTACTCTCTGGGTAATCGTGATAGACTGATCCAGTATTTTAACATTCTTTTCAATACCTCGAAAATTAAATTATGTTGTTCGATTTGTAATCCAATCAAATGTCTAAATGTCTGTTTAGATGGATAAAGTAGTTTTTTTAAAAAGTTTTATTATTATTTTTCAATTTATTTTGTATATTTTTGTCCTTACATAACTAAAAATACATTAAAACCAAGCAAACCAGATACTGCCATAATTTTGTGAATGTTTCCCAATTGTTCATTTTTATTAATATATTCCTCAAACCCACCTCTGCAATGTTTACTTTACTTTCTATACGTTCTTAGGCTTAGATGAAGAATCTTTCTATTATTTTGAATTCGCATATATATGTATACATTTACAATTACTATTTCATTCCGGTTGTATTTGAATCTTGTTTTCTTTTTGAATTAACCACCTTTTCGTTAAAACCACATTACTAATATTTTAGATTTATCTGTATTTAGTAAAAGTTTATGTATATATATATATATATATATATATATATATGTATAAATTTTGCATTCTAAATGGAATAGATATAACGAAAGTATATTTTGTTCTTGCTCTATCTTTTCAGTCAAAAAAAATATATATAAACTTATATATGGTATTATCAGTAAATATTATGTCTATAGATAATCTATTAGCATATTAAAATAGATAACAGATAATTGTTGGATATTTTAACGTTATAATATTTTATAAAAAAATATTTTCCCATATTATTAAGCTCGCACAAATGTGAATATTATTATTGTATAATGTTACAATTCTTGTACAATATTAACTGATATTTAATCAACATAAAATGATTATTTTTATAGTTTGAACTAAAAAAAATTAATCAATATATTCATTCAAGATTTTTTAAAAAATAACGTTTATATTTAAAACATTTATGTTAACAATAAACCTATGTGATACACTATTACACTCGAAGCTCGGTGTTCTGCATCTTTCTGCACATCATAATACATTATAGCTCCCGGATGGACACGTTCAAGAGTCCAGACAATAAACTATAGGTTATGAGTTTCGCTCTCAGCATCCTGTACACGTTCATGCTAGCACACATTTGGGGATGTCAAAGTTTTACTTAATATATTGTTTAAAAGGTATTAATATTTTGTAAATATACAGATGTTTTTAGATTGCTAAAAAAAGTCAAATGTATTTATAACTGAAAGTAGTATATTGCAGTTCAATGTAAGGGGAATATAATTTTTAAACTCTTATAGTAGATTTTTATTTTAAACTTTATACTAATACAAGGGCAGTTCGAAGAGTAATTTGGGTCGATATTAGACAACAGCTTTAGTTTCAAAGTGTACTTTACTTTTCGACATAATCTCTTTGAAGTTCAACTCACTTACTCCAACGCTTATCCACTTTCGCGATTCTATCCTGGAATTGGTTAATTCGAGATCTTCAAAATATCTATCTGTGGCCTCAATCACCTCTTGATTCGATCCAAAGTACTTTCCAGCAAGGAAACTTTTGAGTTTTGCATGCAGAAGAATTTTAAAATTCAATTCGTCCATTTTTTGATGAGTGACAACGCTTGAATGAGTCGGTGCATTGTTATTGTGAAATAACATATTTTTCTTGGCCATTCCGGGACGTTTATCCGCAATCGTTGCTTTCAACTTCAAAAGTATTGCGTGGCATTGGTCAATAACTGTTTTTCCCCCTGAAGATAGTCGATTAAGAGAATTCCTTTTGATTCCCAAAAAACTGGCGCTATCACCTTTCCAGCCGAGTGAACCGTCTTTGCCTTTTTCGGAGCCATTTCACCACGTTCAGTTCACTATTTTGATTACATTTTTGATTCTAGTGTGTAATAGAGAATCAAAGTTTCATCCATGGTCACAAAACATCACATGAAATCCGTTGAATTCTTCTTAAACATTTCCAAGAAATCAACTGATGTTCGCGTACAAACTCGTTTTTCCTCTACAGTAAGCGAATACGGCACTGATCTTATGTTTTTTTTTTCATTCGTAATTCATTGTGTAAAATGAAACGCATTTACTCGGTTGATGTGCCTATGACCTCTGCTATCTCGTTCACTTTCACTCGTCGGTTGGACAAAATTAAATCATGGACTTTATTGATGATTCCTGACAGGAAAGATGTTGTCGGGCCTCTTAAACATGTTGCATCTTCGATACTCGTTTTACCACATTTAAATTCATTCACTCAAATTCATTTTCATAGGATTTATTTTCATTAGTTGCATAGGAAAGACAAGATTCACCCAATGTAGGAAATATCCTTTTACAGATTTCATTTGCTGTTTTCGCTTCTAAAAAAAGAACTGAATCATACTTTGAATTTCGATTTTATCTATTTTGCACTTTTGCATGAAACCCTTGTGTTGAAACAACTACCAAACGAAGAATTAATGGCGGAATAACTTGCCATTTAACATGCGTTACTAAAAAGGATGAAACTATATGAAAATGTATATATATATATATATATATATATATATATATATATCTGTCCTGCTATTTCTCAACAAATACAAGAACCAAGTTACTCTTCAAACTTCCCATGTAGATAAATATTATTTATAACACTATAAGATAATTTCCGAAAATGATCTGGTGATAAGAATAGAAAATTTGTAACATTATATATATATATATATATATATATATCTTATTGACTAAAATAATTAGACAAGTATAATTTTACAATATAATGTACAAATATAAGTATTTGATAGATGTTGCTAGGAAAATTAAGCTGTAACAACAGTAATAAATGAAAGAAAAGAAAAATAAATCCAAGAAGTTTACCTATTATTCATCAACACAATGTCAAAGGCAGTATAAATTTATTTGAACTGCTAGATCCAAGAAAATAAATATCTAAGGTGACAGATTAGTATGTCCATTTTCATTCAATACTTTTGAAGTGTAGTTAAACAACTCGATCGAATGATGTAGAATGAAAAATAAACAAATGGTTGGAAAATAAACATTATAACCAATCACT
Organism: Acanthacorydalis orientalis; assembly: GCA_034766995.1. NCBI lineage: Eukaryota > Metazoa > Arthropoda > Insecta > Megaloptera > Corydalidae > Acanthacorydalis > Acanthacorydalis orientalis. The sequence goes on along the minus strand of CM068318.1, from coordinate 26,129,572 downwards.
ATTGGAAAAAAAACAAAATATTTCCTGGTAGTATGTCAATTAATGTGTCGACACTGATTTTTTGAGATGCGATTAGTTTATCATTTCTGAATCATGCTCATAATCTTTTAGCAAATATTGCAATTAGGTCTTACTATTAAATAGTGTGTACTATACCAGTAGACTTAACTATAGTGACTTAATTCATTTAGAATAAGTTTATAAGTAGAACTAAATCTAATAATATATTAAACACTAGTCAGTATAGAGACATAGTTTATGTAGTTAATGAAAAATTATGGGTATAACCTATTATCTTTTATTATTTATCATTTACAAAATGAAAACGAAAATAAAATCAATATTTAACTTTAACATCAAATACTGAGATTTTCAAATATATGTATGTATATATATATATGTATATATATATATATATATATATATATATATATATATATATGTTTATATATATATATATATATATATATGTTTATGTATATATATATATATATATATATATATATATATATATATATATATATAAACGTGTATGTGTAGAGCGTCTTTAAACGATTCAATCCGTCTTCTGAATTATTTGTGGGAACAGTTTTCAACTTTTGTATTTTACTTATGAATAATCGTGGGCGATCGAGGATATATCTTTAAAGTCTGTACATGAATATCATGTCTTACGTCGTCAGTACATAACAAATCTAATACGTCTAACACAACTAAGCAATATTAATATATAATAGTTTACATATTGATTTATTTATATGAGATATCGTAAAGTTTTATATAATTTAGTTATATACTAAACCAATATTTAATAAATAATCTATTAGGGCGGTAAGAAAACAATTACGGTTTTGTTTTCTGAGTTCTGACCTTAATTTTTTCAAATTAAAGTGTCATTTCATTGTTTTCATGTTAATATTATTTATAAAGTGCATTTTCAAGTCTGTATTTTAGTAACATCAACTTGTGTTTTATTATTCATTTTTCTTCAAATTGGGCTATTGAATTCAAGATGGAAAAGAAGCAAACAAGAGCAATTTTTTGTATGAGTTCAAAACGGGTTAACACCCGTTTTGAACTCATACAGCCCTGCTGCTTTAATAAGCAGCAGAAACTGCTCGTAAACTAAACAATGCTTTTGGTGTAGATACTGTTAAGGAACGTACGGTGCAACGGTGATTCCAAAAAATTCATACTGGGGACGAGAGTCTTAAAGTTGAAGAAGGTTGATGGTGTCCTTCTTTAGTTCATAACAATCAACAGAAGGCTTTAGTTAAATCAGAAACACGCCCAACAATTCGAGAGCCTGCACAAAAGTTCGGCATTAATCATCCAACATTTTTGAACCACAAATGGAAAAATGAATATGAATTTGATGGTTATAAACCGTAATTATTTTTCTACCAACCTAATAAAATAATAACTCAATAATTCGGATATTTAGAAATCTGGGAATATTTTATTATAATTTTTCAAAAAAAAATTACTAAAACCCAATGTATAATCGTAGTTATCAATTAAAAAAATGTTAAAATGGGCTTTAGATTATTTTTTTAAAATGTATAATTGTATTGAACAAAATTAATTTTTATAATTGAATCTTCATTATTCCAAAAATTACAGAAAAAGTTCTACTCATAATTACTCAATTATTATTTTTTGATCAATTTTAATTATTGTTTAAGAATATTCCAATGATAATACAATCTTTTTTAAAGCAATAAGGTACAGAAAAATCTACCTTAACGTTATAATAACGGTAACATTGTCATAAAATGCACATTAATAAAAAAGTGACATATAATCAAAGTTTTTGATCAGAAGAAAAGTATAGCTTGTTAAAGAATAAATAATTTATTTATAAAAGCGAATTTAACGAAAATTCTAATAATAATCATTCCATATATTTGAATAATTTCTGATCAAATCCGTTATTCATCATTTTTTCCAAACATCCGATTTTAATAATTTGAATTATAGTTTTAAAATGTTCTAGTTTTATTGCAAATAATCGAAATAAAAGTTTTTCTACTAATAATTAGGTTGCTAGAAAAATAATTACGGTTTATGACCTTTAAATACATATACAGCTTCATACACTAACTGTCTTAAATGGTACAGAACTATTGGATGAATAACGACTAATTTTTGTGCAAGCTCTCGAATTTTTGTACGTAGTTCTGATTTAACTAACGCCTTCATTTGATCGTCATGAACTGAAGAAGAACGCCCGAAACATTCTTCATCTTCATGGCTCTTGTCCCCAGCATGAAATTTTTGGAACCATCATTGTACCGTACTTTCCTTAACATACCCACACAAAATCATTATTTAGTTTACGAGCAGTTTCTGCTACTTACCACCCGTTTTGAACTCACAATAAAATGCTCTTATTTGTTTCTTTCCCATCTTTAATCCAACAATCTCATTTGAAGCAAAGTTGATAATAAAACGAGTCGATGTTGCCAAAATACAGACAGAAAAACTACACTTTAAAATGATATTAAGATGAATGCGATGAAATGACACTTTTATGGAAAAAATTAGGGTTAGAATTCAAAACATAAAAACCGCAATTATTTTCTTACCAACCTACTAATAATGAACTTGCATTCCGTTGTATAAACAGTAATAATGGTTATTATGTGTGCCTAACAGGTATAATTGAAGTATAAACAATGTATTATCATAGTGAGTTTATTTTCAATGTATCATAATTTAAAGTTAACATAGTGTAATTCTTCATTAACAACAACGACTGAACTTCTTAATGACTAGTCTAGTTGATATTTGTGAACAATGTTAAAAAAATATTTCATTAATTTGATTTCTTCTTTTTGATAATAATTCGATTGAATCTAATACATCGTCTAAGGCCTAAAGACTGATATAAATAAATATACACCATGTGGAAAAAAGCACGACAATCTGTGTGCGCGTGGACATACAATCCACTCCAGTTATAGTTGCGTCGCTCACCGCGTCAAGACAAATATACAGAGCATCATCGGAGTAGCTCAATGTAAACCCGGAGCTTGTTTCTGCCATTTCAACAGTCACACTTCTATTTGGTAACTAAGCCCCTCATGCATATTAATGGAATAAGACGCTCCGAGCGTAAAAAGGAAATTGAAAATTCGTAAAGTTTTCTCTTCGCGGAACACACAGGCTGGTGGTCGACGCGGGGTACCTCCCCGTCATCCTCTTCTTTGCTGACAGACTGTTTCTTTTTCAGATGTCCGCCCACATGAAATCGAATTCTTCAGCGTTTACATCTTCAATTTTGAGTTTTGCCAGAAAGTTACTTTCGAACATGTAAACTTTTTTTTGATACACTTAAATAAAACAGCCTCGTGAAGATACATTTATTTTAAAAACGTAGACATTATCGGTGTTCGAAGACGATCGAACGTTCGGAAATTTATTTTATACGGTGGGTTTTTTTCATGTCTGTTTTCAGTCAAAACATTGCGGCAACAAAATTATTTATAACTTCGATAACAAATCGAATATTTTTTGTCATAGTAGATACAATAACTTTATCGAAGAATTACGCAAGTCTTTCTAAATCAGTCTTTAATAAATTTCTTTGATTTTAATTTTGTTTCAATCGTTTATCATTAAAACTAATAAAAGAATGCTCATTTCTGTTAAATAAACAAAAAATAAATTTGATTACAACATAGTTTTTGGTAAATTATTTTTTTCTTTATATATTAGCAGTAAGAGAATCGATTTAAAGGACTAGTTGTTGTGTGTATAAACAAAAAAGTCTGATTGTTCTTTTAAATATTCAATAACTTAACGGTTTTAAAATACATTTACACTCTATACAATTGTGTTTAATTACAATTATTGTTTTTCGAAAGCAGTTTTATTTTTTTGTATATTCGGCTGTACAAGAATGAGTTGGTACAGCAAACAGATGCAGACCTTCTGTAATGTCAAAACTGCACGCACTTATTAATTTAATCATAATTGTATTTTATTTTACTAATGATCAATACAGATCCGATTCTAAATTGTGCTGTGTTGTACTGTGGACTAACTCAAATTTCAAACTGAACTGCGTTTGTTGACAGCACGAAAAAGACATAAAAACCCGTGTCTAAATAAAAACACTAGCCTGCTATGACATATGCAATCTGCCTTCGTATGCATCGGCCAGCTGCGATTTTAAAGTAACACCCACTTCTGACACCGGCCACGCACACACTCCGGGTCTTAACACGGCAATTTTTGTTTTAAAAATTGTTTCAAAAACATTTTATTTCATTATCTTTAATATTAGTTATGCATCTTCCTTTATAATTACTTAAGTTAGTTCATATTTCAGAAACATAATTTTTTATATAAGTAGTAATTATACATATTATTTTCGATTAAGAAAATAATGTACTAGCCGTACATTTGATTATATTATTATTAATACTGATATTTCACTTGTTATATAATGTTCATATAAAGTTATATTTCAGTAAAAATTTCCCACTGTAAAAATAAAAGTATAAATAAATGGCCCTATACTTTCATATAAACCTTTCACATAAAACCATTAAAATACTGTATTGTGAATTGTATTGTAAATTATTTTATACATTTTCGTTTAGTATCAAATCTGAACAAGTAGACAAAATATCCATTTGAAAATATTTCAAAATGAAATCCTCTTATGATAAAAAGGGACTATGTAAAAATTTCATAAATTAAATACGGTACTTAATGAAGATTACTTTTTATTTATTTTTTTTATATAAATATAAATTAAATCAAGTAATTATTTCATTTGTTTTTATATGTATTTCTTAAACTCATTTGTTATATATTTTCATTTTGCTTTAATCTACTTTTAGAATATATCTTTTATATTAATTACATAGCATAATATTTGATTAGCTTTTATGAAATAAAAGTTAATCAGCATGAGTCAGCTTTCGGAAAAAAATAATAGACATTAAGTATGAATAATTTTGCAAATATAAAAAATAAAATCATCTATTAAAAAATATCACAATAAATGATAAAAACATATAAAATAGAAATTACACTTAAGATATTTTTAAACCTTTGATATTCCGATATTTTATTTGAATGACACATTAACTGACATCTGAGACATCAGTATACAAGGGGCGCCAGAGGAACAGAAAAACTTCAAAACGCTATAATGAAATGAATTTTTATTTTTAGATAATTTTATTTGTATATTTTTGTTAAATATATCGGAACATATTCTTTTTTAAAAATAACACTTAAAAGATGACACCATTTCGGTGCACGCATTTCTGTAATTTTATTCAAAAACTTTCCATTATGTGTTTTAACATGGCAGATCGATTTCTTGTAATTACCGAATGTATGTTCTTGAATAAAGTGTTTATGATCAATATATACATTGATCTTTAGAAAACCCCCAAGAAAATAATTTCAAGCCGTCGAATCTGGGGTATTTCTTATAATAAAAATATATAGAATTCATTTTTTGTATTATATGAACTATTGTATATAATAGAATAAAATTATTTATTATATATATATATATATATATATATATATATATATATATATACATATGTGTGTATATACTCATTTATAAATGAGGCAAAGAAAGAAATCCACAGAAAAATAAAATGTGATTAAATTTCAGAAAATGTATTAAAAGAAAGGAAAAAAATACTGAATTATTATAATTGGTAGTATTTGAAAGAAGCTTTTTCACACAATTAACATAGATTATATTCATGTATCCATATCTCTCCTCTCTTTCTCTCTCTCTCTCTCTCTCTCTCTCTCTCTCTATATATATATATATATATATATATATATATATACACATATTGGATCAGTGCAGTATACGATTCAAAAGGTGGTGTAAAGAGTGCCACATGGCGGCGCTCGTGATTAAAATCTAATCATGTTATATATCGTTTGAAAGGTGACAGTCACGGCTGTCATTTGAGCATCAGATCAATTGGTTTTGATTAGATTTGTGTTTTTGAAAATGTAAAACGCAAAAATACATTTTCGTCACGTTATATTGTACGAGTTTCGGAAAGGAGTAACCATTGGCGCGGAAACGAAAAATATTCGTGAGGTTTATTTGGACCATGCACTATCACTTCCAACTGTGACGAAATGGTTTGCTAAATTTTGACTTGATGATTTTAATCTCGACGTTCAACCCCGCACGACGAAGTTAGGGGCGCTTTAGTTGACAATTACTCACGAATTTTGACAGAAAATGTTGCCGATATACTCAATGTTTACAGATCGACTAAATTTTAGGTATTTAAAGAAGTTGGAGTTTACGTTGAAGCTCGATACGTGTGTGCCGCACCCGTTTGAAAAAAAAAGCAAGTTTAATCGCATCCTTTCGGCAGTTTCTTCTGCTCGGACGCCTCGATAGAGAGGTGTTTTTTTGGTTCAGTTGGTGATTGGGGACAAGAAATGGATCCTATACAACAACGTTCGACGCACACGAACGTGGAAACAAGCAAATGAAAGGTCAAAAGCACTTGGTTTGCATCCGATGAAGGAGTTGTATTTTTGGTGGGATTGCAAAGGTGTTGTTAATTTTGAGCTGCTCCTACGGAGCGAAACAATTACTAAAGAGAAGCACTGTCAACTACTAATCAATCTGAACGCAGGAATTAAAGAAAAGTGTCTGATTTTGGACAATCGCGGGAGTGTTAATTTTCACCACGACATCGGTAAATCACATACAGTAAAACAGAATCTTCAAAAACTGAACCAGTTGAAATGGAAAATCATGTCATCATTCACCGCAATCTCCGGACATTGCACCATCGGATTATCATTTGTTCCAGTCGCTGCAGAACAGTGTAAACGGTGAAAAGTTTGACACCGTAGAGGCCAACAAAAAACCCCTCACCACCTTTTTTGCTCCAAAAACTGCGCAGCATTTACGAACGAGAAATCCAACAGCTGTCTGTGCGTTGAAAAATGATTACTAAAAACAATGGTGAATACATAATTAACAAAAGCGTTTTCTGAAAAAAATAATTGCCTAATTTTGAATTTCATATCGTATACGAGCTTTTGCACTGATCCAATATATATATATATATATATATATATATATATATATATATATAAATAATCAAAATTATCAACAAAAATATTCGATGATGTTGACTTTTTCATTTATGACTTCGAGGTTTCTACAGCACTCAAATATCTTTATCTCATATATTAAATAACTCATTGCAATCTGTCGTGATAATAATTGTATAGCCATACTAATATATATCTTTACATATAACTATATATGGGTGTATATATATATATATATATATATATAATCATAATTATCCACAAAATACTTGATAAAATAATATGTTGCAAAAAATAATCTATCTGCAAGAATGTTTATGTAGCCATACCAACGTATATATTGTATGTATATATTTATGTATGTATGTATATATATATATAGTTTCATGACATCGACTTATTTATTTGAAATGTAGTTTCTATGGTACTCAAATATGTTTATTGTTATATTTGGTTACATGTACATAGTTATAACTGAGAGGTAGGCGAGCGCAGCGAGTAAGGGGCGAAGTGCCCTTATATATGTATATGTATATATATATATATATATATATATATATATATATATATATATATATATATATATATATATATATATATATGTATATATATATATATATATATATATATATGTATATATACATATATATATATATATATATATATATATATATATATATCAGTTATAAATATATACATATATATATATATATATATATATATATATATATATATATATATATTAACACAATTGAACTTGATAGTTCGGACGCTAATGACACTAGCTGTCGAAGCGCCTTAGACCCCAAGAACCAACCAACCTGAACGTGATAGTGGCGAGCATGGTTATAACGAATTCATGACTAATGTTAGAAAAATGTTTCATTGATGTTTGTTCGAGCACATCTACAAATAAACACTTATGTTCGTAACGAGTTCATGAATATGCCGAACACACTCAGTCCATTTTAAGAAATTTATTCATTAACTAATTAACAGTAATATCTACTTTTTATATCAAATAAAGGTATCTCTTATTACAAAATATACTGAACATAAAGAAGAATTTTTTGTATTTTATACTGCCTCAATTTTACAACCAATAAATCTGGTGTAATCAAAACTGAAAGATTTTCATAAAAAAATGTAGTATTATACTTAATCAGTCAAACAATTCTAATATGTGGAAAGAGAACTAGTAGGATTGTAATCATAAAAACGGGTAATAATATAGATATAAAACACAATTTGAATAGACTTTTAATTAAAATAATAACAATATATCAAAATGATTTTAATTCAAACATTTTAAAATATATTTTAAATAATCGATACATATATATATATATATATATATATATATATATATGTATATATATATGTGTGTGTGTGTATGTGTGCGTGTGTATGTGTGCGTGTGTATGTGTGCGTGTGTATGTGTGTGTGTGTTTGTCTATATTGTTTGTGGATATGTAAATATTTATAACTGAAAAACGAACATTTATTTATTTTTGAATATGTGTATTTCTTTCTAATATAACACAATTCAATTACTAAGATTTATATTGAAAAAATCTGGTTATAATTAACCCGTGACTAATAAATCGATATATATATATATATATATATATATATATATATATATATATATATATATATATATATATATATAATCTGTTTCAAAAATAGTAAATAAAATTTGTTTTCGAATCAACTAAAGTTTCTATCTATATTGGTTTCATTCACTCTCAACTATTTAAAACGTTTTATTACTTTTATAATCATAATACAGTTTAATTATAGAAACCAAAAATATTCTTGTAATTGTTCATTTAATTACGCATTAGTTAAATGTATAATAAGCTTTTTAAATATTATTTTCTTATAAAACCATTAAACACGTTAAATATTTTTTATAAAAACGACTTATCCATAGCCATTTCCATAATAAAATAATTTCCAGTTCTCCAAATTACCGAATTTAAAATTGTAAAAGTATTCCTTAATAACTTAATATATTTTCAACTCGCCACAGCGTCATCGAGTACCACGAAGATTAGTATAGAATTTAATATCCAAGCTAAATATCTGAGAATTCCTTATATTAATATTCTGAAATTAGTCTATGATGAAGATTTTTTCACTTCATTTAAATAAAAATATATTTCACTGTTACATGTTTACTAACACAATTACACTATTAATAATTTGTTAAGTTGGGTAAAAATTTAATTACTAGTGCAGATGAATTTACTTTTACAACACATTTTTCTCTATATGCAATGTTTTTACTTCTTTTTATTCAATATATCATTTTATATTTATATAAATATTCTAGTCGATATAAATTAATGTAAATATTGAGTCACATTGAACAATTTCTAATGTTCATTAAAAATAATGAAGATTTTCTATAAACTAATTTCCTTCTCTCCCACCCCATCTCTCTCTCTTTCTCTTTCTCTCTCTCTCTCTCTCTCTCTATATATATATATATATATATATATATATATGTATACAAATTAGGAACATACATTAAGGTTTGCCTTTTTACCATCTACTATAAGTTAGGAGTCCAAGATAAACAAATCATTTAGTCCGACTAAGTCGAAATTCAATTAGGCCTTAAAATAAACTCTATCTAAATAAAAGATAACATTTATGAATTTGAATTGGAACACCACAAATAATTATTTATCTATAAAATTATTAGTTACTCGTCTATTAATATCAGTTTAATATATATATGTATATATATATATATATATATATATATATATATATATATATATATATATATATACCAATATATTATACATATATACGCAATATATATATATATATATATATATATATATATATATATTTATATATATATATGGCTTTATTTCATTTCTAGTTTGGATTACAGTTGAAAACTCTCAAGTTTGCAACTCAATAAGCTTTGGAAAGAATTTTTTAGCGCAAGTACACCATTAATTAACTTTTTTAAATATTTTGTAACAAGGTATTATTATAAATGATAATTTTTATCATTACAAAAATATGATTAAATTTATATATATATATATATATATATATATATATATATATATATATATATATAGTTTTTGAATTAAGAATTTTATATAATTACAAGTTCTTTTCGTAAGGGATGATTATAAAAATGTTCAAAATATATCTTAAAGTTTAAAAATATAAAAATAAAAATCTGCTTCGGAAAGATGATATCTCTCAACTATAACTATTATTTTACTAACGGAATTACCAGAATATGATTTATACACTTAATAGTAATAATAAATTATTTTACAAAAATGTCTACTCAATATTGCCTTTCATTACTAACTGACCTCTTATCTGTGTATGACGAGTATACTCGTCATGAAGATAAATTTGAGCAATAAAATTGTTGATTTTTCAAAAAAATCAAATGCTATTTTGTTACAATTTAATTGAATTTTACATCAGCTGCATATACTCTATGTTTGACGAGTATACTCGTCATCCATTCATTTTGTGACACAATATAGGTATAAAATTAATAGGGCGACACAACTAACAGGTTAAGATTATTAATAGCAAGGTACAGATTTTCTGTACATAGGCGCTTTAGGAATTATTGTATTACTATTGAAGTGCCCATAAGAGACAATTAAAAATAATCAATTATACTTTATTGAATATTTGGATCATAATTTTTTTTTTTTGTTTTTAGGGTGAAAAAATGAATAATTGTGAAAAAAAAACAATAATTTAAACGAATGGTTTTAAAGCTAATATGTTATTTAAATGTAATTCAATAGACTTCTTTTCATTTTTTGAAAAGTTTGTTTAAGATATGCATATGTCTAACTCTTAATATGTGGATTATAAAAGTTACTGAATAATAAAAAAAATCTGAATTTGAAAAATCGTTATATTTATTTAATAAATTAACACGTTTTATGAGTTGTAATATTCATTCGGAAAAATTGTATGCCAAGAAATACAAACAAACAGACAAATATGTAAATATATTAGGTGTGTACAAAAGTTTGATTCCATTTTCTAGAAAGTTTTTACTTTATTTTCATAACATATAAAATGCAATTTAATCATAAAAATAAATAATTTGTCTTTCTATAACATTCTGCAATCTCTTGCTAAATTTCATATTTGGGAAAAAAACTATAAGCTTGGAGGTAATGAAATCCTCAATCTGTTTTTGTATGTCAACCACATCTTGAAAATATTGTCCAGCTAATGACTTTTGCATCGATCAAAACAAATAGTAATCTCTAGACACCAAGTCTGGTGAATTCGCCGCGTACGGGAAAACTTCTTAGGCCAAATTAAAGATGGTTTGCTAAATAGTAAGAACAACATACGACCAAGCTTTGTCGTTCAGAAAAACGACATACCGGCTTCTGTATTCAATAAATGGCAGTTTCGAATGATTTAATTAATGACCAGAGCACTCAGTAGTAATCGTTTCGCTTTCATCTGGGAGATGATATTTTTTAAAAAAAGAGAATATGGTATTCACTTCCGAGTTTTCATTTTTCCCATTTCATACAATCGTTTCAAAACTATTGCCCCATCAACTTATTTAACTACGTTATTCAGTTAATTATTTTTATATCTACTACAGACTTTTATATGTAAATGTTTGCAAATCATCGGCTTTACATCTTCGTGGTATTACAGAGAGTATTCGGTCACTAACATCAAAATCACCGGATTTAAAATATGGAAAATAATATTTTCCAGTATTGTGGGGTAAAACACGTTCAACAAGAACAGATCCAGCTGAGTTGCATGCTTTATAGACATTTTTCTATTGTTGCAACTTACATAGTGAAGTGTTGAATGTATAGATTTTCGTCGTTCATCGTGTTCACTGCTGTGTTGTGAGATTATGTTTATAATTAAATCATAGAATCTGACATTTTCATAGACTTCCAAGTTAATCTTGACAAGCATAAGAGTAAGAATTTTTTTAATATTAAATAAGTGTACCAGAACACTGAAAAAAAACAAACTTTTACATGTAACTAATATATATATATATATATATATATATATATATATATATATATTAGGTGAACAAACTTGTATTTAATTTAATTATTCATTATATTCTCTGAAGTGTTCGTTTTTGTGTTTCTATTATAAATTGTTTATTTTATTTTATTTATATATTCCTTTACATCATGTCTGCTCGTACTTTCTAGAAGTTTTAAAAACATCTGAAAATGTTGTCGAAAGCTTTATCGACAAGTGCTATTTTCAAATATGTTCTCAATTTCATATATAAGATCTTTCCGGTCTCCATAGAATTTGCTAGTTCAGCTCTACAGTTGTTGCGCTGTTTTACAACATGGTATAAGATTTTCCATGTATAATAATTTGCTGTATCTCATTGATTTTTTCCTTTAACTTACTTTCGATTCTTATTTTCTACAATTATCTAACAATTGCTATATATTTAGGCCTACTTTGTACTAGTGAAAAAAATTCATTTTCTTCTAGTAGTGTTTTCAAAATTGAAAATGAATCAATCAGAAATCTTAAAAAGAAACTATTTTCCAAATATTGACTCTATAATCAGCTCCTCTATATTAAATAACAAAAACCGCAATTATTTTACTACCGACATAATATTTAATAATCAATTTTCTATAAAACTAGTACTTCAGAAAGAGATATATTTCACCAAATAATAAAAGTTCTTATCTCGAAAGGAACTGGTACGGAGGGACATTCATTTTTTTAAATTCTAACATATATAGTAGAATACAGTAAATAATAAAAAGAATATTATTATTTAAAAAAATATAGATGTATTTTTTATACAATTATAATAAAAGTACATATTTAAACCGATAACTTTGCAAAAAACTTCCCTCTAAGAAATAAAATATTAAATATAGAATTATAAGAAAAACGAACTCAAAATATCCTAAATAAAACATTTATTAAACCCTAAATGTACGAAATAATAGGTTAATGCAAAAATAATTACGGTTTTTATCATTTTAAATTTGGCGCCGATTTTTCTAGTTACTTCTATCTTGTGTTATAGTAATGTGACACATCATTTTAAGCAATAAAATTAACACTACTGATTTCAGCTTATGTCTATTGTTTTCATTCTTTAGTATTGTTGGATATAACCTCTTAAATTAGTCATGGTGTGAGTTTAAATTGGGACGTAAAGCAACAGAAACTGTCCGAAATATCAAATATATTTTTGTCGAAGAGTCAATTAGCGAACGTGCAGGACAACAATGGTTCCAGAAATGTCATAATGGGAACAAAAGCCATGATGAAGAGGGAGGTCGTGGACGTCCTTCAACTATAAAAAATAGTGATTTAAGAACCATTATTGAAGCGGACTCACGTAAAACAACTCGAGAGGTAGCAGAAGAACTCAATATTGATCATTCAACATTTGTTGTACATTTGAGACTAATTTAAAGAACAAGAAATCTGGATAAATGAATGCCGTAAAGGAACATCAAGCAATCCGGCGATACGAAGATTGCTCTGCACTTCTTTTGCGTAACAAAAAATTCCTATTTCTTGATCGCATTGACACATGTGATGAAAAGTGAATTCTGTACAACAATCAGAAAACTTTATCACAGTGGCTAGACCGAGGAAAAGCATCAGAATTTCCTAAACCGAAACTTCATGAAAAAATAACAGCAGAAAAATATTGGCAAGAAATTGAAAAATTGCATCGTTTACGGCTAGCATTAGTCAATTGAAGAGGACCAATTCTTCTTCATGACAACGCCCGACCACACGTCTCCAAAATGACTTTAAAAAAATTAAATGAACTTGGTTATGAAACCTTACCTCAACCATCTTATTCTCCGAACCTGTCTCCGATAGATTTTCCTTTTTTTAAACATTTGAGTAATTCCCTACAAAAGAAGGTTTTTAAAGATTAAGCATCGGCTCAGAGCGCTTTCAATGAATTCGTTAATTTTAGGACACTAGGAGTTCTATCTTGTACTAATAAACAAACTTGTTTCCCGTTAGAAGAAATGTGTGTGGGCCAATGGTCTTTATTTTTAATGAATAGATATAATTTTTAGCTGATAGTTGCGTTTTTATACTCGATAGGTAAAAATCACAATTATATTTGAACCAACCTAATAATTATTTATTTAAGTTTTAAAATTGAAATCTGTTAATTATTTTTATGTTATTCTGATTTATTAACAAATTTGAAAACGTATAAGTAAATAATATCATATTTTAAACTAACATCCGTGAAATCCAATAACGCCACAAACAAAACAGAAAAATCTGATAATAAACCAAATGCAGAAACATCAAAAACACTTGATCACATCTACACAAAACGTATATACCTGTTTTTGTTTGCCATATTTCTTTGGCCAGTGTTTTTCCCCTCTGCCGACATTTCGTGATATTTAAAATTATCTTGGACGCGGATCAAAAGCTTTTCATAGCGAACGTCTTTTAATCATTGCACAATTGAAAAAGATAACTATATTTTCGCGCCCTGCATAACACTGTTATGACGTGGCGAAACGCATTTCAATTTTCCGCCCGATACGAAAAATATATCAGCAGCGCTCAAACTTTTAACGAACAGTGAAATTTATGTAATCTGATTAGATTACACGTACATTTTTTCCATCATTACAGTTCCGATCTTTACGTTGGATATCTTATTTTTTACGAATGAGAGAATGTCATCCTTTTTTTATGATTTCAATGAAGTTATAGTGCAAAGTTATATATGTATACATACATATATATATATATATATATATATATATATATATAACGAGTTTTCTTTCTATAGAATACATATTCATAAAATCCTTACATAAACAAAAGTTACACATAATTTTCAAATTTAATATTTAAAAATATTATTCATATCAATTATTGAGCTATTGTACCTCAAAAACAATAAAAAACGAAATAAGGTTTAAATTCGTTTTTATTAAACTAATTGCTCCAGTAAAATAAATGTTCCCAAATAATTTCACACAACTTCAGACTTGACGAGTAAAAAGAAAACTATATAAATATACCAAACACAACTTGGAATTCACTTAAAACGAACTTGTAAAAATAGAGAATTCATTTTATATAAAAAAATTAAAATATATGTTTTTCAAAAGTAGTAAAAATCATAATTTAGACAAATATTAATAGTCTCAGAATTATTGTACAAAAAAGTATGCTTAAAAATATATAAAGTTGGTATGAAAATAATTGCGATTTTTTTTCTGAATTCTAACCATAACTTTCTTTAATGAAAGTGTCATTTTATCGTATTTACATTAATATCATTTTAAAGTAAATTTTTCGGTCTGTATTATAATAATACCGGCTTTAGTTTTATCTTATTTTGCTTCAAATTTGGTTACTGAATTACAAATGGAAAGAAGCAAATAAAAGCAAGTTCTTGTAAGAGTCCAAAACAGGTGTTATAGCAGCAGAAACTGCTCATAAACTATACGATGCTTTTGATATGGGTACTGTTAATGAACATACCATGCAATAGTGGTTCCTAAAGTTGTGTGCTGGCGACAATAGTCTTAAAGATGAAAGAGGTCGCGAGAATCCTTCTTCAGTTCATAATGACCAACTGAAGACGTTAGTTGAATCATAACCATGCACAACAATTCGAGAGCTTGCACAAAACTTAGACGTTAGTGATTTAACAATTATATACTTCTTAAAACAGCTAGGAAAATCAAAAACCGTATATTACGCATGTTATTAAAACCGTCATAAACCGCAATTATTTTTATACCAACTTAATATCATGGTAAAGAGAAAGAATTTTTTACTTTATCGTATCAGCATATTCTTCTTCAGGTTTACTATTATTCCCTTTCTAATATATTTTATATTACTGAAGAAATAAAATCAGAATTCATACTTAAATAAACATAAAATAAATTAAAAACAAACAATGCAACTATTTTTTTATTACAATATTTTGTACTTATATCAGAGCTGGTGTGATTTCTATTGCATATTCAAAATAAATAATTATTTAAAAATAGTAAAACCTTTATTTTCGTACAACTATTTTCAAGTTTTAGAGACCAATAAAATATAAAATAAAATATAACTTTGTAGTATCATGGATCGAAATGAATAAAATGAATTTTATATATATTCTATAAAAAAAATGAAATTACTTCATAGCAGAGTTCTTTTTCACTAAATAAGTTTACTTTCACAACTAAGATTTTCACTCATTCCATAAACCATAGAAAAAACAAAAATGTTTGCAATATGTTATTTTTTTAAATTATATTTTCTTATTCATCTACTCATTTATGAAACGTATTAACATTACAAGAGACTAATTCATGTTTTCGATTCATGTTTCGGAAAAAAATACCTTTTCCTACATGTACTTAGCTAAACAATTATGAAAATGTGTACATGAATATCCGAAAGTGTCTTAAATAATTTAAACTCGATCGTTAACATACAGTTGTATACGGAATATTTTCAAAAATATTCTTTAATTTCACAACAATAAGGATTTTCTTCCTTTTATGCTGTAAATTGTGTCATAAATATTATCTCTCAATAATTAAAAATTACTCCCGTGCACACTTTTCGGAAATTTTATTGGTGTTCTGATTGGTTGATGGACATCGCATGGTCTCTGTTCTGATTGGTTGACATCAGTGACATGTATGTAGCTCTCACTGTATACAACGAAATAAGGTATATAATTTCAGTGTGAAACTGATAAAAGTATTGAAAATATTATATTCTCTGAATCTTTACAATAAAAATATTATTACACATTTTAATACAGTATTTTGTTGTTCGTTTTCAAAAACTTTTCGAATAGAAATTTTAAGACTTAGATTTTATACAGATTATTAGTGCGTATAATTTGTTAATTCTGTTATTTATTAGTGGAGGCGAGGGTTAGGGAGTTGGAGCAAAGCCACCCGTCTCTGAAGGTACGCAGGGGTTAGAGCTTCCTGTTCAGAAAAAATGATAAAAAATATAACGGAATTTTAATGTAAAAAATGGTTCATGGAGCTCTCACGCATTGCAAGTGAAATTTTTTGTCATCATTTTTTAAATGTCAAAACCGTTAATATTTCTTAATGTTAATAATTTTTAGAATATTATGATTACAAGACTGTAATGCAGTATATAAATTGAGTAAAGATTACATAATTAAATTAAATATTTTAAACTTTATTCATCAATCTCTATCGATTCATAATCTGGGAATGAAATTATTAGCTAATAACTAAAGCTATGCTTCATAAAAATACATTGTATACGTAGCACACTGAGAAAGCGCTCAGCCTGCACTTAGTATATGAACAGTACCCATTGCGCAAGCGCATGACATGTACGAGATAGAGAGAGTAGGAACGTTTCCCTCTCACTTTACTCAAGGATTCTTGGTAGAGGAAGCGTTTCACTTTTTGTCTCGCCCGAGCCAATTTACGTTACCATGGCTATAGAAATTTCACTTCAAAAATAGCTTACGTCATGTACACCCACCATTCAATTGCATAGAACTAAACAAAAATTAAATTTTGGAAACACTAATAAAATAATTTAATACTTTTTTTAATAGTTTATTGAAATTCCTTTACTTTTGATAACAGCGTAGAGCCAATTTAGTGTGAATTCTACATATTTACCTGATTTCGGATAGAATTTGTAGCTACTATTCTATATGTCCACAAATGATACCTTTTTTCAACCCACAAAACAAAAAAAAACTTTTTCTTCTCAAAGATACTGACAATTTTATATTTTTCAGTATCTCAATACTCTGAAGATAATAGTATCATCTTTAAAATGGGCATAAGCGATAATCAATAATGATTTATTGGACATTTTGGACGAAAGAAAAATGTTTGTGGTTCGTAGAGAGAAAAATGAATTCTTTTTTAAAAATGATTTTAACAACAGTGTGAGAACTATATTGCCATTCATTTATAATTTTCCGTTAAAATTGTATTTTTATCCTTCTCTTGTGGTGATTACATACTTTCTAATTTAAGTCTTCTCATAAGAGTTCAATAATTTCATTATTATTGAGAATATACGGTGGATTTTTATTGACTTTAAGGTGATTACAGCAACCATGTATACATAATAAACGATTTGTATTTAGTATCGTTGTCTTGTTAAAAATTAAATGTATTTTAAAATTCCAATTTGTTGGTTAAGTCAATTAAATTTGTTCATAATATATGAAAGTATATTTTCTCATTCATATTTCCTTCTATGAATTCCAAATTAGGCGTGTCGTCTGTAGTTTAATACACCTAAACTTATTATACTTTATCAACTTTATTGTTTTTAATTTCATTACATTTTTTCCAAAATTTTTCTCTTATTATTTTGAAATGATGAAAAGTTTCTTTTATCAGTTAACTATACGTTTTTTTCTGATAACCTTCTATTTTATATTACAAATTTTAGTTTTTTAAGTCGATTAATTTCTCTAATCAACGTTTTTCTTGTCATGACACTACAAAAACAATCATTTTTATGTAACAGATATCATATGAAAACATTTATTATATTTAAAGATTTTTTAATAACTCGGCTGTAAATGATTTTCAGTTGTATTTTGTTTTTTCATAACAAAATATTCATGGATTTCTACTGCTTTTTCTATCCTTTTACTAGATACTTTCTTAATTTTTTTTGTTATATTAATCACAACTTTTTGGAATTGTGTTTTTTAAAAAAATCAATATTTTGTCAATAATTCTTAAGAACTTTCTTTCTCGCTCTGGAACATTGCTAGAGATTAAATCTTAATATATATATATTTCCATCAATTTTTTTAAATTCCTACTCATCCAATGTAATTATCTTTATTAAATTATCAAAAAACCAGTGAATTCTTCTTACTCATATCTTTGTATGCTTCTAATTGAGTATACATCCTTTATAAACGACATTCTGACTTTTTCTAGACATAATATTCTGACAATTGCATACATTGGTTAATGTACATATACATAATTAATTTATTTTTTTTTATTAAAATGGTCTCAATTTGGAATTTTAGCAATTTTAGATTCATATAAAATTGAAAATGGCATTTAAATTATGAATAAATTTTAATATTTTTAAGCCATATTTATTATTTATTTCAAAGTTATTCTCAAATATAAAAATAAACGTATATATGTATATATATATATATATATATATATTTATATATACAAATCAAAAATTAATCAAATCTTAAGATTGGTAAAAAATTAATAACAATAAATATTCTGAACATCAGTTAAAGGAGTCAATAAATGAACTAGCCTTTTATACAGTGAACAATATTACAAAGATTTCGTATTATATCTTTTTTACATCAATACATTCCTTTTTTTACGTTCTATTGAACACGAACAAAAAAATATATATACTTATGTGTGTATATATATATGTATATATATATATATATATGTATATATATATGTATAGGTACGGTAGCTTTAATATATTTTTCTACATTTTTTAATATTGCCCTTTATCTACCTTCGAACATGGAACGCTCATTCCCAGAATTGATAATAAATCTCAACGGTCCACCACTTAAGCTCCTTTGATCCTTCTATATTAAATATCGTTTTGTTAAATATTTGTACGACCTAATTTATTTTTAGTATATTGTATTATAGAAAATTCAAACGCAAGTTTGTTAGAACAATATATGTGTATTAATTGTGTTAACATACTTTGGACTCTAAGAGGATTATTTACTTGTATCCCTCACGTTCGCCAAAATTATTAACATGAAAGCTAATAAATGATAACGAAATAAATACATTCCATGGAATCATTCATATAATTGAATACTCTTATATAAATAAATCACACACATACATACTTTACACTCACACATCTCCCCACAAACCCACACACAATATATATATACATATATGTACACTTATTAACTTTTTGTTTTATTTAACTTACAACAGCCATATCGAAATTATATATTTATTTACAACAATATAATTTAAAATACAAATTTCCATCTAATACATTAATAAATAATGATACTGTAAACTATACGTTACTTGTAATTTAATTGAATGCCAGGTTCAACACATTTAAAATTAAATTATCATTATTTTAACGTTTTTCAAACTTTTTTGTAATGATTTTTTACTCAAACGATTGACGCCATTAGTTTATTTCTAATTTCAACCAATTTAAATGTTCATGCAGGTTCTAACTTAGATGAATTCAAAATTATACAAATTATTCTGAAATAGCTACGAAAAAAATACAAATTTTAACGTTTCTATATTTTTTTTATTAAACAGTACAAACTATTTGGATCGTAAAAAGAGTCTTAAATTTTTTTTTAAATCATATAGGATATTACAATTCATATGAGAGTATTACACAAAACTCGGTGGAAATAATTTGGAAAAAATCTCAATAATTTGTACATAGTTTCAATAAAAATTGAATTTTCGAATATTCGACTAGAAAAATAGTGAATTTTGATAAACAAATAACATAATTGATATTTGGTATGAAATTGACGAACATAATATGGTGGAATTTATTGAGTAATATGGAAATGAATTAGAAAACAACGAATTCATTTAATTAGAAGCAGAAATATTCTGAAGTTGAGCAATCTGAGACTTCGGATCCAGAAGAGAATAAGAATTTATAAAGAGAAAAAGTAACTTGCTATTAAGCTACCTCTTGATAATTTTATAAGGCTATATTTGAACGACGAAAGTTTTTACTAAATAATAATTTAGTAATAGATAGAAATCTTGTAATTGTCATTTACACATATGCCGGAAAAATCGTGATAGGTACTAAACTTAACTATGTACTAGTGAAGAAAAACAGCCAGGTAAAAATTATTATAGCTATTTACACCGTTTTCATAAAAATAGCTATCTAACAACTGGCAACTTTTACATATTGTTATGGATGTTAGATTATTTTAGTATTCATTTCATTTCTCAGTTATCAATTTCTTTAACTTATAATAGTTTTATTTAAAAACTTAACTAGGTACTTTCATAATACTGAAAACAAGTTACATTTTGTACTGCAATTGTTCTAAAATTAATGACAACAGACATATATTATAATTTACATATACAGATAAATTATAATTTATAATATCATCTTATAAGTTTATTTTTATATTTTAGTGAATACATTCTTTGTGCTGCCTGTATTTTCAAATGATTATAAGTAAATTATATATATATTTCTATATATATATATATATATATATATATATATATATATATACAATAAAAGAAAATTTATGAATTGAATATAGAAATTTATATAATATTCAGAATCACTTATCTTGAATAAACTTCAATAGCATTGTTCAATAATAAACAACTCAACAATTAAATCCGGTCATCCAACTAACCAAACTACCGCTCACACCACACCATACAATAATAGACTACAAAACTATCCAACAAGTTCTGGATAGTTTTCTAGTCTTCTACTTACAATAAATATTCTATTCATACTGTGCTAGTTTCTACTCACATGTTATTCGATAAACTTGCATATTACATAATAATAACCAGGTGCTATCAGAATACACTTTTTATCACTGTTTAAAAACTATATTGAACTCACGTTTGCAAGTTAATTTTTTACTTCTCTACAAAACACATTTTTTCTCATCAATAATGTTTAACAATAGATTATTGACTATTTTTCATTATTGATTATGTGCATTTTGCTAGCGTAGCCACTATCCCTAGAACAATGAAATATTCATAATTATTGAATGTTTTTCATTATTTAAAATTTTGTGGTTTGTGTGGAAATGAATATTTTATTTGTAAAAAGATACGTTCTTTTTTGAGTAGTATTCATTTTTACACAACTATAAAGTAATAGTTGCTAGTTTTATTCCTACAAATAATAAAAGGTTGCATTGTTTAGATGTAACTTTATGGAGTTCGAACAACAAAAGTCTATTTGCTCATACTATTTGTACTGTATTTTATTATTCTACATTACTAAATTACATATTGACACAATTTTTGTATGCATCCTATAAAATTATCTATAGAAATATCCTTTAGATCATATTTACACTAGAATGTGCACATACTATAAACATATATGGAATAAAATGTGATTAAAATATGAATTCTGCTTGAATTCATCTTAGATAAAGGTTTATCCTCTCAATATTAATAAATATTTTATGATTTCATTATGTTTATTAAAAATATATATTATGATAATACTAGTTTAATTTTTAAAATTTTTTTTCCTATTCTCCCATTTTTTTATTAGATATTCTTCACTCCCCTTTTCGTTATATAATCTCTCCCATTATTTTTCTGTTACCATTTTCTATGTTTTTTCGTTCAAATTTGTTTTAATTTATATAGTTTTGTATTCGTAGTGGTTTGTCTCGAAAAAAAATTAAAATATTTTTTTCTTTATCTCGAATTTCCAATGACAATTTTAATTATTATAATTTTGTTAATTATAATTTTAATATATCTTTTGTCTCTAGCTTACTTTCTTTAACAGAAATTATATCGTTTATGTAATTTTATGAAAAGCAATTTTTGTTCTTTCTTGTATAATTTCATTATATTTTTTATGACATTTTTTAACTTATTCTTTTTTATTTCTTCATGTTCCTTTTTATTTCATTAAATTAAGACATTTTTCGTTTTCTTCAGGTCATGTCAATTGGTATTTTTTCATGTCCACAAATATAACAGAGTTAATAGTAAATCTTACAATCCCATATACGATTACAAAAAATAAATATTCCTTTTTCCATTCTTCATTATTTTTTAATTTATTTGTAGAAAATTTATCTTAATTTTAAATAACAAATTTACTAAATAAATACGCTTCAAATTGAAAAAAAAACATGTATATATATATATATATACTAAATTAAAATAAATCTATTTATATTTAAAGTATAAAAACAGTTTTAAAATTTTATTGTTATAGTTTGAGCTATTAAAAATGTACCAGACCAACGTGCTTCAAAGTATTGTTACATAATTTAATTTTTTTACATTTAAAAAGTATCATTGTTGATATAACACAAGAAAATTTTGTTAACTGATTGTTTCCTGGTTTTCTAAAGATGATGCGTTGCCATCGAAATGCACATAAGCGACAATAAAAAACTATCAAAAATATTTTATTTAATATTTTTGATCGGAAAAAATGATATAGTTTGTGAAATGAGAAAACAATTTATTTATGAAAGTAAAATACTCTAAATTTTTAGAATTATTTTTATTTTTCAACATAATCTCCCTGAAGTTAAATACACTTTTCCATCAATGATTCAGTGCCTTTATCCCATTCCGGAAGCCCGATTCTTCTAAGCCTCCAAAATAGCTTTTTATTGCCGTTTTTAGCTTATCATTTCAAAAGATCACTTACCATCAAATATTTTTTTTGAGATGGGGAATGAATAGAAGTCTTACGGAGCTGAGTCAGGTTAATGCAGCGAATGGGACAGCAAATCTTACTTCAATTCGGCTTCAGATTAGATTAGAATTAGATAGCGTTTTTGAACAAATGTCAGAAAATGCGACACCATTATTTCTGATACCTTTTATTACTTAATTCTTTGGTTAGGATACAAAATGACTCTATACATTTGAAATGTTTCAACTTTTTGTTCCGGAAAAATGAGCTTTGCCTTTTTTGATAGTGGATCACGATTCTTCGATTGTTTTTAATGTGTTGATGCCAACAAGTTTTATGGGTGATTACAAGTTAACGGACAAAATCAATCGTATCCTCCATAAAACGATCTAATACCTCTTGACAAATTTTCATTCGAATGCAATTTTGCCCAATTGTCAACAATCACGGTCCCCATTTTACTTAAAATTCCCATTCATCTGAGACGATCATTACCTTAGTAATTTCAAACACCTTATCAATGATCCTTCAAAATAATATCGTGTAGTCTATTGATGATTTCTAGTGTCGTAGCACATTTTGGGGTCCAATTAGTGGATCATCGTCCAAACTTCTACTACCACGTTTAAATTCTGCTGTCCTTTTTGTACAGTTATAAATGAAGGTGCAATATCACCCAACACATTTTAGTCTCATTGAAATTTCCGTTGTTGATAAACACTTTTTTTTAAAGAAAAATGCACGGTGTTCAATTTTATTCATTTTAAAACATACACTAAGATGATTATTTAAACAGCTATTTACAATAAACTGTTTAACAGATCTACTTGATAGCGCACAGTAATTCTTAATACAGTTGCGCCAATATAACGCAGCAAAAATTATAGACATATCACTGACATTTATATCTCAGACCACAATCTTTTCAAATTCCCTCATAACAACATTATTGAATTTAAGATAGAAAAATAGTTTTCAAGAAACTTATAATTATTTCAATTTTGTCATTTATTTATTTATGAATAGAGAAAAGTATTTGCAAATTTACGTTAATGCTTACCGTTTTACCTAAATAAAATATTAATCATATATTTTTTTCTTATTTCATGGTCCGTGAATAACTGGGATGTAAAATAGGCAACAATAAAGATAATTAAAGTATTACAGATTTTTAAATTTTAAAAAAATTATATGAGTTCCTATAAAATATATAACTTTTTACTTCACTTTTGCCAACATTTTTTATATATTATTTTCTAGCTCATTGTTCTAACAGTTGAGAAAACTGTCAACTTGTGAATAGTAATTAAATATTATTCCAGTGTTATCACGTGTTATACTGCAATAGTATATTGCATATCTAAATTAATAACACTAAATCTTAACAGTGGTTATAAACAGAATAATTATTTACGTTTTTTTCATTTTTTGTATGAATAAATAATTTGTGTTTATTAATAGCGTTATTTTAATTTGAATAGTTTTATTTTAAAAGTTAAAATTTCGATAGTTTCACATTCCAATGTATTATCATAAAAAATAATAATTATAATATACTTATATGAAACCATTATTAAAAAAAATTTTCTAAACCCAAATGTTCGGCATTAACTGTAATAAATGTCATATATAATAACTTTCCCTATTGTGTTTTCAATACATCTTTACTTAAATTAAATCATTGTTATTGGCATTTTCTTACACTTTATTATTCATGTATATATATATATATATATATATATATATATATATATATATATATATATAAAACAAAGTCTTACTAAATTTCCTGTATATCTTATTATATTTTTAAAAACATAAATCTACATATTTATAGAATTACAAAAGAAAATATCTATGAATGTCACTTTAATCAAATATTAATTTAAAATACATACACATTTATATCTATATGTGTGTATGTATTTAGATAAATATATAAAAATAATGTTTTATTACAAATAATGTGAACCTATTCGTAGAACTTCTTATATCATGAAATGGAGATTATTCCGCTATTTTAAATCATCGATTTCCAATAAACCCATAAATTTGTCTTCTTAAGGGATAAATTCGGAATCAGTGGAGATGTTCAAGATACCCCAATACCGCTAACGACAACCTCCATGATACTTCGCCAGTTTACAAATATCTGCGAGTTCTCGTAATTATATTTAATGGTTGATTCCTGTATTTAAATTTCGATGTTTACAATATCAAATATATACTTACAAACAACTACACTGTTGTCATTTTTCATATATATATATATATATATATATATATATATATATATATATATATATATACGTGAATCGTTAATAACCGGAATATTCCAAAGTAATTCTACAAAAAATATCTTAAATTTAAATTCAACTTAGATATATAATTAAGGTCACATTTAAATTTAGAAATGTTCTGTCAATAAAATTTACAATAAAATTACACAGAAATTAACATACACATACAACCCACGAACAATTATATATATATATATAAAATTTTAACCTTAGAATTATTTATTATCAAAATATAATTTGTACTCCAAAAGAATACAAAATTATAAAAAAATGCATCATAAGTTATTCATGTCCAATATACTTAAAATTATTCTTTTTTATACATCATCTATGTTTTAATAGAAAAAATATTAAGTAACCAAAGCGTTTCAGGATTCTATAATAAAAAGTCAATAGTGTCTTTAATTTATCAATTAAATTTGATTCATTAAATTACGTACCTTCATTACCAAAAAACCTTTTTTAATATTTGCCTTTTTAAAAAGGAAACCCTGTGAATTTTAAGTTAAAAACTAATTTCCACTTAGAGACTTATTACAAGTGCGATTATTAAATACTAAAAAAGATTAATAATGTTTGGTTCTCAATTGAATATATTTTGTGATATATCAATTCTATTTTTATTTTTTATCAATCTGTTGAGTTCTTATTTTTTAGATCGAGATTAGGCTTACGTCGTCTTCAGATAGATTATTGAACTTAAAATTACAAAATTTACTTAAAGATATACTTATCAGATAAAGATACGCTTAAACATATACTGAAAGTTGATGTATATTAATCAACATTCAACATATAACTTAAATGGTGTCGAATAACTAATAGTCGGTAATACAGTACAATAATTACTTATTTTTAGATAAGATTTATTATTAAAATAAAACAAGAATGTTTTTGAGACTATAATATTGTTACATATGAAATGGTAAAATTTGCTACATTTTAATAAATGAGCCAATTAGGCAGAAATAATCAGTGACTCATAGTGCATGACAAGCAAAAATGTGCAATCTGCAAGTCGGAATAATAGTACATCATGTTATGTGTTTTATCTTGTAAAGTGTAAATAGCATGTCTGTATTATACAGTTTATTTATTTATTTTAATTGTTCAAAAAATTAAAATTCACAACGCTCCTTCAATTAAAAGTTTGCAGTACTAAAAGTAAATATTAGAATCACCAGAAAAAGGAGAAAAGTGGCAAATTAATAAATAATAAAGGAAAAAAAATAAAAATTCTCATGGATTTTATTAAAAATATGGAAATAACAAATCATTAAGATAAAGTACTCAATTTTTAACATTATGTGAAAATGAAAAAATATAGAACTGTTTTTACATACAAGGCAGTGTTTTTTGCGTTTAATATCCAAAAATAATTAATAAAAAAAATGATGACTTCAGAAGTTTATAATTAAACATCATAGAAAACATTTTATGAATTGTTCATTATATGGAATACCACATTTGTGGAAAACCATCGCAGCAGAATATAAAACGTATCACACAAAACAGAAAGATGTGTTTAAAAAACAAAAATAAATTTAATCTCCTGGGAATATGAATATTGTTTAATAACTTGATATAATTAATTAACCTTATTTTTTAAAAAAAAATATACGGAGAAAGAATATATACGAGGTCAGACAATTAAGTAATGCGACAAAATTCAAAAATCGAGTATATTTAAAAATTAAGGTACATCGCTGCGATCCCCTTCAAAGTAGTCCCCTCCCGCATCTATACACTTATTCCAGCGAGTTTTCCAGTTTTCGTAACAATTCTGGAACACTTCTTGTGGGACCTCTCCGAGTACCCTCGTCACAAATTCTTGGATATCTTCAACGGAGTCAAAATGTCGACCTTTGACGAATTTTTTCATATGGGGGAATAGGAAAAAGTCGCAGGGTGACATGTCCGGTGAATAGGGCGGTTGTGGTAACGTTGCGATGCCTTTAGACGCCAAAAACTGAGAGACACTGAACGCACTGTGACAGGGAGCATTGTCGTGATGCAGAACCCAAGTCTTCGCGATCTCTGCACGCACTCTGAGCACCCTTTTTCGTAATTTTTCGAGCACATTGCGCTAGAATACTTGATTTACGGTTTGTCCAGGTGGTACGAACTCTTTGTGAACCACCCCTTTGCTGTCGAAGAAGCAAATCAACATGGTTTTCACTTTGGACTTGCTCATTCTCGCCTTCTTTGGCCTTGGTGCTCCAGGGGACAGCCACTGTTGGCTTTGTCGTTTAGTTTCGGGGTCATATTGAAAGAACCAACTTTCATCACCAGTAATAACTCGATCGAGAAGAGTAGGATCACTTTCAACCTGCTCGAGACAATCTTGAGCGATGTTCATTCGATGATTTTCGTGACATGCACTACTCGCGCGTTGTTACAAAACACTAAACAGCTGGCGAAGAAATGATCGTACGAGGGTGGTCAAGGTCTCAATAGAGAGAGTAGGGATCTGCTATGACGGTGGCGGAGTTACAGGTTCGCAGTGTTACCACAGGCCGAGAAAAAAAATCGGTCGCATTACTTAATTGTCTGATCTCGTGTGTATATATATATATATACATATACATATACATATACATATACATATACATATATATATATATATATATATGTGTGTGTGTGTGTGTGTGGCTTAAGGAATGAATTTTAAATAAAATAACATTCATGTTATTATAATAAAAATGGAAAATATTTTTAAGTCAACTTTTTTAAGTCTTGTTCTCTTAAGTCTTAAGAATATAATTTCGGTACTTGCTTTCTGAATTCTAACATTAATTTTTTTTAGTGAAAGTGTTAGTTCATCGTGTTCATGTTAATATCATTTTAAAGTGCATTATTCGATCTTTATTTTGATAGTATCGACTTTGGTTTTATTATTAATTTTGCTTCATATTGAGCTATTGAATTGAAGATAAAAAAAATGCAAATAAGAGTATTTTTTTTGTATGAGTTGAAAACGAGTGGTGAAGCAGCAGAATCTGCTCGTACACTAAACGATGCTTTTGGTGTGGGTACTGTTAAGGAACGTACGGTGTAATGATGTTTCAAAAAATTCGTGCTAGAGACGAGAGCCTTAAAGATGAAGAAGGACGCGGACGTACTTCTCCAGCTCATAACGACCAACAGAAGGCGTTAGCTGAACCAGAACCACGTACAACCATTCGAAAGTTTGCACAAAAATTAGGCGTTAATCATCCAACAGTTTTTGACCACTTAAAACAGCTAGAAAAGTCAAAAAGTGAAAAATATATATAAATTTGAAGGTCATAAGCTGCAATTATTTTTCTTTCAACATAATACTTTCTGAAAAATTATTTTTTAAACTCCACACAATCACATTTGAATATAGTGGAAAGTTCGATATAGAACATTATTCGCAGAAAATACAAAAAATATCAGTAGAATGGTTTTATAATGTCTAAAAATGTAAAATTTATATGTTAGAATTCAAAATTTGACCCAAATAAACCATTTTTCAATTTATTAATTTGGTTAAAAGTAAATTGAATAAAATTATGGATGATAGAATGCTAAATTTTTAGAATATTCTTGGAATCTTTTAAACGTCGAACCAATTCAACGGAGACAGCCATTATGGCATTTGAAAAAGACAGTTTTTCAATTAAAAAATCTATTAGAAAAATTTTAATTAACAAATAAATTTTATAATCGAGATACATGGTTAGTTTGAAGAATCCATCGATAAACAATTAAATCTTTTAATTGAATCTGACCCAAAAAGTATTTGTCACTAAAAAACTAGGCATATATTATGGAATATTTTATTTTCACTTAAAGCAATTTAAAAAGTAAAAAAGTTTAGTGTAAGGGTTCTTCATAAACTAATGGACAGACATAATGCAAGTTAATTGAAAATGTGCTCTGTCTTTCTCGCACGATACAATACAGATTTGTTTAAATAAATTGGGAATGTATATAAAAACAGACTTCCTACGATAGTGTTTAAGGGTCTACTCAAAAAAATTCACATTGTCAAAGACCGAAATATGTGCAAATAGTGATAATAATTACTGATTTTTCAGTGGTATCTAAGTACCATTATCTATTGTTTCTTCATGAAATCAGAGTAAACCACAAAGATAGAAAATTACGCCACAGATTCCTAATAATTTAATGGAAATCATCATATAATAATCAATAAATATGGCGTCGAGTTGCTCTATTATAGTCTATGATATGCAGAATGATGCAGAATATGATATGCAGAATGGTATAGGTACATAATACGCACTTGACACTATCACCGTTTGAATATTAAACTTATGAGGTATGGGAGTGGTTTAATCACACAATACATTCTATGTTTTATGATCAAATACAATGGAATTCCCTATTTATAAATATCGTATGTTCGTATTTCTAGCGTTATAAAAATTAGTTAATGACTTAAAACATTGAATGGTTTCATTTTATTATACTTTAGAACACTAAAACAATGACAAAATAACATTTCAATGCTATAGATCTCGGCTAGGCAACCCTCAAATTTTTGCTGTATATGTGTATGTATGTCTGCTATATTTTCTAATTCGTAAATGAAAATAGTTAGCCACATATCTAACAAATGAACTTAACACTTCAGTAACTCCACCAATTACAGTATTAGATATTTCCTCCTCCATCGTCGTCATCGAAACTAAAATTAATAATTCGCACTTTTTTAAAATAGTAATTAAGAAATTCATCAAGAAATTATTTTTTTCCAGAAATTTAGATTTTTCATAAATACACTTATATCTCTTCATAAAATGGTTGCTTGTTTTAATTATTAAACTGTATTTTCAATAAAATTATTGTAATTTAAAGTTTAATTAAAGAATCAATCATTTCTTCTGAAACAACTTAATAGAAAATACGGTTTATACTTTCTGACTAAATGCATTTTTAGAAATTAATTCATTTTTAACCCCAAAAACAACAATAAATCTTTGAAGTCAAAAATGTTCAAAAACATAATTGAACAATAAATCATTATTGCTTATAGACAACATGATACATGGTGCTGTGTAGACAATAGTATTGCAACAATAAATTAATCAATAATGAATAATCGAACATATTTGGCCATAAAAATATGTGGTATATAGGATAAGAAAAGAATTCATTTTTTAAACAACGGTTTTAAACACGAATATTATAGAAAATATATCAATAAGAAAAGAATGACTCTACAATTTTAAATTCATATTAGGTGTATTCATTTTAGCCATGGAAGATAATAAATAAATCAATACAGAAAAAAGTATTCAGAGAATATGACAATAAATAATAAAAATTTCAATGGAATAAATTTAAATTAATCATCAAAATTCAATTGTAAGTCAATATTTGAAATCCAATATTCAAATGGTAATACTTCACAAAACAAATCGTCGGTTAATTGTTACAATTATAAAAACACATCCTGTATTTAAATCCATATATTAATGTTTATGTATATATAAAAGATTGAAAAATGTATGAGTTTTTTTAATACACAAAGAAAATAATTTACAAAAAAAACACCCCTATTCTCCTATATGCTATTATACATTCAACACCAATCTGTTTTACGTACCCATTGTGTACAGTATAAATAGTGAGGTACACGCATGGCATAACCTATTTTATTACAACGTACACTGAAAAGTGCGAAAGAAATAAGCTAAAATATCAATGCTCGACGCTGAAGAAGCGCACACAGTGAAAAGTAATGCAACGTTAAAATTTTTCGCACGACCGGTCTTATCATTTCACCGATAGATGACGGGTGCGAGAGTTCACGACCTACGCTCTACATACCCCCATGCTAAACCCCCACGTGCCATTCTAGTCTTGACAGCAGGTTCGAATTAAGATTCATTTTATGAAGCATCACACAAAATACTTGTGCTATAAATCCTCGACTTGAATATTTATATCATCATTTTATTATATATGAATATAAAAATAGAAAAGTTTGAAAATAACAAGACTTTATAAGTTATTTCAGGTTACATTAACAATCGGTTCTTGTTATTTACAGACTTTGGCTAAGAACACATTTTCTTACACTTTATATATATATATATATATATATATATATATATATATATATATATATATATATATATATATATATATATATATATGAGATTAATAAGTTGCTAAAGAGAAAATCAGTCTTATAAAAATATCTCTATAATATAAAAATGATCCAATGATGTTCCACTGACTTATATTATTTTCTGATTGGTTGATATCAGTACGTAGTCTCTGTTCTGATTGGTTGATATCAGGCTACATTATATACGATTTCATTGTAAAAATAATAAGAAATTTACTCAAAATATTGTATTTACTGAAGCTTTAAAGTCAAAAAATTGTTATACATTTTAACATTGTATTTTGTTCTGTTAATTTCTATAAACTTTTCCAATAAAAATGGTACGATTTACATTTTACGCGGATTATTTGTGTGTATAATTTATTAATTTCTGTTATTTGTTAAGGGGGGAGCAGCAGTAGTGAGTAGGAGTAAAGCCCCTTTTGTGAGTTGACAAACGCAGCGAACTGAGGGTGGAGAATCCTAATAACTTGAAAGGATTTTTTTTGGAAACATTTAAAAAGTTATTCTGTTTTTCAAAATTAATAGAATAAATTCTATCGATTGATCTTATATAAGAAAACCAAAAAACATTTCATCGAAAGAAAAGTATACTTTAAGATTAATTACAAAAATTATTGATATATCTATGTAAAATATGACATTAAATCTAGTGTCATAATCAAGTATTCGATAATTTGTATAAATATCCCAGTAATACAAAACAAAGTTTTATTGCTTCATACTCACTGGCTGGCTCCATACTGAATTAATTAATATGTTATTAGTGCGTATATATATATATATATATATATATATATATATATATATATATATATATATATATATATATATATACACTTAGGGGCTTCGCCCCTTGTTCGCTACGCTCGTCCATTTGTCAATTATAAGCATGTACATGTAAGCGAATGAAACAATATACAAATTTGGGTATCACAGAAGCCACGTCGCAAATAAATAAGTCGACGTTATGGATTTATGTATTTATATATATACATACATATATATATATATATATATATATATATATATATATATATATATATATATATATACATATATATATATATACATATATATATATACATATATATATACATATACATATATATATATACATATATATATACATATACATATATATATACATATATATATACATATATATATATATATATATATATACATATATATATATATATATATACATATATATATATATATATATATATATATATATATATATATATATATATATATATATATATATATATATATATATATATATGTACACATATATATATATATATATATATATATATATATATATATATATATACGAGGTCAGACAATTAAGTAATGCGACAAAATACAAAAATCGAGTATATTTAAAAATTAAGGTACATCGCTGCGATCCCCTTTAAAGTAGTCCCCTCCCGCATCTATACACTTATTCCAGCGAGTTTTCCAGTTTTTGTAACAATTCTGGAACACTTCTTGTGGGACCTCTCCGAGTACCCTCGTCACAGATTCTTGGATATCTTCAACGGAGTCAAAATGTCGACCTTTGACGAATTTTTTCATATGGGGGAATAGGAAAAAGTCGCAGGGTAACATGTCCGGTGAATAGGGCGGTTGTGGTAACGTTGCGATGCCTTTAGACGCCAAAAACTGAGAGACCCTGAACGCACTGTGACAGGGAGCATTGTCGTGATGCAGAACCCAAGTCTTCGCGATCTCTGGACGCACTCTGAGCACCCTTTTTCGTAATTTTTCGAGCACATTGCGGTAGAATACTTGATTTACGGTTTGTCCAGGTGGTACGAACACTTTGTGAACCACCCCTTTGCTGTCGAAGAAGCAAATCAACATGGTTTTCACTTTGGACTTACTCATTCTCGCCTTCTTTGGCCTTGGTGCTCCAGGGGACAGCCACTGTTGGCTTTGTCGTTTAGTTTCGGAGTCATATTGAAAGAACCAACTTTCATCACCAGTAATAACTCGATCGAGAAGAGTAGGATCACTTTCAACCTGCTCGAGACAATCTTGCGCACCGTTGCTCTAAATTTCTCTGTTCCATTTTCGTGACATGCACTACTCGCGCGAGGTTACAAAACATAAACAGCTGGCGAAGAAATGATCGTACGAGGGTGGTCAAGGTCTCAATCGAGAGAGTAGGGATCTGCTATTACGGTGGCGGAGTTACAGGTTCGCAGTGTTACCACAGGCCGAGAAAAAAAATCGGTCGCATTACTTAATTGTCTGACCTCGTATATATATATATATATATATATATATATATATATATATATATATATATATATATATCTATATATATATATATATACATATATACCTATATATATATATATATATATATATATACATATCCAATGAACAGATGGGATAAGGATATTAAAAACTTTCTTGGAAATCTGTGGAAAAGAGAGGCAATGAATCGAACAAAATGGAAAATCATGGAAGAGGCCTTTATCCAGCAGTGGATTAACAGAGGCTGAAGATGATATATATATATATATATATACATACATATATATATATATATATATATATATATACATATGTATATATATATATATATATATATATATGTTAGTGTCTATATAAATATTCTTGCTGATACATTATTTTTACAATGTGTTATTTTATAGTGTCTTGTGGTTAATTTTGATTGTATGTATATAGAAAGATATATGTAGTGTGTGTACATAGTCATTATCGTAGAAAAATTGCAACGCATTATTTTATCTATGACATAAACGTATTTGAGTACTATAAAAACCTTGACATCATAAATAAGTAAGTAACGTCATCGAAAATTTTTTGTGGATAATTTTGAATATATATATATATATATATATATATATATATATCCCCATCATTTATATCAGATGATATCTGATAATGATATCTTATCATTATCAGATAATATCTTATATAAATTAATAATAGCTTTTATATTTATGTATCTTTCTATATAATATTTTACGTATCATATGTGTGTATTGTATATTTCAGCCATTTGTTGTAGCAGATCAATCTGAATTAAATTTTGATCAGTCGTACTAGCAACTGTATAATTAGACTGTTTTAGTCCTTTATTTACAATACCATTTACTTTCCTGGCACTTTCTTACAGAAGTTTCACTTTTAACGTACGTGGCAGCCATGCACATCATTTTTTTTATTACATAGACAGTTAAATATCTATAGTTTCTTGAAGTAGATGATTGACTTTAATTCTAATTCCTAAGACTTATATAAACTTAGTTTTTTTTTAAATGCAGACTTTCTGTAATAATAATGTATTTTTCTGAACACATTCTATTTTCTACTCTGTTTTCTTTGTTATATTAAAAAAAAGAATAATAATTTAACTGAATAAAAAACTTAATTTTAAAAAAATATATACAGTACAATTTAATGCACATTTTTGAATGTACAGTTGAAATCAAAAATTTGTGCTGTATTTAATTTAATGATAACAAAAACTTGAAACATGAAAATTAAAAAGTCTATTTAAAAAATAACGCATAATAATGTTATTTATCAGTTTTAGAAACAATTATAACTATAAAAATATTAATTGTAGTCACTAGTTTATCGTTTGCAATTAAACATAATGAAAACATAGATTTCAATATCGTTTCTCAATAAAATATACTTTTTAACAAATTGATAAATTCTTACCTTTACTTGTAGATTAGGTTCTCTTTGAAGATCATTAATTAATAAAATCTGTAAAGAACGAAAAATTTATTAAAAAAAAACAATCTTAAATAGATAATCTAAGAAGTCTATCTCTCTCTCTCTCTATATATATATATATATATATAATTTGCTACCACACATAACTTTTTAATTTAATGTTTAATCTTATTATACGTTAAGAGTTTTAATGCTTTTTATATTCATTGAAACAGCTTTCTTAATAAAATAATTTTAACCAAAGATTCAGATTCTTATACTAATAAATATTACATAGGATTTTTTTTTATCAAATTAAGTTACCTACAAATTTTTGTTTGAAAGTCATTTTTTTGTTAAAAATGATCTGTTATTTTGTTAAAGAAAATAATTCATGATGGGTATATACTAAAAGTTTAACTTATTACTTAACTTATGGCAGCAGTAAATAAGAAGTTAAGTTACTTTTTGTATTTTTTAGATAGAAAATGTATATGAGAATTGCTGTTCTTCGAAAGTAAGGCCATTTCTAAAAGCCATTAATAGTTTTAACACAAAAAAAATAGTAAATATGGCTTTAATCCAATAACATTAGCGTGGTAATACCACGCTAAGGTTTTTCAGTGGATAAAAACTGCTTTAAGGCGTTGATTAATGTGTCTGATGTAAGCTATTGATATTTACCACCTTCAATATAATAAAATGTTTCGAACTCTGTTAATAGAAATTTAATATCATTTACAAATAATCATTTTTACATGATATCTTAAATAGTAAAAAAAGTAATAGAAATTATTTTATGTTTATATGAGGTACACTTTTAATTTTCATATGATAGTTCATTACGATGTAATAAAATATTACTGGTGTATGCAGGGCAAAGCCAGAATAGCACTTCTTTATTTGCCAAATGAGAACATTTTTTTCTTGATTTCATCATTCAGCTGGTTTAATAATGATACATACGAGGCTCCTTTTCCTTTTTCAAGATAGTCGATTAACAATATTCCATTAGTATCTAAGAAAACAGTCGCCATGACCTTATTCAGTTGATGCAATGACTTTTACTTTCTTTTGTGCACATTCGCCTGACGAAATCCATTGTTTTGGTTCTTCTTTCATTTCAGGTGTATAGTGATGGATCCATATTTCATCAACGGTTATGTATCGACGCAAAAATTTATGTCAGTTAGGTTTAAACATCGCTAAACACTCCTTTTAAATGTTCATTAGAATGCGTTTTTGGTTGATTGTGAGAAAATGAGGCACCCATCTGGAAAATAGCTTTTTCATATGTAAATATTAGTATAACATGTTCTGTACACGTTCATCTGAGATGCCTACTATCTCAATCATCTCATGCACTTTGATTCTACGATCATTTAAAACAATTTCATGTATTTTTACAATTATCTCTTCAATAGTTACCTCAATAGGACGACCTAGACGTTCTTAATCTCAAACGCTTGTACGACCACGTTTAATTTCATTGAAACATCTCTGACGGTTTTTGTCGTAGGTGCAGGATCCCTGCAGACAGGGTGTTACATTTTTTTTTAATTTTTCCACGTTTTCTCATCAAAAAACACAAAGCTATTCACTGACTAATACTGTTTTTTTTCCATAGTTAAAAAAGAGCAATAGCTGTTTACTTTGAATGTCTGTCGAAACTAATCTAATTAACGTGTTGTGCTCAAATTTTGACAGCAGTTATTTGAATAATAATGCTGTTTAAAGATATTGAATTTTAATATCAATGGTTCCATCTCTTGTCAAACATGAGTACTTATCACTCTATCCTCGTGTGTATATATATATATATATATATATATATATATATATATATATATATATATGTATGTAGTATCCTTTTTTTAATTATTACAATAAATAATTTAAAAATTCAAATTTACAATCACATTGAAGTGAATTACCTTTCGTCTCTAGTCTACACGATTGTTTGCTAGACAATTAGTCCAATATACACAGATCAAATAATATATAATAAATTAATTCGACACGGGCCTGATGGCTGCTTTTGCAACAATAACGAGACGTGATGGTGTGAGAGGTCGATGGAGGTCGACGGCGACGACGTCGACGTCGACCGGATATCCAAGGTGTCAATTCCGCAGAGTGCATTTTCTCGTACGCCGTTATTTAAATATTCAATGCATGTATTTGTGAGCAACTTGGCGTGGCATTCGCGACACATTATATATTCCGCATTACGTTGATATGGTAGCGGATGAAAGCGAACTACTCCTGATACTGATGTCCCATCATATGCAGAGTCAGTTCTGGTCTTTGGATGAAACGACAGCAGGAAGGAAGTCATGAAACCAATACATCGATCAAATTCTTTTGACGTATATATCCACTTATGCTGAGTAAATGATGAGTCTCATGGTCGGAACGAGTAAGAAAATGTTCACTCGGCAATACTTTTCTACATACATGTGTATAATTATCTATGATGAATTTATCTTAAACGTGTCTGATATTTTTTTTGACAGAAATGTCTGACTACAGCAAAAATAAATCTTTTGGTATTTTTCATCTTATAACATAAATCTTTTTCAGAGATAATGGATGTTTTGCCATCTTACACCAAAACGAGCATATAATTCTTAAAACACTTTATAATCTCTGTAACAACAATAGTTTTCTTAGAAATGAAAATATTTTAAACAAATAAATATTTGAAATAATCAATGAAAATATTTGTTTTCATCCATTCTTTAATTATTAGATTGGTAGGAAAATAATTACGGTTTTTATATAAATTTGAATGTCATAAACCGCAATTATTTTTTCTACCAACCTAATAGTACACTTTTATATTATCCCATAATGCATTTATATTTAACTTCATCATTAATTAAATAAAAATTAATTATTTAAATTTAAATCCTATTACTGAAATATTTTTTGAAAAACTAAAAACAAAATAAAATACTCAAATAGTTATGATAAACAAAAATTGAAATAAAAAAAGAGATGATTGAAATAAAAAATAAAGAGTACAATTAGTATTTAAAATAGAAATTAATAAAATGTTGTTTTTTTAATACATATTTTTTCATATTAAAACATTTCTTTCTTTCTTGTATCTCCTTAAAAATGTCAAATGAAATCAAAAGTAACATAAATGTTTGATCATTAATATATTTTGTTTGAATTTTACAATAATTTTTACCTTTATACAAATTTGGATGCTTATTTTTTGTAATAATTTGTTTATGAATTGATTGATTAATGAATATATTTTTTATTTGCAACTATATGTAAGGAAATAAGTTTAAACATCGAAAAGTTAATAATATTAGGTAACCAAGAAAGTTCTGTCACTATTATAACGTACAATAATTCCAAGAATTGTTTACACTTGTTATCGAACAAAATTCGAAGTATTGTTTATCAGTAATATTAGCGTATGTTTGAAATGAATCTCGAACTGTTCACTTTAATTTAAAGAATAATTCCTACCCTTAAAAATGTCTGTGAAAAGTAGTGTAATTTGCTTTATGAATTTAAACTTGGGATTAACGCTACAGAAACGGTAAGAAAAATTTGTGCTGCGTTTGGAGAAAAGACAGTTACATCAAGAACGGTCCAGAGATGATTTAAAAAATTATCTGCCGGAGATGAACCCATTAAAGTTGATACCAGATCAGGCAGACCATCAAATTGAAATATCGACGAATCGGAGACAATGATTCAAACAAATTCCAGTTTAACGTGTCAACAGCTTGCAGAATTATTCAAAGTAAGTAACGAAACAATACTGAAGCATTTACACAAAATAGGAAAGAGGTGGAAATTAAGTAAATGGGTACCACAAGAATTAACTACCAATAACAAATTACAGCGTTTTACAATCAGTACATCTCTTATTTCACGACTAAAATCAAAAAACTTTTTGGATCAAATTTTGAGCACTGATGAAAAATGGGTTATTTATTCCAACTACAAACGTACTCACCACTGGTTTTTATTCCTGTCCCACAAAGTCCTAAATGAAAGTTAATACCACGAAAACATCTCTGTGTTTGGTGGACTTCAAAAGGAATTATTCACCATGAATATCTACGAGTGGGTCAAACCCTCAGGGAAAACATTTATAGTGAACAACTCCAACGAGTACACGATGCATTAAAACAAAAACAGCCAACACTTATAAATCGTAAAAAAGTATTATTTTTGAGAGATAACTCATAACCCATGTTGCAGTAGAGACCAGAAAAAAAATTATGAATTTAAGGTGAGAAATCCTTCCCCATGCCCAGTATTCTCCAGACATATCTTCATCAGAGTATCGCCTGTTTTTATCTATGGACAGTCGTATGCATGGTAAACAGTTTAATAATGAAGAAGAATTAAAAATGGAGGTGTCTACATTTTTTGAAAATAAAAATAATCAGTTTTATAAAAATCGAATTTATAAATTATCTTCTCGCAGGGAAAGAGTTGTTCAGTGCGAATGTGGATATCTTGATGAATAAAGTTATTTTATGTAAAATACACTAGTGTTTTTTTCTCAATTCAAAAATGACAGAACTTTCTTGATTACCTCATATTTTATAACTATATTTAGTGAATATAAAACAAAGTAAAAATTTTATTGTTAACTACACATTTAATCCAAATATTTTTTACGTGCAGACAAGTGATATTTTAATAAAAAACAAATTCTTATTTACTTGAATATAAAATTACAGTTATCTTTTTCATAAGAATGGTATGTAGCCAATATTCTAGATAATACTCAAAATTTTTAAAACTTTTTAATGAGTAACTCTGTGGCTGCCAGACAAAAGTACTTAGCTCATAGACTCATTTTTAACTCTAATTCCAGCTACACGATATGCGGACATCATAGAAAAAATATTTATATCTAAATAAGATACTTAGTTTTTTTGTGTAATTAATTTTTTAACATAATTCAGAAAATTATTTCCTCGATAAAAAATGTTGGAATAAAAAGTTCATAAAAATGACACTTTTTTCTTGAAATCAAA
Source organism: Acanthacorydalis orientalis (assembly GCA_034766995.1). NCBI lineage: Eukaryota > Metazoa > Arthropoda > Insecta > Megaloptera > Corydalidae > Acanthacorydalis > Acanthacorydalis orientalis. Next base: position 26,088,923 of record CM068318.1, on the reverse strand, counting down.
AAAATAAATGTTATAATTTCATAATGTATTAAAAACACTGATTTATATTAAACTATTAATAACTAACTCGTATATTATTGTATTGGGTCCTCATTTTAATAACAAAATTCGAGATGTTTAACTAACACAAGGAAAGCTTATACATTTTTTAAATAGATATTTCAAATTAGAAGTAATATAAGAAAATTGAAAATATTGTTCGATAATTTCAGAAATGGTTCAAAAAGTTTCGGTTGGGAAATTTTCATGTGAAGAATAGTTATGGAAGTAGAAGCCCAAAAAATGTTGATTAAGACATGAAACTACCGTAATTAAAGCAAATTTACGTTAAGTATTAAAAAAATGCAGATAATTTAAGATACTCTTGATAAAGTGTGCAAGAACACATAAAAAAATAGGAAAGGTGTGGAGACAACATGGGTGACCACATATTTCAAAAATCACAAAGGACAAAATTAAAATCTTAGAATGGATAAAAATTCGACATTCGCCTTACGCTTTAGATCTTGAGGCGTCGAATTTACATCTTTTCAGGTCGATGCAACATTTTTTAGATGGTAAAAAAATAAGATTGTCGTTTTAGAAGAAGTTATGACGAGTTTAAAAATGGACTTGCTGAGTATTTTAATTCAAAGACCAGGGATTTTTATGAAACAGGAATTGATTGATTGAAAACGAGGATGACTAAGAGATAGTGAAAGATTGTATTTAACGAGAGGAAGTATATTTAAAATAGTTTTTAATAAATAAAATATTAATTATATTTACTTGTTTCATTTAAAAAACAACATTCTTTTCCGGTACACCTGATATATATATATATATATATATATATATATATATATATATATATATGTACGCACCATAGTGTATTTTGAAAAATATTGTAATTTATTTTTTAAAACTTTTCATTTTTTTTATTTTTACTCATTTATTTTTATTTTAAATTATTTAATGTTAACATTTATTATTTATTAAACAATTAAAAAAGTTTTCAAGATATTTACAAATTTTCAAATATTTATTTTTTAATTCGAAAAAAACTTTTTTTATAATCAGTATTTAAAAAGTAAATAATTTAATTTAATTATTAGATGCCAAACTTCTAGTTGAATTTTACTCTATGAAAGCTATATATATATATATATATATATATATATATATATATATATATATATATATATATTTATGTATATTTATATATAAAAATATTTCATGTAACATTATCTATCAAATACATGTATTTTTTTTTCATTGAATATTAAAATAGTTTTGATACTATATATAAAACAAATTAAATGTTTGAAACTAATTTGATAAAATTCATTATAAAATAATTATTCAGTGAGATTACAACAAAAATGTTTATTCGTAATCTATTATTAAATGTATGTATAAAATTATAGTACAAAATTATTTACATGTAAAATTATTTTCATGTGAATACATTGATATTCGCGATTAAAATTTTCCAGTGCTCATTTCATTTCATTAAAAAAACTTTTAAACATAGAACATCCGTAATTAATATATAAAATGTTGAGATGTATTCGTGAATGTGTAATTGGTATAAAATTATTATAAAATACTAACACGTTGAATTTTGTTACAGCTGTATGGTCATTCGACGGTGATACTCTACTTCTCAGTAACATTCAACGAGCTGATATGGGAGCTTATTTATGCATTGCCAGCAACGGTGTACCACCATCTGTTAGTAAAAGATTTATAGTTCAAGTTCATTGTAAGTAAATTTTAATTAAACTGTTTTAATAAAGAACACGATTTTTCAAGTACTACGACAACGGTCTGTAATTTATTTAAAAATAAACTCTGTTTTAAAAATAACTTCCGTTTGAAAATAACTTCTTAAAAATAAGAAACATAAAAGCTGTTTCACTGGTCTTCAAAATATTAACATCAGGTTAAAATATTTTTTTGTATTATACTAAGATACATTATATAATATTTGAACGTTTCAGGAATACTTTTTTAAGTAGAGATTAATGTATTTCCTTCTTTAATACAGAGTACGACACGAAATGAGATGCAATAAAAAACTAAAATGTTGTCTGATATAATACTTTTTAAATTGTGTATATATTAGCAATAAATTTCACTTCAATACATTTTTCACAATACATTATTCTAAAGGATTTACGATGTTATGATATATACATAGGAAAAAAATATTTATATCAGATTTTTAAGGACCAAATTAAATCATTTCAATACTAATTAAAGATTTTAGTACAATATAGTAATTACAAATTAAATTCAATAGTCTAGAATAGTGATAATTAGTTTTATTTAATTAATTTTTATTATATTATAAATTATGTTTGTCAGACGTTCCATATATACGGGACTGTCCCATATTTTACGTCAAATTTTGCACACCTAGGCTATCTCTTTGTAGAGATAGCCTAATGTCCCGTATTTTAATAAAAAGATAAACTTATAAAACTCGTAGCTCTCATTAGTAAATGCAAAAGGAAAAAATATACATTTATTTTAGGCTCTGAAATCGTTATTTAATTCCGAAGAAAACGCGCCAAAAATTTTAGCAGCCTTCTTTAACAATCCATTAAGTAAAGCGTATGTACACTTATTATATAGCACGAAATGTATTTTTAATAAAAAATATTTGAAAATTGAAGAATGAAAAATAAGTGTTATGGAAGGATCCAGTGTCTTACAAGAAACTTTAGAATTAATGAAACCAAGAACTGTTGAAACTTTTGTCAACATATTTAAAGACAGTTCTTAATGAAATTGAAATTTTAAAAACAATGTAAGATAAGCTTTTAAAGGAAGTAGAAATTTTTTATGGTACATATAACATTTATTTACAAGAACGTATAACTCCGCTTTAGCACTTTAATATGTTTATGTGGATGGATTTTAAAGAAATTCTATATTGAGAACAAATTAAAAGTATATGTATATATTTAAAAACTAAGGACATCAACATCAACGACAACGAATTTTTCAATCAGGTAATACTTCTCAGACAAATTATTGAAGATAGAAACAAGAATGAGCAGTGTTAAAAAAATCTTTCCATGAAAAATTCCCGGCCATTTTAAAACAAATTAAATTTAAAAAACAATATTCTGAGTTGCTCAAATTTTGTGAATACTTGTTCAGCATTCCTGCTCACAATGCTCATATTGAAAGATTTTTTTCGCTAATGTCAATTCAATGGACAGATGAGAGATGTAAGATGGGCGTGATAACAATGGAAGCATTTTTACAGTATTTAGTTAACATCAATATTTCTTGTAAAGATTTCTATAAACTTGTAATAGACGATCCAGTTTCATTAGATGGTTATTGGGGGTTTTAGGGTGCTTCTACAACTTAGATCATTAGCACCCGAACACATGTTATAATTAAAAACCGCGCTTCGTCTGCTCACTCGTGTTCGAATCACCCCTTAAATCTAAACACTTAAGTATGAGTGCCAAATGCTTAACAATATTCCACTAAAACAATAGTTCTCTCAGTGAGAGATAAAAAAAACACATATGAAGGAACTGGACTGATAAATACCTAATCTTGATATGAAAATACGTGTAAATATAATAAGAAGAGATGAAACTCTTGAAGACAGTAAAACATTCAAAATACTGTAATTTGATATTAAGATTCAACAGGTTTTTTTGTGAAGAACACGTTAAAATAAGTCTAAAGGCTTCATATGTATGACGACACAAAATGTTAAAATATCAAGATTGGAAACACTAAATCATACTTAAAAGTCCAGTCAGTTCTGTTAGAAAATACTAAAAGTAGTGCTAAATACAAGGCTTGAACTGCACCTAATTATTATAATGTTCCTACGTTTTGTCATTTAATAAAATCGTTATAAGGTACAGAGTAGGCTTTTTTTAAAACCCATGTCCCGTTTTCGATTTTTCAAATTCTGAGAACCCTATTATAAAAACAATATATTTAATACCTATGTTTCCATTAGCATGTTGTCCATTAGCTGAAAGCCTGGTTTCGGCGAATATTTTCGGCACGTGCCATTTTCAAGTGGATTTGGAGACAAAACTTTAAGTCAAACTATATTTGTTTGATTGGTAGGAAAATAATTGCATTTTTTTCCGAATTTTAACCTTAATTCTTTTCAATAAGAGCCCTATTTAATCGTATTGATGTTAATATAATTTTGAAGTGCATTTTTTGGTCTATATTTGGTAACATCGACTTGGCATTATTATTAATTTTGCTTCAAATTAGGCTAATGAATTAAAGACGGAAAAGAATCAAATAAGAGCAATTTTTTGTATGAGTTAAAACGGGTAGTAAAGCAGCAGAAACTGTTCGAAAACTAAACGATGCTTTTGGTGTGAGTAAAAGTGCAATGGTGGTTCCTAAAATTTCGTACGGAGGACGAGAGTCTTGAAGATGAAGAAGTTCGTGGGCGTCCTTCTTCAGTTCGTAACGACCAACTGAAGGTTTTAGTTGAATCAAAATCAAGTACAATAATTTGAGAGCTTACATAAAGGTAAGCGTTAGTCATTCAACAATTCTGGATCACTTAAACAGCATGGAAAATCAAGAAAGATTTACAAATGGGTGCCGCATGAACTGAACGAAATACTCTTAGCCGTACTTATTTTTCTACCAACCTGATATAATGAAGTGAAATTTATATCATATGATTTTCAAGTATATTTTTAGGGTATATCCTCACCAATAACGATGTAATTATTCTATATATTTAAAACTGTAGAATATAAACAACAACTCATAATACAAACATTAATAGAATACAATCCGAATTAAAATTTATTCAAAATAAATGCTGGAAATAGAAAAAAATCTCCAAGTAAAACAGAAGAAATATAACCCCACATAGAAGAATGAATCATAAAATGCAAAATCAAAAAAAATTCCTCTTCAAAACATAGCTGAAGACGGCACACGTACCGAAACCGGTTTCAGAAAGGAGACTTACAGCTGATCGTATAGATAGAAGACCACCAGCACAACAGACTTTTATTAAGCCTACTATATGATTAATTGTCGCCTTGAATTGATCCAATTGAGCACAATACTTTTCCGAATTTATCGTTTGATTATTTGAGAGAAACTCGTAAAACACAACACTCTTCCAATTCCACAAGATACACAGCATCACCTTCTTCGAATGGAGACCTATTTTCGGAGTGGCTAACGCAAGCTTATTTCATTTTCCCTAAGACCTTTTTCGATCCATGTTATTGTAGATGATCCTTTTTTCATTTCCCGTGATTAATCGTTTCAGGAACAAGTCATTTTGGTTTCTTTTAAGGAGCGAACATCTAATGGAATGCGTTTTATTAAATTTCTTTCAGTTTAATTATGAAGCACCCAAAATAGCAGCGATTCACATATCCAAGTATCTCCAAATGCCTCACAACACTAGTATGAGACACCTGCAGTAACTCTACGATATTCCGTGTAGTGTAACGTTGATTATATTCAATAAGTGTTGCAGTTTTGTCATTATCAACAACTTCAGGCTTACCGGAACGCTCTAGATACTCGAGGTCGAATTTTCCATCGCCAAACTGAGCTAACCACTTTCGAGCAGTACTGCCAGCTACGGAACCTTCTCCATAAATGGCGGATACCTTTTTTCTGTCTTTGCAGCGCTATTTCTTCTCCAGAAATAAAACAGTATCAAATGACGAAAATGCACCTTATATTCCTCCATTTTCAATTTTAAATTTAACAGACTTAAAATTCACAAAATTGCACAAAAATGCAGGGAAAAAACATTGAAATGTCACCTATCAAAGTAACACATATAGAGTCATGTCATATAATTAAGCTACGTGCAAAATTGCAATTAATTACATCTATTGGAAAACGCTACGAACTTTTGTTCCAATCAAATATGTATATATATATATATATATATATATATATATATATATATATATATATACATACGTATGTATAATGAAAATATATACAATATATCATTGGTAACACATGTCTACCTGACAAGCCATGAATTTAAAAAAGATAAATAAATAAAAAAATATATCATCAGAAAGTTAAGAGTTCTTCTACCGTGTGGCCATAATGTAACTTCGAAGGAAGAAAGCACAAGCAATCAACAAAGTAACGAAAAAGCATTCGATCGATGTCACCTCTGCGGCAATGTGACCAAAAGCAAAACACTAGAAATTCAACAACGGACGTACGATCTTGTCTCACTACAACATTGACAGAATAGAGTCAATAAAAAGCAAGAAATGCTACCGCTATATAAAATATACACAAAATATTGTGTTGCTTCGTGTATGAACTGAAGCGACGGGAAAGTTAGCAAAAGAAGCGGCCTGGGGCTGTCGCGGACCACAGCAACAACAAGACTTAGAAATGGGAATAGTGGAAGAAGAAGATAAAGAAATACACGAAGAACAACATAACAAAGTTTCGAAAGTTGCTGATGTTAGATTCAAGCGCGTAACAGATTATTTATCGGTGTGATGTGATGGATCTTTGTTGATTTTTTTTAACTTTATATATGACTAATAATTATATTATTTTTTTTTTTGAAACGTTACAAAATTATTCTAATTCTAATATTTAATTTATTGTCATTAAATAATTATATATTTTGTTACAAAGAGTATCTTCAAATTTAAAAATTTTTTTGATTACATTAAAGAATCATGTAAATATAAATTACTTAAATATACAACAGGCTCCGTCCTCTACTCGCTACGCTCGCTCTTGTAAAGGATTAACAATTTTTAAAACAAAAATAAAAAACGAAATAAAAATATTGTGCAATGAAATTTTTTTTGACTTTAAATGAAACCGTGTAAATAGTGAAACTGAAAATAAAAATTATTCTAACTTATTGTACACTTATTCTCAAATGTCTGTACACATGATATTCATAATTTATTTGTGTTTTTTTGTACACCGAAATTTGATACCATACTTACAGTCGCATCTGGAGAGACCAACATACAATTGGTCGTGCCCGAATACTGTTTCATTGAAATCGACGAACATAATAATTCGTGAAATGTTTAACGTGCTCCTTGTAGAGCGTAATGAGGAAGTGATCTACACAAAAAATACATTTTTATTTTATGGAAATTTTACGATAATTTTTTTTATATATAAAAAGATAATAGGAAAAAGTATTCATTTATCTTGATGAGCGTTTATAAAGTACGGTTATATATTATATTATAAATAGTTTTATAATATAATTTAAAACTATTTATAATATAATAAAGTTGTTACTTTACAACATAAATGTGTACAAAAAACTTTAAAGTGATCATACTGAAGATAATGTAAGTATTATCTAAATACACTTAATTGATAATTTAAACTGATGAATCATCAATTTTGTATAGTGATGCTTATAAAAAAACAATGATTTGTGAAGGAATGCAGAAATATTTAAAAAAACAAAAGAAATCTTTTTACAATTTTTCCTTCAAGAAATAAGAATCAATAATCTCCTTAAACTATAATGATTAATATAAAAAAGTATACATTAAGCTAAATAAGTATATGTAACATATAACGGAAATAAACTGCGTACATTAGATCTACAAATTAATTAAATACGTTTTTATAGAAAAATTATGTTTACAGAAAAATGGAATATATTTCAATCCTCAAAATATCTCCCATTCTTCTTTATCATTTTGCTCTATCTGTTGGGTAATTGACGAACACCTTATCGAAAAAAGATGGTGACTTTGAGCCGATGAAGTCATAATACATTTTCGGACCTTTTCTACTGTTTTAGCATTTTTTGCATGTTTTATGCATAACAACACCTTCCCAAAAATTGAACAAATTGATCCCTCGGACTTGGTAGGATTTTTTTCAACTGAAATACAACAATTATGTAGTGTCTTATATAATGGTTTTCAATCGCCATCGTGTTCATTACTATTTTGTGTGTTTACGCCAACTACTTGACCAAGATATAAAGTATTTTAATGTTGCAGTTGGCACTTCAAAATCCTAAGAATATATAAAATATTTTAATTTAAAACAGACTTATAATTGATTCACCTTAAAGGTACAGAATTATTTTTTGCACGTAATGTATATATATATATATATATAAATACTTATATACATACATACATACATACATACATACATATATATATATATATATATATATGTATGTATATATATATATATAACCCTGCTTTCAATTTCAATGTATTTTAATATCACAAGAGCAAGTAATTTTTTTTCTTCAAACTGAAAATTTAATACAAAAGTAAAAAAAATCTTAATATTTTCATGATAAAAAACTTTGAATATACTGGTAAATATAAAATGAATGGAAGTAGCAAGGTAACTATAATATCACAATTTTTTACGAGTGTGACTAAAAATAAGAAAGAACTATGCTTAATTATGCTAGTTTTGGAATAGAACTATAGTATTCAGTGCCTATTACAGAAATGCTCGTATTTAAAACGAAAAGAATTGATAAAATATATTTATAAAAAGAGAATGTTTTTTGTAACGTAGTATTTGTAGTTATAAAACGTGTGAATACTTAATGTTTCTATCAAAAATACTTATTACCAGAAAATAATCTTGCAGGTAATTGAAATAAAGTAAAAAGTACTGTTTTTCTTGAAAATTTTTTAAATAAAGTCATAAAAACTTCATTGTATAAAGAAACTCTGATGAAATAAATTGATATAACTATAATTTTCAAATAAATTTAAATGGAGCAAATTGTTGCGTCACAACACATTTCTTTGGGATATTTATTAAAAAATACTAATTTTTATACAGTAAATTCAATATCGATATATATATATATATATATATATAAAGTATTTTTCTTATAATTCTACACTTATAACTGCTTTATAATTTGTCTTTAAAGAACTAGAGGTCTCCATCCACTGTTCGCTATACTCGTCAACCCACGGGGTGACTTCGCTTCCCGCTCCCTAAGGCTAGCCCCCTTTCTTACAAATAACATAAATTAACAAATTATATAGACAAATAATCCGTATAAAATCTAAGTCGTAAAAGTTTTATTGGAAAAGTTCATAAAAATTAATATAACAAAATACAATCCTATAATGTGTAACATTTTTTTTATTCTAAAGCTTCAGTGAATACAATATTTTGAATTAATTTCTTATTTTTATACTGAAATCGTATACATTCTTTCGTTCTATACCATACAATCAAAGAGATCACGTAACTGTGAGTCACTAAATAGAATACTGATAATGCGACTGACGCCAACCAATCAGAATAGAGAATATGTAACTGATATTAACCAATCGGAGAACGAATAAAACGGGCGCATAGGGTCGGGACCATTTTTTAGTTACAGAGAGATAAATAAATAAATAATGATCAATGATAAATAAATGTAATATAGTTTTTAATTTATATGAAATATCCTTTTTATTTTCTACACTAAAAACAATATCAAACAGATTCGTTTTAATGTCAAAAGTAACTTTTTTTATTGTATATAAAGTAAAAACAGTGTCATAGTAGTACAATGACTGCATTATTGAAAATAAATTATATACGATAAATATTTAAACACATATTATGTTCATAGTTTTATAAACCTCGCATGTAAAAATGCATTGTATTATTATTCGTAATAATGAAAAATACACATTTCTTGTCATTTTGTCAGCAACGTGTCCCTTTTCCGCCATCTAACGAACTTGTGGTGTATAAATTTTTACAATGGATAAGTTTCAAGTTTAAGTCATTAAGTTTCGTTCTTAGGTATTTTTTATTTTTAAATGTATTATGTTGTAAAAACCTATAAACACTTTTTTTCTTTCTATGTTTCTTTCTATTTTTCAACAATTTTGACAGGCTATATACAAGTAATAAAACAATATAACAACCAACTAATTTCTAAAGATGGAGTTTTTAAAATAAAACTTTAACAAATTTCCCCGCTGATAATATTTTTTTCCTCCATCCTCTATGCATATTTTATGCTGTCTTATATGCAAGTTTCTACATATCAGGTGTAAAAATTTATCTTATACATTTTATCAACCATAACACTGTTCTGAATTGAAATATTCTCTCGTCTTTTTAGGATTTTGAAGTGCCAATCATAATTCAAAAATACTATAATTCTTGACCAAGCAGTCGACATAACCTCACAAAACAGTAATGGAAACCATTGTATCCAAAAAGCATTATATTACGTATTGCATACTTTCCGCAATCCACTTAAAAAATGCTATCAAATCCAAGGAAATGATCTATTCAGCTTTGGAGAAACTTGTGATACATAAAACATGCAAAAAATCCTAAAACAGTAAAAGAGTTTCAAAAATGCATTACGATTTTATCCACTCAAAGCTGGAATTATTTTTGCAACAAGAGATTTGTCAGTTATCTAACAGGTAGAGTAAAGTTACTCAAAATAATAGAGAATATTTTGAAGACTGAAATGTACTCCATTTTTCCTTAAACATTCATTTTTTATAAAAAGGCACCGAATTAATTATACACTTAATACATTTACTCGTATATGTGTGCTAATGGACTATTATTCGAATTTTAATAAAATGTTTTCTTAATAACTTATTAATTTAATAGTTTATTTATTTACATTCAATATAAACTTTTAACGTTACTCTGATAATTTAGTTAATACATAAAATTCGATAATTTCATAATTATACGTTACTAAATATTATAGTTTACATCCAACCATAACGCTAAAAATAAACTTCATATACTTTTTTGTTCTTGTATATCATTTGAAGCAGTATCTATTTTTTAAAAATTACTTCCATGATCGTACAACCGAACTATTTTTTTTACAAATAACCTAGTGACATATAATTGTCAGTGTATATATATATATATATATATATGTATATATATATATATATATATATAATATGCGTATTGAGGTAATATACCGATAATTGGTATCAAATTGGATTTATATCAAAAAATATTACAGTTTTAAAAAGTTTTTTTGTAATTCCACCATATATCAAAATGTATTTAGCCGGCACCGCTATGTACATAAAAAAAATCGACATTTATTTTTTTTAACTTTTAATTAATATGTAATTTTTCTACTAAAGTTACATATTTATTCTTTTTATTTGAATATCTGTTTTAATTATGTTAATAATTTTTTATAAACACAACCAAAAAAATTTTAAAGCAACCTTACAGAAATAATATATGATATATACATAATTTCTCTGTCTGTCTTTTTCTCTCTCTCTCCCTATATATATATATATATATATATATATATATATATATATATATATATATATATATATATATATATATATTTGTGTGTGTGTATGTATATATATATATATATATATATATATATATATATGTACATATTGAAAACAAAATTTAACATTAATTTCCAAATGTTTGCAGTAACAAAAATAAATTTTAAAAATGATTTTTTGGGTAGAAATGGTCATAATTATTATAAAGGCTATTAGTAACCATTAATTATAATTTTATTATATTCCTAAAATTTAACAAACGAATTTTTCTTTCACTTCTCAAACCAGAAGAAATGAATCTGATCAAAAATATTCAATAATTGAATCACATTTTTGCGTATTTTGATGACCGTGTAATATTGCATAAGGCACAAACAAATTTTGTACTTTAAAAATTATATGGTTTGGTCACAGAAATGTAAATTCATAATAATTAATAACTATTAAATATTTTGATCAGAAAACTATCATAGTTTAAAGTAAGTAAAAGACTATTTTATGTAAGTAAAATTAGTTACATCACCAGAACTCTATTATAATATTTTCAAAAAATAATTTGATAATTTGATAAATTGCTAATATAAAAATAACAATAATTATTTATATTCAAATATAATATTTTTCAGAAAAAACATAATTGCTGGATTTTTAATTTCTTTCAAAAAAATAATTACAGAATTACGGTAATCAATAATAATTTTCAAGTATTACTTAAATTATCCTGGTTTTCACTTGAATATATATATATATATATATAAAATAAACTCTGAACTAGTCAAAATTCATTTACGGTATACTGCTTTAGAGATTCAGTGATAGCCTGTGTGTAACTTTCTTGCCGAGTGCCTCTAAAAGGTTGCTATTGTGGGATCTAATATGGAATGAAAAAAAATGTTATTCAGTAATAAAAAAGGTCATTTGATTAACTCTTTAGATTAAAAAAATTAAAAACGTACTTTTACAAATAATTGACTTTTTTACCCTATAAATCACGCATTTTTTTCTGGTTAAAAATATTTGATAATTCACTAAGAATCATTTTATAGGTTAGACTTTTATATACCTTAACATTCTGAAGATAGTGGTATCGCTATCAAAATACACATAAATAGCAATCAAAAATTATCAAAACGATATATTGAATATTTTTGACCAACAATTACTTTTTTGGTCTGTGGAGTGAAAAAATAATTCATTTGTGTAAGTTAATTTAACCTCAGTGTGAGAAATGTATTGTGATTGAAAACTGAATTTTCTCCGTCATGTTTGCGTAAAGCTGAAGATTAACCCCTTTTACTGAAATGACGATCCCAACTCGTCATGAGTTTTCTATGCCAAAGTAAGCAATGACGAGCTGTATTCGTCAAGAATATTTGAGGAAGATGTTTAGTAGTTCAATACTTGCACCAACCAACATTGTAAACACAATTAATAAATCAAGCACCAACTACTTTCACACCACACTACATCTTCTGGAGTGTTTGAGAAGTATCATATACTTTAACCCTTTCACCACTAACGGGACCTATGTGTCCCATAAAATACAAAGGCATTGAGAGAAAAATCAACAGACCTAACTTCTACGAATACTAGATTTTTATATAACGTTGGCGACCATTTACATACAGAAGGTTTGAGTCGTCGTAGATGTTACCGTTGCGCCCTAAAAAAAATAGAAAACGAACAAAAACTCTGTGCACGTCTTGCAAAGTGCCATTGTAAAGATTGTTTCTTTTCACATCATACCAGGAGAGATACTTATTTCTAGCGATAACTGATTGATTATTGACTATTTTTATTATATGTATGCATATTTTGTACTTATGTACTTTTTTTCAATAAAGTATACTCACTAAATATGTTCGTTGTTACTATTGGGACAAATATGCCAAACTTAAATTACTGATGGGACATATGTATCCGTAATAACTCAAATATGAAATCTGAAAATAAAAATCAATTTTTTTGCCCAAAAATAGATTACTTAAGTAACTCAAAAGATCATCAAACGAAACAGAAGTTTTAAAACTAAAAATATTTAATCCGTGGTAAAAGGGTTAAAATTATTAGTGCATCCAACTGTACCGGAAGATAATTGAGAATAAATATATGAATCCACTGTAAAATATTGTTGCCTTATATATTAGCGTTATAAAGAAATTCAAATACTAGAACTGTAAATTTTTTGTTAAGCGTCATAAAGAAATTTCAGGACAACTTTTTTGTTTTTATTATACACATATAATCCATAACAAAGAGCATTAAATGTAAATTATGAAGTAAATATTACTGTTTGCTAATAACCAATTGTTTGAGCAACAAAGGTATAATTTTTCATTTTATCCGCTGATCTATGAAACTAAAACATTAAATTGTATGCCTGTGCAATATTGCCTGCAAATAAATTGCAATAGAAGGGGTTAAATTTAATATTATTTTTTCTCTATGTATATGTAATAAATATTAGGAGATGAATAATTTAGAACTCTTAATAAAGAAAGAAATAAACAAAATATCTTATTTCCTACGTTTATTTGAAAAAGAAAATAATAAATAATTAATGTCGGATTTTTCGGTCAATTTTTTTTAATATAGACATCTTTAAATAATGTATTGACCATTATGATCAAAAACTTTTTGGCATCTTGCAGACACTTTTATAATACCATCCTTACAGCATTTGTTATCTTTTTAAAAAATTTTTTAGAACATTCATTTCAAAAGCTTTAAAGAATCATTTTTTTCCATTAAGAGAATTTTGAAAAAAAAAACGAAATAAGTAAAAATGTGATGGTACTAAATCTGGTGAATATGGTGGATGAATAAGAACGTCCTAATTCAGGTCTCTGAATTTTTGCCGAATCTGAAAAGATACGTCTGACCTGGCGTTATCTCGGTAGAAAATTACTCTTTTCCTATTGGCAAACTCTGGTCGTTTTTCTTAATGTTCTTTTCTATTCTATCCAATTATGAATAGTATTGATCAGAATTAATGATTTGATTAAGCGGCAGGAACTCATACAACAGTATCCTTTTCCAATCCCACCATACACATAACATGACTTTCTTGGAGTATAAACCGGCTTTGAGAGAAGTTAATCAGGTTGATCCTGGTTTACTCTAATTTCTTTTCGTGTCACATTATTGTAAACAATTCACTTTTAATAACTAATAATCCGTTTCAAAAATGGTTCGTTCTTATTGTGTTTTAGCAAAGAATCGCAATCCGAAATTCAATTGACAATTCATTCGCTTAAATTGTGCGGAACTCAAACATCATATCCACATACCATAACGTTAATACAGTTGGTTCCCAACGCTGGATTTCAATATTCCTAACATTTGAGTAATCTCTCATGTGGTATAGCGTGAATTATTTTCAATTATACAAGAGATTTGATTATTATCAATCCCGCTAGGTCTGCTAGAACGTTTATTATCGGTAATACTAAAATCTCCATCACAAAACTTCTTGAACCACCTTTAGCATCATCATCGTGTACATCAGAAATCTTTTGAACCGCATTTTTACCTTTGCGAAAATAAAAAAAACATAAATGTACAAAAATACATATTCTCGTTGTTCATCTTCAAATCAAAAGAAATACTAAAAAAATAACTAAATATAATATGATTTTTTTTCAAATTACACATTAAACTCTCAGCTTTTAGACTGTACATGCGTTTTATAGGTTATGAAATGTCTTTTCCTTCAGAAATAGCAGAAATTATCTCTTACGAAAAAATCTGACATTATTTATTGGCCGATCTAATAAATAAATATGATATTTTTTTATTTGAAGTATATTTTATATTAAGAATTATTTTTTTTAATTTCCGATACGAGGAAATTATTTGTATGTGTGATTTGTAATTATTTTGTAAACATTATTTCCGTAGTATTTATTTAGTGATGTAATTGGCGTATATAAATCGAAGAATATCCCTCTTAATGCTCTTACATCTACGGCAATGCGGATAGACGGTTGGTTGGTTGGTCGACAAGCAGGCAGGCAGAATGCAAGCAGCAGCACGGTTGGCGACAAACACCGTGCGTGCTCCGCTACAGCAAAACGAAAGCAAGCATTTCCCCCGTTCCAGAGAAATCATTCCGCGAAAAGTTTTTGATCCGCGAAACCCCACTGGCTATAGCTTTATTGATAGTTAATTGTATTTGAGGGATTTGCCGTCTATGCCAAGTTCTTTTCTTGTTTATATCGATACACGCGTACTGTGTGTTATACGTTCTTGCTGTCCCGAACGAATATGGACAAGAACTTTTTGTACAGTTATTGATTGCTGTTTTATTTGTTTTCTTGTTATCTTGGACAGACTTTTCGTGTCTGTTTATTATATGAGTCTGTCGAAGTTTCTTTTTCACTTGTTTTGTTTTTGATTGTGGTCTGCGGAACGCAATAAAGAAGTTGTTATGATCATATAATTTGATTTTATTATTCACGTATGTTTTTCTTTCGAACTTCTTAAATATTTTTGACAAATATATAAACAATACGATAAGATTAGTCAATTCAATCAAATCAAATAGGTTTTATTTTGATACTTTGAAGTTTTTTTTTTATTTTCTCTTCATCTATCAACAGAAATACATCAATTACTTTAATAACAAAATTTCAGTAATGACAACTTTTCAATTTCATATATCTTTAAATAATGATATAATATATAACAACATACTTTTTTATATACGTAAACAGGGTAATAATAAAACTAAATTCTATTTTATCAATATATGAATATAATATCTAATAAATTTATTTAAAAAAAAATAATAAAAAGAATGTAAAATATTTTTCACAGATACAAATAAATAGTTTACAACATATTTTTGAAGAAATTTTTAAAAAGATTTAATGATTTGAAATTTTATGTTTTGTTAAATTTCAATAATTTAAAATAACAGTTTCACAATTTTTTCAGTTTATTTCTTTTTGCTTTTTTTATTTTATTTGCAGACTTTAAGTTGAAATAATTATAATGCATAAAATGGTGAAAATATATTCAAGCATGCAATTTTTAATCTTAAATTACATGAATTTTGATTTTAAATATGTTAAAATATCAAAACAAAAATTAGGACCGTAGTATTTTTGTCCACTGAAAGTGTAATAGTGTATAATAAATTCTATACAAATTTATTAAAAAAATTAACTTATGCGTTTTAACTATAAGATTTTCATTAGGTCATAAATACCTTTGCTGATAATTTTTCATAGTTTTAAAATGAAATAGTGATATTTCTTAGAACGAAAATTAATATTTATCTACTGTCAGTAAATCATAAATGTTTATTGAAATTTATTTATTTTCTATATTTATTCTATATAAATCATTTGTAATTATGTGAAAATACTTAGAGATATAAAAATATGTTAAATTTTTCTGGTCTATATAAAAGTTCAAATTACATTTAATGATGCTTTTTTTGTTTCTTTCAAATGAATGATCTTTAATTTTAAAAAATGTATAAAATTTTAAATTTTAAAAAATGAGATCTTAGAAGACTAACGAGGTAAATGATATAATAAACGTTTATTTTATAATTTAATATCATGTTTATAATCTCATATTACTTGAATAATTAAATAATTTAATATCAAAATATTTTAGTCTGACTAACTTTATTTGTCAATATATAAGTTTGGTAGAAAAATAATTACGGTTTTTGTTTTTTGAATTCAAACCTTAACTTTTTCAATGAAAGTATCATTTCATCATGTTCATGCTAATATCGTTTTAAAGTGCATTTTTCGATCTGTATTTTGATAACAACGACTTTGGTTTTATAATTAATTTTGCTTCAAATTGGGCTATTAAATTTAAGAGGGAAAAGTAGCAAATAAGAGCAATTTTTGTATGAATTCAAAATGGGTGGTAAAGCAGCAGAAACTGTTTGTAAATTAGGCACTAAAATTCTAGACCTTGCACAAAAGTTAAGCTTTAGTCATCTAACAGTTCCGGATTACTTCAAATATAAAATTATTAAAAATATATATGAATTTGAGGTCATGAACAGAAATTATATTTCTAGTAATCTAATATTTGTCAATATTTTTAAAGTTTCAGCTTAAATTATACAGAATATGATACAAACTATATTAACAATTTCTAAAATATACCAAGTGTCAAAAACCTTAATATATTCTTGACAGATCACGTAGAACTACGACGACAGAATTTCTATTTAGACGACAGAATTCACAGTTATACATATATACACACAGAGTAAAAATGTGATCATAAAATATAAACTCTTCACACTTAATTCAAATGTAAAAATTAAATATTTATAATAATTAATTATTATCAGTTCCTGAAAAGGTGCTGAGTTTCTATAGTTTCTGAAAAGAGAAGTTTACCTCTACTGTTTTATGACCTATTACATTGAGAATCTTGTTTTAACAAAATCATAAGCTAATATTAGAAAATATGAGACATCCTCACAATATTTCGCTAACAATTGCAATTAGGTCTCATTTATTAATTGTTTTTAATTCACCACTAATCTAATAGTATTCAAAAACATATTCATAATGGATCATGGACATAATCTTTCACTACATACTGCAACTATCGGAACAAATAAATTTATTTCAAAAATATTATACATATATATATGTATGTATGTATATAGTAAAAGAATGAGGTATTTTATATTTTTTCACAAATTGTTTCAATAACAGTTTTCTTTACTATCTAAAACTTATCTCCTAAGAATATAAAATTAAAAATTATTTTATTTAAAAAACTTTCATATATTAATCATAATGATTTGAATTTATTTTATAACCATTAACTAATAGAATATGATTTTGGAAATACCTCATAAATTAAATTATTTTTATTGCAAAATGTTTGTTTAATAAAAATGTTTATTTTGAATTTTTTTCGTTTTCAAAAAAAAAGAAAAATCAGAAAGAAAATATAAAAGCAAAGAAAAAACCAAGTATAACAATATAATTACCTGTTGATGTATGAAGTTAAAATTGGGAATATTGATAAAATTATAATTAGCTCTTAAATGGATCTAACTACAAATTTATACACAAATTACGTAGTAAGTCATAGTATTTTTTAATTTTTTATCAATGAGTTTGTACTTATAACTTTCGTTAATTTATATCGGGTTCTGAGTAAAAATCGAAAGCATTTTTAACACGTAAATAATTGAATAATGCAGTAAATATATATTTGAATATACGTGCACGAGAAATTATACCGGCGAAAAATGAATAACAAACTTTTCCATAATAACATTTTTCATTTGTATTTCAGCACGTATTAGCATCACAATGAACGACAAAATTTCAAATAGATATATTGATTATTAAGAACAAGTCTGTTATTAGATTGTAAATCCGTATATTTCACATCATTATTTTTAACATCATAAAAAATGATGAAATTTATTTCTATAAAGACTAATAATATAAGTAGAAGAACATAATAGATCTTGCATTTTTATATTTTTACGATACAAGTTTCAAATAGTGAAAAAAAAATGTGAAGAAAACAATTTATCAAAATATAGAATAAATAACTGACTAACTATATACGAAGTTCGATTGATAAGTTTGGTAAATTTCTATGATATGGCGCTACTATTCAGTTGGTAAGATCATAGCTATCAAGTGTCACAATTCAAACTATCACAGGCGAAATTTCATCCAGAAGCAACGCATTGTTCCCGTTCTACAGATGTGTAAAGAAAGCATTGTAGTAGTTGTCGCAAAGATAGGAATAACGAGCAGGCTTTTTGCGTCGATTCGTCGCCGTGAATGAAAAATGAACCCACTACTACATACCTGAGTTGAAGTAACAGTCAAAGCAATGAATAAAGACTGGTGAAAGTGCTCCAAATATAGCGAATATTGTTTTGTCGACTGGGTAGGTGATGGCCACCATTTTTTGAGATTTTCAAGGAATCATCGTTATCGACAACTTAACGAATGGAAAAATAATAACATAAGCCTATTATGTAACATTATTGAACCGTTCGAAACAAGACCTGAAACAAAAACGGCCAAGATAGGCGCACAAAAAGGTCCTCTTTCGCTAGGAAAACGCGCCGTCCCACAAATCAACCGTCGCAACGGAAAAATTGGCGAAAAAAGCCTTGAATTGATTTCTCATCCACTCTATTCTCCGAACTTGACCACGTTCGACTTCTTCCTCTTCTCAAACTTGATAATTTGGCTAGGTGGAAATAAATTTTCATCGAATGAGGAAGTCACCGCCGCCAATGTGTCTTTTGCAGACTCACTGGACTAAGTGTAAAGCCGTCAATGGAGACTATGGTTAAGAAAATAATCATTTTTTTTTTTAATAAACTTTGTTTAACTTACTTTTTTACCATACATATCAAACGACCCTCTTATACTCGTATATATATATATATATATATATATATATATATATATATATATATATATATATATATATATATATATATATATATATATATATATATATATATATATATATATAAATGATCAATAATCATTTACAATTATTAACTTCAATGAAAGCCTGAAAAAATAATTCGCGGTACATAATTTTTATGAAAGAATTTACTTCATACACTTAATGAATTTTAAGTATTCATTACTTTCTAAAAGAATACAAAAAAGAGCAGAAATAAAGAATGTATATATATATATATATATATATAAAGTGATATTCGCAGACGAATTATTTATAACATTATAGATTGATAATCATATTCAGCAAGTTTCAATTGAGGTTTAAAAAATATTATCTTCAAATAGAGTTATTTTATGAGTTAATTGAATTTGAACTTAATCGCCTTTTAAAATTTCATACTCACACACACACACATATATATATATATATATATATATATATATATATATATATATATATAAACATAGTGTTCGATGCAAGGAGTTGAGTAGTAGAATAGATCTATTGAATTATATTATTTTCGTTTTGATTCAAAATCAACCCGATCTCAGATATAAATTAGAGCTCGATATAAATTAGCGTCAAGTTTAGAATCTCATCAATAATTATTTGTTTAAACAAGAACTTGATCGTAGATATAAATTTTTCATTTTGGGACAGAACATCATTTTATTAATGTATACTTTATGCATTAATAAGTATTCATATTATTATTTTTTCTTTTATGTTTTTTGATTTACTTTAATACGTACAATAACACAATATAAATAACTAATACTTTCTTACTAACCAAATATTTTTGAATGAAAATGATACAAATTCCTCATTTATTTCAAAACCATATGGTTAATTAATTAATTTTAGGACAAATACTAATGAGAATTAAAGATAAGAAATAAAAAAATACAGAGAAATGGAATTGTCTGAAACTCATGAAGATGGAATTAAAAAAATATTTAGTACCCGATAATGAGAAGATTATTTTTTCTCTTATTTAATGAATCAGAAAATCTTTTAAATGGTATAATTTGTTTTTTAATATATTATACAATTTATTTATATCAGTGGTATTGTTAACAAGAGTGCGAATAAATTGTGACGGTTAAATATTATAAGAATTATAGTAAATAATAAATTTCAAAAATCAAAATATTACTTATAAATTCATATTATATATATATATATGCATGAAGGTCGTTTGATATGTTTTGTAAATTTATATGATATGGGACCACTATTCATTTGGTAACGTCACGGATATCAAGTATCACGTTTCAAACTAGCATAGGCGAAATTTCAACCAAAAGCAACGCGTTGTTCACGTTCTACAAATATTTGAAGCAAGCATAATAGTAGTTACAGCAAAAATGGAAAAAAAAACTAGCTGGCTTTTTTGAAACAATTCGTCACCGTAGATGAATCATGAATCCAACACTACAGAGCTGAGCCGAAGCAGTAGTCAAACCAATGGACAACGACCAATGGTCAAACCAATGGCGAAACAGTTCGTCGGCTGGAAGGTGATGGCCACTGTTTTGTGGGATTTCTAAGAAATCACCTTGATCGACGAATCAACAAAAAGAAACACGATAACAGGAGACTATTATGCAAAATTATTGGACAATTTTAAAGAAGAGCTAAAACAAAAAAGGGCCAAGATTGGTGCATAAAAAAGTACTGTTTCACCAGGACAATGCGCTGTCCCACAAATCAACCGTCGCAATGGCAAAATTCCACAAATTAGGATTCGAATTCATTCCTCATCCATGCTTTTCTCCGGACTTAGCCCCGTGCGACTTCTTCCTGTTCCCAAACTTAAAAAATTGGCTAGGTGGGAAGAAATTCTCGTCGAACGAGAATGTCATCGCCGCCGTCAATACGTATTTTGCAGACTCGCTAGAGCAAGTCTATAGCAATCAATGGAGACTATGTTGAGAATAAAATCTATATTTTTCCAAAGATGGTATTTAACTGGCTTTTTACCATTCATAAACGATCCTCGTGAATATATATATATATATATATATATATATATATATATATATATATATATATATAATATTTTATGAATCAAATCATAACTGATCATTGTAATTATTATAACTATCTCATTGAAAATATTAAACTCATAGTAAACTCATTTTATTAGGGTTTGTTATATTATTTCAGCGTTTACCACAGAAAATTATTTATGATGTTATTCCTAACACACACACATACACCTTAATATCCACAGATAAAAAAATAATTAGATTCTAAAACAGTAATTTTGACAAATGGATTTTCAACTATTATTTTTAAAATAGCAAGGAATTGAAAAATGGACTGTTTGAATTTTTAATAACAGATCAAAGTAATGAATAGAGCAAATCTCTTCATCTTATTCCTTCCGTGTACTGGTATTCAAGATATCTCGTTTTAATTCTAAATTATTTGAAATAAAAATATGATTTTCGATTTTATTACGTTACACAATTCGTGATAACACTTTATAACGTTACACGACCATAAATACATCTCTTAATTTTTATAATCTACATATAAACTATATTTTGTTCATATATCATTAATTTTCTTTCTGTGAAAACGGTGGACTGAAAAGTTCGTAGACTTAAATAGAAAAAAATTTTAAAAATTTTTAAGTCTTATTAATTTTTAAATTTTTTTAGAGTGTCAGCCTACGAACTTTTCAGCCCACCTGTTATATATATATATATATATATATATATATATATATATATATATATATATATATATATATATATATATATATATATATATATATATATATAAACATATATACATACGTACATATATATATATATATATATATATATATATATAATATATGTATATGTATATAAACATATATACATACATATATATATATATATATATATATATATATATATATATATACACATATATAGTGAATAAATGTTATTTAAATTGAGAAAAATGTAAAATGGTATATTTTCTTTTTTTCAGTTCATCCCTTAATTAAAGTATCGAATCAATTAGTTGCTGCTCCAGTAGAGAGCGATGTTATA
The DNA here is from genome assembly GCA_034766995.1 of Acanthacorydalis orientalis. Classification (NCBI taxonomy): domain Eukaryota; kingdom Metazoa; phylum Arthropoda; class Insecta; order Megaloptera; family Corydalidae; genus Acanthacorydalis; species Acanthacorydalis orientalis. The sequence goes on along the minus strand of CM068318.1, from coordinate 26,066,158 downwards.
ATTCAATGCTACGTAGAAACCTCTCCACGTGCTCTAAATTCCTGGTACAAAGATACAGGTAAGTGAAATACTTATTTATCATATTTTTATTTTTTTCAGTACCCACGCAATTAATTACATTCATTATATTTTTTTATGTTACTTTATAGTATTAAAAATGATAATATATCAAAAATTATATGTTTATACGTAACATCAATTTTATGTAAATTAAAGATCGGCTATTAAAAAATCATAATGAAAAATAAATTTCGTCTAATTAAATTAAAATAAATTCTATTTTTGAAAATTATTTATATTCTATTATTGAAAATTATTTATATTCTGCCATTCATTATTGAATTATGAAACAATATATATTAGGAAAAATTAATATATTTCTTTCTATCCAGATCGTAGTTCATACTGTGAACATTATCCCCGAACGTTAAATATCAAACTTGCACGTACAGACCCGACGAGTTTCCATAAGGTTCCGAAACATAAGGTTTAAAACATTTGGTATTTGTTTCAGAACAACGAAATTGTATCAAGTCTATATCAATATAATATTTGGATACAATTTCCATAATGTGAACTACCCTTAAAATGTTCTTGTTATTATAAAAACAAAAATTATGTTCAAACAAACTTGTATAATACATTTATCTTACTTGTTCAATAACAAAAATTGTTATTTATACCATATAAATGTTTTTTTCATAGTATAGAGTAAAAAATAATGAATGTACATAAATTATATAAAATTATTTTGAGCCAATATAAATATTTTAAATTGTAGATTCACAAAAGTATATAATTAAGTAACAAACAAAATTCAAATAAGTATTTTTTATATTTCTTATATATATATATATATATATATATATATATATATATAATGGGTTAATTCCAAATAGTTCATTAATTACTTAGTAATACTCTATTGATCATCACACAATTAAAAAATCATATTTTTACATTCTCTGTATATATATATATGTATATATATATATATATATATATATATATATATATATATATACATAAAAGAATGTAAAAATATGATTTTTTAATTTTATGATAATAGAGTATTACTAAGTAATTAATAATCTATTTGTGTTAATAAACTATTTAGAATTAACCAATTAAACATCGCTACTCAAAATCATTGGAATATTCGAAAACATTTAATATGGTTTGTTTCTAGAAACCGTCTTATTAATTTGGTGTTAGAAAGAAAAAACTTAAAAATTTTGTTTTTCCACAGTGAAGTGTTGCGTATACACAACAAATGCTATTGATGTTAACATTATCAAAAAAAAATCCAAAAGTGCATAAAAACTAGTCTACTTTAAATTTTAAAATCATTTATTTTAATAAAATGGGAATCAAATGATGGGAATCCATGATTGTTACTAAAACACTTCAGATGGAGCAAAATGTTGCACTTTTACACAATATATGGGGTTTGGCTCTTGTGAAGTTTACATCTATTCCGCTTGTTTTTCTCACTATTGCAATTAAGTCTTAAGATTATATATAAAGAGAATTAAGATTATATATAAAGATTATAATTAAGAGAAGATAAGTCTTGATAATCAAACAAATAAATAATGTAGTTCTATTGCTACTGAGTCAATGTTTACTATTGTATAAAAAAGTTTTCTTAAAAAAATATTTTTAGAACAGAAAAAAATATCCGAATTTAGTGTTGCTTATACGCAACAAAAGAGGTTAATGGGTTAAGTTATTAATTTTTAAAATATTTCTGTTATATAAGGTAAAGAATTAAATGAAAGAAAATGTTCATACATATATTTGAACTTGATTATATTTTGAAGTAGTAGTAAAATTTAACTGATTAAATTAATTCGTATATATATATACACATATATATATATATATATATATAAATATACGACCTTCAATTATGTATACATATATATATATATATATATATATATATATATATATATATATATATATATCTATATATATCACGCTTTTATTTCATCTGTTCTGGCTTTGATAACTTAATTAACTGAGATAAAATAGAAAGATCATTTAATATAAAGAAGAAAAAACATTCTCATCAACACTCAAACGATATTCATTTCATGTCATTCATTGCAAACAAACGTTTTTGTTTTTGGCGTTTATTACGTGCCTCTATTCTTATGTGTTTGACAATAATATTCACTATCAATCATTCGCAAATTAGTTCAATTATACTTGTTAACAGATAACGTACATTTTTACACATCAGTATATTATATAAATTTTATATTTTTATAATCGCTAATAATTTTTAAATATTTAAATTTAAATTCCTTCAAACATACTTTGTGTGCATTGATATATACATATATACATATATACATATATACATATATACATATATACATATATACATATATACATATATACATATATATATATATATATATATATATATTTGGAAAATAACAGCTAAACTAGTTAACTTAAATAATAATACTTTCAAGATTAAATTATTATTTCACTTAAATGTGCACCAAAAACAAATTAACTCAAACCCTGCTATACATTGAATAACTCTCTGTTTTTGAAGACTTTATAAAGTTAATCAGGCATGAAATTCATTCACTTACAGAATGTATCAATGTCAATATTTAAATACAGTTCATTAATTTTGTGTGCTACTGCTATAAACGTAGAATATAATTTCTATTTTCAAATATTTATTTTAAAATAATATCTAATAATAATATTAAAATTGTAACTAATAAATTTTCTTTTATTATCAATTATTTATTTGTTCTTTAAATATTTAATTTGTCTTATTTAAACCTATAATTTGTGCCAAAAAACATGGTTACGCAAGATAACACTATTTATAAAAATAGAAGCAAAAATATTTTTTTGAGTGATGAACAAAAAGAATATACAATAAAACATTCTCATCACAAACTCTGTCATAACGGAATTCCTTCTTCAACGAAAGGTTATAGACGGCAGTAGCTTGAAAAATATATTGTTAATTAACTATTCATAACTAATTCGTTCTGTTGCAAAAAAAAAACAAGTTGAAAAACCATATGTTTTATTAAAATGCTTATCTATTTTTATTTATTCAATAGTATACTTTTAGTTTAACTACTATTTCATAACATTTCGTTTGGAATTCAGTTCAATTTTTATAAAAAAATCATGGATTACCTAAGAAAATATTGGGAATATTTTAATCATTTGCCTGAACCTACTGAAACACTTCCATTAAATTTTTTTTTTTTAGAAAAAATTTATGCAATTTTTAAGCTTTATGCAACTAATTTTTACCATAGATACTAAATAGCGTTTAAGTATTAATATAAGGAATATCTGTGAGTTTGGTATATGCAACCATACAATGAACGATTTTGTGTCTTAGTTGTTTTATACAGACGCAATGATTATATTACAATAATTAATATGGAGAACAAACAAAGTATAAAAATTTGAAAATAAATTAATATAATTATACATTTTTTTTATTTTACATTGAAAGTTGAGATGTTTTGAATGCAATGGATGATTATTTAAAAGATTTAATACTTTAGTTAATATTAAAATTTAACACTAATTTACATTAAATGATTTATAGGTAAAAACATACTCAAAGACACAAATGATCTTGTCAACATTCCTTAAAAGCTCTGATATTTTTTTACATTTGACAGCATGTAAGTTATTTATTGTGTAATATGTACATTGTATAAATATATAGCGTTCATTGTTATTTAACCGTACAATGTTCTGTATACTTGTAACAATCAATTAAAGACAAGAATCGAAGCACAAAACTTTACAACTGTGTACAAGAAAATTTCATATATAGAGATGTACGAGAGTAGAGTGAAAAGTTCAGTCTCACATATAAATGGCGCCACTATTCGATATTCAATATTTTGATGATGTTGCACAATTTCATTCTCCATATGCTTATTATATTCGAAGCTTCAAGTCAATAAGTTGTTTAGTATTGACAACCCGCCGAAGTGAACGCCTAAAGCATCGTTTGTAAAAATGGAAAAAGTGGAAATTCGTACCGTGATTACATTTTTTTTTGAAACGCTTAAATGCAATCGATATAAAACAGGAGCTAAGTTCAACATTGAATGACTCCTCTCCATCGAATACAACGTTTAAGTGCTGGGATACTGAACTTAAAATGGGTCGGACGAGCACCGGTGATGAACCACGCAATAAACATTTCATTGAAGTGACTACACCAAAAATGATTTAAAAAAATCCACAAAATCGTTTTGGCAGATCATAGAGTGAAAATTAGTGACATAACAAAGACTTTTAGCATATTAACGGCACATATAAGCAATATCTTACACAAACATTGTGTATGACAAAGATATGCGCTAGATGGGTGTCGCAGTTGCTCACATCTAACCAAAATTAATGTCGACAGGACGTTTCGAATTATATTTTGGCACTCTATAAACGCAATCCAATCAAATTTTTACGTCGATACATAACCGTTGATGAGACTTAGATTCACCACTACACTTCTGAGAGTAAACAACAGCCAAACCAATGGTCTGCGAAAAGTGAACCAACTCCAAAAAAACGATTAAAATTCCATCGACTGGTAAGGTTATGGTGACTGTTTTCTGAAATACGTGTAGAATACTCTTCATTGACTACCTTGAAAAGGCAAAAACAATTAGTAGCAAGTATTATGCGAACTTATTTCATTATCTGAACGACGGAATCAAGAAAGAATGGCCACATTTATCGAAAAAGAAAGTGCTGTTTCATTATGATAATGCATAAACCCACACATCAGTTGTTGAGATGGCTAAAATCAATGAGTTAAAGTTCGAATTACTTTCCCAACCATCATATTTGCCAGATTTACCCCTAAGCGACTTATATCCCTTTCCTAACCTCAAAAAATGACTCGGTGAAAAAAGATTTACGAATAACAATGCAGCGACGCTGTAAATGGCTACTTTTATAACCCTGACAAATCGGCCTATCAATCTGGTATAACTGCTATAGAACAACATTAAGGGAAGTGTATCGAGCTAAATGAAAATTATGTTGAGAAATAAATGAAATTCAATATTAAAAAATGTTGTTTTCTTAGTCAGGCCCGGAACTTTTCACCCTATCTTCGTATAATTGGCTGAAACTATGAAAATCTTATATTTTATACGCGTATATATCAAAAATGAGAATAAAAATGAGAATTTTATTTTAAAGAATTTGAAATTATTTATTTTAGCTTAAATTTATTTCCTAGTTCTTGAGTTATTTTGTTTTACTCATACAACTTTTAGTAACAACCTTAATAACTTAATACATTTCTATTATTTTTTACGACGTATTTAATTTTATTATAAAAATATTTTTATCATTTTTTTCAAGTTAACCTAAGTAATAGCTAAGTTAATTTGATCATTTAATCAAATTAAATTTACCTACAATTTATATAGTTCTAAAAATAATAAACTGTTCCTAATATATTTAAGATAATTGCAAAAAAATACCTATTTATTTTATAAGAAAAATACTTGATATAAATAAAAATTTAATTTACGATCAATTTTCCGGAACAATATTTTCAAATTTGATAAAATACACAAAGCACTCGTTTGAAACAAGAAAAAAAATCAATTATATAAAACAGTCAAGAGACTTATTTGTCATTATTTGCGTCGTAAAACGGGACAATAAGTAAATCGTAAAAAATAAGGTAATAAAAACTATTATCGGCAATAACTTTTGTATCTAACGACCGTAACGTTTCACCCATGAACATAATTCGTACAACCGCACTGTACAAAGCCGTCATATTAATGTGTCCACCTGGTAAATCTGCGGCTATTTCACACTATGCCGTCCACTATTCGAGAGAGCTGAATCCCTAGAGGAATTCATACCATTGAAGACAACCTATCTTTGAAAAATAAACTAGAACCATTCTGTTGAAAAGACGATAAGATATTTTTAGTTTTTTTTCTTTTTGTGGTTAATTAAATATGTTTGGAAAGAAAATTATTTTATATCGCCTTGGATTTAATAATAATATATGTATCGTGTTTTTTTTTTTAAATGGCACAAGTATGATTAGGATTTCTTCAGAAAATTAAAAAAACCTAGTTAAAGCCAAATAGTACTTTTGTAATATTGGCTTGTTTTCGACCTACATAATATATCCACGAACTACTTTTAATTCTATTATCTTTCCAGACAATACAACTATAAGGTTGGTAGAAAAATAATTGCGGAATATTACCATCAAATTAATTTGTGGTTCAAAACTGTTGGATGACAACGGCTAAATTTTGTCAAACTCTCGAATTGTTGTGCGTGGTTTTAATTCAATTAACGGTTTCAGTTTTTACTGCTTTACCACCCGTTTTGAATTCGTACAGAAAAATTGTTCTTATTTGCTTCTTTTCCAATTTTCAATTCAATAATTCAAATTTAAACCAAATTAATAATAAAACCAAAATCCAAAATATAGCATAAAAAATGCACTTTAAAATGGTATTAACATGAATACGATAAAACGACACTTTTATTACTCTAATAAAAAAAAAATTATTTTTCCATGACAATCATGAAAAAAATTATGTATTTTTAAGATTCAATAATAAACTCTACTGATGTAATTTTCATAATTTAAGAGCTTTAAAATAATCGAAATGGCTATGTTAAAGTAATATTAAGCCCTAAAAGACCATCTAAAACATACTCTTTATAGTCAGCATTTGCTTAACGGACCTGTTTCATGACAACTATTCTTTTATTCATTTCTTATTGAATAATATATCCTTTAGAAACATTGGATTAAGTTTCATCAAATCGTACATGTCGGAATTCAAAAAAAAATTTTCTTACTTGTCAAGTTACCGAAAAGAAAATATATAAGTATTAATAAAAAACTATTTTACAAATTTTCAGTATTTAATGTGATTTCATTTTTGTTTTTGTAATATGTATGCAAAAATATTTATGAGCGAAAAATGAATCAATAGCAATGAATAAATTCTTTATTTATTGATAAACACAGCGTTATAGTATTTACTTCCAACAGATAGTGAAATTTAAATCAGAATCAAAATGTGATTGAGCAACAATCAAAAATATACAATAATGATTTTTTTTAGTGTTTTTGACCAGAAATATAATTTTAAAATTTTCTTGATAAAAAAGAATTTATTTGTAGAAAATAGAAAGGAATCTTACTTGTTTATATTAGTTTCTTATTTGAGTTAATAATATCTATAATAATTTTAAATGTTAATCTAATTACTATTCGTTGAATATCTTTAAAACATATTGAAACATTTCAAAATATTTAAAGTTTTTAAATAATAAAAAATCATTGTGTAAAATATTTTGATACAAAATTTTTTGGTGGTAAGCGATTTTCTTCAAACGATAAACTAAAAGTGGAAGTAAACGGCTATTTTGAGAACCTTAAGAAATCAGGCTCCACTGATAAGATGAAGATACTGAAACAGCGGTGGACAAAGTCTGTTAAACTTCAATGATTAAATTATATGAAAATTATACTGAAAAATAAAAGTAATTCTAGAAACGTTAATGCAGTTTTTCATTACCAGATAGCGAACTTTTCAAATTAACATCATATTAAATAATATAAAATAAACCCTTACGTATACAAAAATCATTCATCAATTTATTAGTTCCAAATACTATATCAATAAAATAATCTATTCAAAAATCATATTACAAATAAAGTAAAGAGTTTTCTATTTCTTTAAAAAATAATTAAGTTACTCGGATAAAGTAGGTCTATGTTATGAATCTTGATAGGTATTAAAATATTTAAAGGAATTAGAATACTCTTAACTTATTAATGATTATTATATTTTAAAGTTTAAGCACAAAAGTTTAAGCTAAAGCCAAAAATGTTTTATAGTATTTACAAGAATAGCAAAAATACTTTTTGTTAGATCAAAATGTTTTTCTTTCACCAATCTATATACAATTAAGTTCATAATAAAACTCTTTATATAAATAATATTAGAAAAACTAATAAATTATATCATTAAGGCATTAAAAAATTTAAAATTCTAGAATGAAATGCTAGCAACTAAACATTTTAACTGAAACATCTTTTAATAAACAAACAAGACTCTTTAGCTATCAGAAAAATTATACAAGTAGAGAAAACGTTAAATCAGTAAAGTAGATAAGATGTACATGAAATCTTGGTTACATATAGATATATTTATCAAAAGAAATCTTAATTAAAGCTGAAAGTCAAGTCATAAAGATAAAAACAACAGCTGTAATAAGATTAAACATTAGGATTTCTTATGAAGAAAATCTTAAGAGCTATGCGACTTGCGCTATTAAACAAACCAAATTCTGTAAATACTGTCTCGAATAAATATCTTAAAAAAAGTAAAATAGCAAAAATAATAGTAGTTTTTTAAAGATGTTAGTAATTTATACACAATGATGAATAAAATTTTTAAAAAAATATCTTTGGTATAAAAAAATATTAATATTATCTTAACAATTATCTTATCGTATTTTAAGACAGAAATTATGAAAATTGGATATAAAAAATATGTTTTCCTTGTAGATAATCATACGCTGTATTTTATTTGGTTGTTAGAAAAATAATTGCGGTTTATGATCTTCAAATTCATATACATTTTTTAATTTAAATGGCTTTAAGTGGTCCAGAACTCTTGGATAACTAACGCCCAACTTTTGTGGGATCTCTCGAATTGTTGTACGTGTTTCTGATCAACTAAGGTCTTCAGTTGGCCGTTATGAACTGAAGAAGGACGTCCGCGACCGTCATCTTCAACATTCTTGTTCCCAGCACGAAATTTTTGAAAATACCATTGCACTGCATGTTCTTTAACAGTACCCGCAACAAAAGTATCGTTTATTTTACGGAACAGTTTCTACTGCTTTAACACCCGTTTTAAATTCATACAAAAATTGCTCTTATTTGCTTCTTCTCCATCTCTAATTTATATCCAAATTTGAAGTAACATTAATAATAAAACCAAAGACTATGTTACCAAAATGCACTTTAAAATGATATTAACATACACACGATAAAATGACAATCATTAAAAAAATTAAGGCTGGAATTCAGAAAACAAGAACTGCAATTATTTTCCTACTAACCAAATATATAGAGATTGAAAAAATATATCTCAATAATTTAAAAAAAATCATTTAAGGTGTTAGTTTTTTTTAATCCAAAATTGTTTTCATAACATTTTGTGTGTTTTATAGAATATAACCAAACAAATATTATTAAATTTTCAAACCTCACCTTAAACAATTTATTATTAATATAGATTTCATAGTCAGAATTTTCAAAATATTTTTAATTACAATACAATTCTGACCCTGTGATTATATTTAGTTTTGCAAATGAATTCTTTTTTCACTCTACAAACAAAAAAATCTTTGTTGGTCAAAAATATTGAATAATAATTTCGATTGTTCCTCATCTGCATCTTAATGTTATCATCATCAGACAATATTATCATCTTCAGAGAGTCTAGAGAAGAAGAAAGTACTTGCAAAAAAAGTGAATCTTACATATATATATATATATTTTGTCACTTTTATTACTTTTGTTTCTATGTCAATCTTATTATCATTAAATTATTATTGAATATTTTTAACGAGAAAAATTTTTTGGTCGTTTAGAGTGAAAAAAGAATTTATTTGCGAAAATATTATTTATTATGTTCAGAGAAGTGGATTTTTATATATATTTTTTAATAATAATTTAATAAATACTATCTCTTTTTAATAGTTTTTTCAAAATAAAAAGTATAGTTAGAAAAAGATTAGCAGCATATTATTATAAAAAATATTTTTGTTATATCATATTTTATTGATTTTTTCTACAAAGAACTCACCCATAAAATTGTGAATACCTTTTAATATTATTATAAAAGTAAAATTTTCACATTATTTAGACCTATATTTTTATGGTTTGATTGAATCAAACTTCTTTACATAGGTAAATATGTTTAACGAGTTTTTTTAATCAAATTCGTACTTATTAGGTGTAAAAACTAATTCTGTGTCAATTGAATTGAATCGATCATAACTGGTTTTAAATTAAAATATTCTCTTCTCGTTTTAGGATTTTTAAGTGCCAACCTTAACATTTAAAAACAATATATATATATATATATATATATATATATATATATATATATATGTATATGTATATATATGTATATGTATATATATATATATATCTTGGCCAAGCAATTGTGATAACCTCATAAAACAGTAATGAACACAATGGCGTCTGAAAAGAAGCATATTAGACTTTGGATACCTGTCACATGTCAGTTAAAAAAATGTTGAAGAAAAGGCCGGATTGATTTTTTCAACTTTAGGACAAGATGTTGAAAAAAATGATAAAACAGTGGAATTGGTCCGAAAATGTATTACGACTTCTACGACTCAAAATCGCCATCTTTTTTTGACAAGGAATTCTTCATTTACCCTATAGATAGAGCAAAATTGTATAAAATAATGGGAAATATTTTAAGGATTGAAATGTACTCCATTTTTCTAAAAACATTCATTTTATAAAAAAAGGTAATGAATTAATGTATACAGCTAATAAAATGATGCAGATAGCCAATTTCTTTTCTCCAAAGAACCACATATTCAATTTTAATAATCTTTTTCTTAACCAGGGTGGTCTGCCTCCTACTTATTACGTTTGCCGACCACCGGAGGGCTTGGCCCTCACTCGCTTCGCTCATATCGCATATATTCGCTCAATAACATATATGCATATATATATATATATATATATATATATATACATATATTATATATATATATATATATATTATATATATATATATTATATACATATATTATATATATATATATATATATATATATATACATACAATTTTTATCATAACAATATCTTATTAAGAAGATTTAAAAAAAGAAACAGAAATATTAAAGTCAACTTTAAAGTTATACTCAAAAAGTATATGAATTTCATGATTCAGTTTTATTTTTTTAAATTTTTAAGAGTAAGTACTTTACATTCAATCATATCTTTCAATAAAGTAAAGGGTCAAAAAAGTAAATAAAAACCATTAGTAAAACAATTAAGCAAAGAGAATAATTACACAAATAAGTTACAAATTTTCAAATTCAGTTATAAAATTGATTACAAAATAGACCTTTAATTTCATCACTAGAAATATGGAGACACTTCTTTTCAAATAAGCATCAAAAAATACAAATAAACAATACTTACATTGGAGGATAAAAGAAGACGTTATTGACCAGATAATCAAATATAAAATTTGTGCATAAAAGTATATAAAAAGTACCATGACAGCTACGCAAATGTATTAAAGATTGAAAAATGACTAACCTTTACAAAAAAGGTAGTTTTTAAAGAAAATATCAATTAAAGATAACAATATTGATCGAAATCGCTAATTGTCGACTACTGAACTCTAAAATTTGAATTAGTAGTCGATTATTATTTTCATAATCAAAATAAATATGACAAAAAAAAATATTTTATTTCTCTTTTTTTTGTTTCGCTGGCAAAATTTAAATTGAATTCGCATTTTAATATTTTTATTAAATAATAACATCTTTTTTATTTACATTAATACTTTCAGTATTTAAATAGTAATAACTATTATATTCTTTGAACTTCAATGCTTGTCAATAAGAATAAAGATAAAAATATATTAAATATGTAAAACTGTAAAACTCGAAACCATTATTTAATAATTTTTACGGTGATTATTTCTCATCTGTTAGAAATTCTTTTAAAGATACATTTCTTTAATTTTGAATAATATGACATAATTTTTTGCCGAAGAAAAAATTCTCATGTTTTTTCTGGTTTTACATTTTTAAACGAACTTTTCTTAAATCATATCACAAATTTTTCTGTGTTAAGTGAACCATCAAATTAATATTTTACTTAGTGTAATTAACCAGTTTAAATGTTTTCCCTTTTTATCTTAAATTTAAAAAGTTACAAGCTCTATTCGACAGTAACTAGACAGACACCTCACATGATATTATTTCATGTAATTTTTGATATTCCATAAATTCTATTTTCTTGCAGAATAATCATTTTCTTATCACTAATATGTTTTATAACTTTCTAATTCTTCGGTTATTATTGATTTGTTGTTTTTTTTTTGATTTTTCATCGTTATCTATTTTACTGTCCTCTAACAATTACTCTCAATATTCTCCGGTCATAAGCTTCATTTAGTATTTATTATTCAATGTATACTACATTAAGGAGTTTATTTGTTAAGTAGAAAAATATTTATTGTAAATAGCGTTCTTATGTAAAATATAAAATATTTTTTAAAATATTTAGTAAATTTTCATGAAGGGTTAGATGTCGCTTTTATCTCTACATTATTTTAATTTCCCTTAGGTTCTAATAAATTTTTAAAACTAATTTATAAATAAATATTACGTAGTAATTTACCCGTGATAACGAAAAGATATTATTCTTAAATTAAAAAAATGTAATTTAGAAATTTAGAATAAACTACTAGCCGACTTTTAAACCTTATTATGACATGTATATATATATATATATATATATATATATATATATATATATATATATATATATATATATATCATAATGAAGTTTAAAAGGTCGCTAGTTGTTTATTCTAAATTTCTTTTTTTTATTTTTAGAATAATAATTTGTAATATATATATATATATATATATATATATATATATATATATATATATAATATATTTATATATATATATATATATTAAAAGTCAGCCAGGCTGATCGAAAATAAAAAAAAAATTGAATGAAAAAGCTAGTAATCTACAAAGCTTAAAAATCTAAAATGTATTCGTTTCTTCATACATTTTAACTTTATATTTAAAATATAAATGTTTCTTAACTGATAATATATAATTTAAATTTAAAAATGATCCAAAGTAAACTTGAGGCTTATCATTAAAATAAGGCTTAACGCTTCTATCTACAACTGAAGCAAATTCATATGACACTAACAACAATGACATTCATTCATTTGTATATCATTAATTCGTTTGAATTTCTTTTTCTATTAATTTTTTAATAGAAATTTTAAAATAATAACATTCTTGACTACTCTATAAAAATACGATTATTTTATAATAAATATTAATAAATTAAAAAGTATGTTCTTTATGTCTGTATTTAGAGACATACATTTTTTAAAAATGTATTATATTATTTTTAAAATAATAATTATGGAAGTAATAGAATTGTAAATCATTTATTAGTGAAAAATAGACATTGTTATAGAGAGATTAATAAATATCTTTTCTACCGCAAGCTTATTGTAAATCTATGTTTCTACAATAACATTTCATATTACATTGTTTTATATAACGCTCAATGAATTGAAATTTATGTTGAACTTTATGCAGGATATATATATATATATATATATATATATATATATATATATATATATATATATATGTATATGTATATATATATATATATAATTAAGGTACTCTAGCGCCGATATCAAATTATAATACAAATACCTTACGTTGGTGTACAAATAGTCATATGATATAAAATATTGTTTTCGAGGTATTGAATTATTATGGGTTTGTTCTACTTTGTCTTTGTATTATTCAAACACGACTCTGTATCATATATAAAGTAAATCTTAAACCAGCACAGCATTACTTTAGTTCCACTCCAGATATATCATTTCTGTGTAGCACGGCTGTACGTCACAGCTGAGAAAGGAAATAGACGTTAAGTAGTGTATAAATAATATTTACTCTTATTAATTCAAAATATAAGCTGTTCAATATATTAGCACAGTCTCTATCTACAAGATAAAACTGTACTGAATTTTTTTATAAAAAAATACATTTTAGTTAATTTTTTTACAATTTAAGTTCTACAATTTATCCCCTTATATATATATATATATATATATAAATAAATTTATATCATTTACTATTATAATGATTATATTCACCTACATATAATTGGAATTACAATATTTTTTCCCATTTCTAACCGCCAATTATCACCTTAAAATGATTTTCGCGGTGAAATCAGTGTTATAAACATATATTTAAAAATCGAAGGCAAGACTATTTTACAGTATTCTGGTATATTTTTATAATAAAAAGACCTTATCAAGATTTATATTTTAAATGTACACCCAAACAAATAGTCTTTGATATAAAAATATAATCTGTAGGTATTCACCTCTTGAGTCCCTTACTGAAAACGAAACAAAAGAGAAAAATATTTTATTTATTTTTGTTTAGAAAGAAAATGATAGTTTAATTTTTCTCAATCAATAAATTATACATTTATACATAAACATTTTATATATATATATATATATATATATATATGTATATACATTTTGGATATATTTTTAGAAACATTTGTCAATTTTTTGAAAAATTAATGAGAACTAACTGAAAACTAAATTGATTCATATAATTTTTTTATAGTTGATGATTTTATTTGAATTCTATTTATATATATTATAATTAATTTATTTTTTAAATATATATATATATATATATATATTACAATTTTGCAAAAGTTTGTGAAACACCATAGACATACCACACCATATTTTTAGGGACAATCACTATTTTCGCATAAATAAAACGTCTAAATCTACTTTTAAACTATTTTATTAAACTAATTTAATACTTTTTTAACGTTTTATTGCATGAGCTTCATTTTTAATGACTTCCTGGCAACGTCTAGGCATTGATTCTACTAAACGCTGATAACACTCTAATGGAATAGATTCGTACGCCTCTTTTAGAACCAACCACAACTCATTCTTTTTGTTTTTCGATCTTTTGTTGCTACATCCTCCTCACTAACATCTTTCCATAGGGTTTCTTTTGGATTTAAATACGGAGACTGTACTGGTCGCTGCATTACAATTAAATTATTTGCTTGTAGAAACTCTTTCGCCAATTTTAAGGTGGGCTTCTGGTAATTATAGTGCTAAAAGATCCATTGAAGTGGGATATTTTCTTCAGCAAATGAGAGCTTTACTTGTTATAATGTATTATTTACATAATATTTGGCATCCATGTTCCCGTCTATACGATACATTAACCCAACTCCGTAAAAATAAAAGCATGCCCATACTTTTATATTCCTACCTCCATTCTTTAACATTTTTCTACTATATTTGAGGTCCATCGGTTTGTTTTACGGTCTTCTTTAAAATAGTTTCCATCTGAGCCAAATATATTAGCTTTAATTTCATCGCTCCATAGAAGATTATTCTTGTTTATTTTCGTCACTCTTGATGTTTCGTAGCGAATTTAACTCATCTTTAACGTTTTTTTGGATCAAAAATTGAAACTTTTACAGCTGATCTTCCTTGAAAATTCTGTTCAATAAACCGTCTATGCACCGTGGGAATACTGACGTGTAGCCCTAGTTCATCTTTTATATTTTTGAAGACTTAAATAATTATTTTTGGACAAGATTGAAATACATCGATCTGTTCGTACACTAGATTCCACTTAATTCCTGGTTTTTTAATGTTTTTTTTCGGTTTCAAACAATTTACCACCATATTTCTAGATGGCTAAACAATTCTAGAGATTTTTCTTATCGATTTCTCTTATAGATTTCCTTTCATTCCGCAAAGCTTGTTTTTCCTCTCATCTGCCGAAAAGTTCTTTATTCCGCTACTCATTTTTAAATTGGACAGAATAATTAATAAAATAGTCCCTATTTTTCTACACAACGCTAATATCCATCTAAGTTTTATTTTCTTTTCATAAATATCGTTATTTTTTTTAAATAAATGTAAATGGCGTCCCTATAAATATGACTAACCTCGCCTGACAATTGAAACAAAATGTAGGAATTTCCAGCAAATAAGAACATAAATTATCATATGTGAAGATTGTTGAAGATGCAAATTTTGTTACTGTACTTATTAATATATGGCTATTTTAAAGCAAATATATTAATTTGTGAAATTTTAAAAAATGTGTATACGTCCTCAATGTAAAATTTTGTCCATCACTGTATATGTATGTATGTATATATATATATATATACACATATATATATATATATATATATATATGCATATATATATATATATATATATATATATATATATATATATATATGTATTAAGTATGTGCAAAGTTTTAGTCTTTTTTACAAGTTTTGCTTTATTTTCTTAATTTATAAAATACAATTCAGTCATCAAAATAGTTTCCCTCGTTTTCTATAACCTTCTGAATTCTTTCATGTAAATTTCGATTTCCTTCAGGAAAAAAAGACACCGGCTCGAAGGCAATGAAATCATTGATCAATTTTCGTGTCGCAATCACAATCTGAAAACTCTCTCCTACTGAAGAGAGTTCTTTCTGTGATTTAGAGTATCAACTGGAATAAATGATAATCCCTAGCCACCAATTTGTATGTATACACTGCGTACAAAAGAACTTTCCAGCTTAAACTAAAAATTGCTTGCTAATAGTAAGAACTATATGTGATCAAGTGTTTTCGTACAAAAACATTACCTTCCGATTTCTTGTATAGTCTATACCATTTCGTTTACCAAATAATTCAATTGATGACCATATCGTTGGGAAATTACTGTTTCGCATGGTTGGAGGAGCTCATAAAGAAGTACACTCTTCATCTGCCACCATATACACACAAGAAACTTTTAGCTATAAATTTTCAGTTTTATCGTTTATGTCAATGACTTTCGAGGTCTAGTCATGAATGTGTGCAATTAAGATTGTTGTACATAATCCATTTTCTGTCGCTAGAACAATTTTGCCCCAAGAACCTTGTTGCATTTCCTGACAAACAAAGAAATGCATGTATTGAGCCGACAGGCAATACTGTTTTTGAATCACGTAATACCCAATATCCAAGTTTCTGTATTTTTTCCATCTCATACAATCGTCTCTAGACTATTTCTCGATCAACACCCAGTTACTCTGCTGGCTGTTCTTACTTTTATAACGGATTTGTATTTAATAATACCTGCAAATCATCGGCTTTCATCTTTTGTAGTATATTAGAACATGGTAGATCACCTCAATCGAAATCACCAGTTTTAAACATCGAAACCAATGCAAATATTGCAAATATTGTAAAACAGAATACCTCTACCAACAGAGTAAACAGATTCAGACCTTTACATTAGACCTATTTTATTTGCGTAATTTAGCGACGTTTTATCCTTATTAGAACTCATGCCAAACGCAATATTAGATATATAGCTGTTATATTAAGGAACGTGTGAAATATTGAGGATGTATAATTTATGTTAATAAAAACTCAAGAGTTATTATGAAATATAAAATAATTAATAGAAGATTTATTGTGACCAAAAACTACAATTTAGTAAGTGTAAAAGCGATTACTTTCACTGGTCACGCAGAGACGATAACTACATAAAAAAAATATAAAAACGATACAAAAAACTATATGCGTCTATTGGATATGAACGGCTTCTTAAGACTACGAGTATATGATTGATCGCAGAACCAAGTAATACAGTTACTTTTCAATACAGTTTTGACACTAATTGTAAGGCTAAATTCACTTAACAACCATATTTTTCGTTCGTACAACAAACAATACTTAAAATGGAAATATTCAACAATTAACATTCGATTGTCTCTTAAACATACTTCAATAACAGTCAATATAAATAACAATCAAAATGTATCAACAATCAGTCATCGAATCTTCTTGAATAAATGATTGAGAATTCTACAATAGCATAGTCAATATAAATAGCAATCAAAATGTATCAACAATCAGTAATCCAATAATAACTTTTCGTTGCTCATCGTGTTTACTGTTGTTTTATAATGTAATATTTATTATGAAATCATAACATATGACGTTCACATATTTTGATGGCAACCATTCAAAAATTTAAAAGGAATTTTAAATAATTGTACCAGAGCACTGAAAAGACTGAAACTTTTATATACTAATTATATATATATATATATATATATATATATATATATATACATATTCTGTATACAATAATTCAGAAAAAAATATAAAAAACTTAATGTCTAGCATTATTAAATATACTGAAAATTTCACTCAAAATCAGATACAAAGAACATATGTACTTTTGATTTTGAAAATGACTAAAAAGAAACAATATAAATGGAACATAATATTCGCAGAAAAAAATCATTACAGAATTTAATTATAGTTTCGTTTACAGACACGTATATAAAAATATACTTGTATGTTTATTAAACTATTATAGAACTAGTCTACACTTTTTAATTACCATGCGGTTTATAAATGTACTATATCTTGATATGTAAGCTTTTTTAAGAGAGAACGTAATACTAATAAAAAGAGCAATTATGCAGTTTGTACTGTAACACAATTGTTGTGCTTACACACTAATGTATACTGCATATTGCTGTACATTTCGTTATTGCACGTTTCGGTAATTTACTATGACATCTTTATAATTTGAAAAATGAAATAAATTGACAGCTTTTTCGTATCATTGATTTTTTTGTTTGTATTTTACGTTATATATGTAGTAAAATTCGTTACTTATATAAAGTTATTTATTTTGAGAAATTCAAAATTGTTAAATGAAAATTCATAATAAGGGGCAAATACTTCTAATGAAAATATTTCTGATTAGTTTGCTAGAATCAGATTTATCAAATTTTCAATCTTCACATAACTGCTACGTATCGCCCAATTTGAAGCAAAATAAATAATAAAAGCAAAGTCAATTTTACCAAAATACAGAACGAAAAATACACATCAAAATGATATTAATATGAATACAATAAAATGACACGTACATTGAAAAAAATTAAAGTTATAATTCAGGGAACAAAAACCACTATTATTTTCCTATCAATATAATAGTAGTAGCAGTTTTATTAGTAGTTTTTATTTGTATAACAAAAGTATGCATGTATTTAAGTTAAAAACTATACTATATCAATGATTTATAATGTTCTTTGATAGTGGAAACTAATAACGTTCATTACCTTTAAAATAATATATAACTCCTATTATCAAAAATTAGTGTGATGTTATTAACTTACATTTTTTTCTCCAGAAGTTATTCATTTGGTCGAACACTATATAATATTAATGTAATATTTTTTATTTTTCATTTGATACTATTATATTACTAACAGCTAATTTCACACACACACACACACATATATATATATATATATATATATATATATAAATAGATATATATATATATTTATATATATATATATATACATATATATATATATACATAGATATATATATATATATATATATATATATATATATACATAAATATATACATATATATGTGTGTGTGTGTATGTGTGTGTATATGTCTGTATATGCTGTTTAACAGTGTGAGGGTGAGGGTGTTTATCAGATAAAGTAAGTAGTTTCAACTAGGCACACACTATTTTAATATGCAAAAGTATCCGTCCATAGATTTATTCTTCATAAAATACGATTAATTCTTTAATAGTATAAAGTAATCATTAATTCCCCAC
>CM068318.1:26036586-26041586 GCA_034766995.1 Acanthacorydalis orientalis | reverse complement strand
ATAAAATGGCAACACTGAATCTGTCAATGTGACGTCTGTCAAGTATAGTAACGGTTTTATCATTCCATTGAGTGTGTATTGATAGCTTTTTGTTATTTTTTGTATTTAAATGTGTATTTTTTACAAAAATGTCTTCAAGACAGTGTGAAATTAATACGGATATAATGTGTTACATTTGTGGGAATTTCGTACCATTGAAACAACGACAAATCATCACAAATTTCGTAAGAAGAGTATACCATGGGTACTTTGACTTTAACATCAAAGATAAATCGAGGGCTTCCCATCAAGTATATACTATTTGTGTTGATCAATTAAGATAGTGGATAAACGGTAAAAGAAATGCATTGCCTTTTGCTATTACTATGATGTGGGGAGATCCCAAAAACAACCTTGATGACTGCAACTTTTGTTACTGCAACATAAAACGTTTCAACTCAAATAACAAGAGTAAAATATCTTACCCTAATTTACCATCAGTTACACAGCCTATTCTTCATATTCCGCAAGTTCCTTTACCATCTCTATTTTCATCTTGGAGCCTGAACTTGAAACCTTCTGTAAATAGTGTCTGTCATGATGATTTAATGGAGATTTTCGAAGTAGATAGTGATCAACCACAAATTTTCGCAAAAGTAGAGTTGAACGACCTAATAAGAGACTTGGGTCTTTAAAGAATACACAACTTCTTAGATCTAGAATTGATTCTAAGCACCTATTGGCTCCCGGAACATTGTTTGCTTGATACGGAAACCATGAAAAAGATTTTGTGCTTTATTTACCGCAAAAAAGGTTGTCAGGTGTACCTGGTTCAACGCATAAAAAAGCACACCCCAAAGCATAATTTTAAAAAAATGCACAAGATACCATGCAGAAAAGTCTCGTCATAATTGAAATATATAATACTGATATAAATTATTTAAATAGTTTTTTGTATAAATATTTTGAAAAAAAATATTTTTTTTCGGAGACATAAATCTGTTTTTAATTTTGTTGAAAAACTTGATGTGATAGCGAAAATCAATATGTGTTTTCATGTGAGTTCAGAAAACGAAATATATATATTAGATTGGGGCAAAAATAATTGCAATTTTTATTATTATAAGTTTGGCGCCGATTTTTCTAGTTACCATTATCTTTTTTTACAGTCATATGATACATCATTGTAAACAATGAAATTAGCACTACTAATTTCAGCTTACGTCTATTGCTTTCGTTCATTAGTATTATTGGATATAATTTCTTAAATTAGTCATTGAAAAAAGCAAATTCTCGTGATTTTGTTGTATGAGTTTAAATTGGGACATAAAGCAAAAGAAACTGCTCGAAATAACAAACGTTCATCACAGTGGCTAAACCGAGGAGAGGCACCAAAACAGTTGTCTAAACCGTAGTTTCATGAAAAAAAGATTATGGTCACTGTTTGGTGATCGGCAAGTGGCATCATTCACTACAACTTCTTAAATCTTGGTGAAACAATAATAGCAGAACATAACTGCAAAAATATTGTAAGAAAACTGAAAAAATGCATGAGAAGTTGCATCATTTACGTTAATCAATCAAAGAGGACCAATTCGTCTTCATGACAACGCCCGACCAAACGTCTCACAAATGATTTAAAAAAAATAAATGAACTGGGTTATGAACCCTTACCTCATTCACTTTATTCTCCGGACCTAGCTCTGACAGATTATCATTTTTTAAAACATTTAAATAATTTTCTACGAGAGAAGGTTTTCAAAAATCAAACATCAGCTTAAAGCGCTTTCGATGAATTTGTTTATTCCAGGGCTTCAGAATTCTATCTTGTAGAAGTAATCAAACTCGTTTCTCGTTTGGATAAATGTGTGTAAACCAATGGTCTTTATTTTGATCCATAACTAGAATTTTTAACTGATGTATGCGTCTTTATACTCGATACGTAAAAAGCCCTACGCCCTGGAATAAACAAAAGAGCAAAAGTATTATAAGTACAAATTGATTAGAATTTTCTTTAAGTGGTACAGGTAATTGTTTAAAATTTTGTATATATATATATATATATATATATATATATATATATATATATATATATATGTATATAGCTTTAAATAAAAAGAAAAGTATAAAAATATAATCATTAACATTTTTGAAGTTACTCATACATCCTTAACTAAGAAATTTTTCAACATATAAAATTATTTATATCTGTGAAATGCGTCACTGTAAATTACCCCACAATTAATTTATTTATATATATATATATATATATATATATATATATATATATATATATATATATATATATATATATATGTATGTATATATGTATGTATACGTTTGAATGTACCTACACATACGTATATGATGTTCTATTTTAATATTAGCGATAACATTTCGCCATTGAAACATAACAAAACACACTTTCTAGGAAATTGAAAAACTAGTACGCTACTGTATACAATAGATGCAGCAGCCGCCGTCGTTCCGACAGCGGCGGCTCTCGCAGCGTGTGACCCAAGTGCGCCATCCGACGGATTTCGTTGTAACAAACGTGCCGCTACAGATTCCCAAGCGTCTTAAATTATATTTACACTGATCCCTGGTATTTTTTGTATACCTGCTTTTCCTGCTTTCTTTCTGCTAAATCAGTGATTTAGAGATTCTGATAAGATTAAAGCACGCGCCGCGGCGTCCTACAACCCACGACCGCGCCACCAGCAGCGCCGCCGTCACCGTCGTACTGTTGTAGTCTTTTGTTTTTGTTAACGTTTACCGTCATCTATGTTTATGCTGCCTAAACAAGCAAACAAAGCGACCAATACTCTCTACATCGTGTCTGAGTACGTGCTTGTTTTTCGACATTTTGTAAATATTGCATTTTGTTGTTTGAATATATGCGTGTGTGTGTGTACATATTTATTTGTTTTCAATTTCGATAATTATTCTTTTTATTAAATATAAACATAATTTCGATTATTCAAAAGACATCTCGGTACTTTACATCACAAATATATCACAAACATTTATATAATAAAATTAGTTTGTAAATTATTAAATAAAAAAATTTTAATCACAAAATATTTACTCATTCATTGAAAAAATTACAATCGTTGAAATTTAAAAAAATTAAAAATTAACAAATATTTAATGTTAAATTCAGACAAATCTGTAATTTTGTATCCGCCTCGTTACTAGTTAATTTGATCAAAACTCTTCTTTCTTAAATTAAAAAGAGAATTTTGTGATACATAACGGCATTTTTTAATAAAAAAAATTCGAATGAAGGTACTTCTATCAAATAACATTTTAATAACTATAAGGCTGATTGAAAAATAATTGCGGTTTATGACCTTCAAATTCATATACATTTTTTTCAATTAATAATTAACTTTATTAATCGAAATAAGCACTAGTAGAATCGTTACACCGATGTCAATTAATTACAAGTTTATTTATTCTGGTGGTATAAAATTCCGGAGTTCTGGAGTTGATAAAATCTCAAAATGTACTTTCGCCAGCAGTTTGGTCGTTGAAGAACTTACAAGAAGAAGTTATCGAAATACTTAAACAAGTGATAATCTGCTGGCGAGATGTCTGGTTAGTATGGTGGATGAAATAATGTTTCATAGCCCAATTTATTTAACTTTTGGAGTTAAATGAATTGGGCTACAATCGTGCAATGTGTGGTCGTGCATTGTCGTGTAGCAGATTGGACCTTTTCTGATTGACTAGTGGGGGGACCAGATGTCGCAGAATTGTTGTACTAGTTTCTGATTCAATGAACGTTGATGATTGAACGATTGATCGTTATGAACTGAAAAAGGACGCCCGCGATCTTCGTCATCTTCAAGGCTCTCATCCCCAGTATAAAACCTTTGGAACCACCATTGCACCGTAAGTTTCTTATCAGTACCTACACTAAAAGCACTGTTTAGTTTACGAGCAGTTTCTACTCTCTTACCACCCGTTTGGAACACATAAAAAAATGCTCTTATTTTCTTCTTTTCCACCTTTAATTCAATAGCCCAATATGAACCAAATTAATAATAAAACCTACGACTATGTTAAAAAATGCTTTTGGTCCTATACGTAGCCATTAATGCACCATTTGTTGCACTTATTCATCTGACCTGTAAAGTTTTCCGCTTATTGACTCTTTAAGTACCCCAAAATACAGACCGAAAAACGCACTTCAAAATATTAACATAAACAAGATGAAATAATACATTCATTGAAAAAAATAAAAAGTTAGAAGTCAGAAAACAAAACCGCAATTATTTTCCTACCAACCTAATACATTTATTTCCTCTTTTCTATATTTGCTTATCGACGATACGATAACCAATAAATTTTAACGGTAGTAAGGTTACTGATAACTTATAAACCTCTTTTTTTAATCAAAATTTATTTTTATGTTGTAAATTATTTAACCTTATTTTAATCTATTGTACGAATTAACTTGCATAAATACATTATTAAAGTATGTATTAATTTTACAAGAAAATTAAATAGCTTTCTAAGTGTAATACAATTAATTTCTGATTATATTTAGAAAATATGAAACATGTTTCATGTTTATTGCAAAACACAAAACCTATGAGAAAAATAATTCAATGTGAATATTTTCACATTTTGATCGTTGTTACATTTATTGAGTTTTTGTGCATTTTCATACAGATGCAAAGACACAAAAATCTATTTAAAAATGATATCACTGCCAAAACCGATTATAGTAAAAAACACTACATAGTTATCGATAAAAACAAACTTCTTTTATTTGATGGTTAATGATTAGTAAGTATCCACTTATATAAATATTACATTAATCATGGATGAAATAGTGTTGAGTGTAACTAACCACTACCTCACTCTATATAATTCATAAAATGTACACTTTTCAAAAACTATTTCACTAAATCCATATTTATCACCGCGTTTTGTTCTTTTTAAAAAACATATGACAAATAAAAATATGTTTCTAACTAATGAATATTTCACTTTTCAGAAAAAATAGATAA
>CM068318.1:25909086-26031586 GCA_034766995.1 Acanthacorydalis orientalis | reverse complement strand
ATAAACGTAATGTACATAAATAAAGATATAATCACAATTTTTTTATAAAAGATGACATAAAATAGCCTTTAAAACAAAAGAAAACATTAAAAACCATCTTAAAAACGCTAAATTGAAAACACTAACATATAGAATCTAAAAGAAGTACATAAATTTAAATGTAATACATATAATAGAGAATATATCAGTCAAACAGACAGAAAGATTAAAGATAAGTATAAATAAATCATTAATGATATTAAACATAACGGTGTTCAATATTTTTTAAACATATTTTGGAAATAAAATATAACACTAACAATGTAAATAATACAATTGAAATAATAAAAATAGAAAATAAGAGTATAAAATTACATATTCTTGAAAACTTCGAAATATATAAAAAAATAATAATAATATATTAAACGAACAAATAAGTATTAGGTGGGTAGGGAAATAAATGCGGATTTTGTTTTCTGAATTCTAACCTTAATTTTTTCGATGAAGGTATCAATTAATCGTATTCGTGTTGATATCATTTTAAAGTTAATTTTTCGCTCTGTATTTTAGTAACATGGACTTTAGTTCTATTATTAATTTTATTTCAAACTAGGGTATTGAATTAAAGATAGAAAATAAGCAATTAAGAGCATTTTTTGGTATGAATTCAAAACGGATGATAAAGCAGCAAAAACTGCTCGCAAACTGAGCCATGCTTTTGGTGTGGGTACTGTTAAAGAACGTACGATGCAATGCTGGTTCCAAAAATTTCGTGCTGTGGACGAGATTGGTATATTTATTTACTTTATCTTTAACTATAGAAGCTAAAATGAGATTCTCTAAATTAATTTAACATTTTAAAGGTTTGCTGTAGAATGAAATTTAAGAATAATTATTTTGAGCTATCAATAAATACCTTATTAGTGAGACAATTTTTGATAAAGAATAACCTTTCATAAAGGTCATTGTATGAAAATTTATCAAAATCAATCCTTCGCGAGAATATTATTATGGAATATTAAAATAATATTTTATAGACTACATATAATTCCATAGTCTATATATAATTTCACCAACTACCTTCTGTGAAGTAAGGAATAAATTTGAACATAGAACATTTGTAATAATTTTCAGTCTTTAACAATCAATTTCTAAATGAAGAATTCTAATTTCTTTCAATTTTTTTAAAAAACAATACCTCTCTTTCTACATTATTTAAATATAGTTAACAAAGTTCTCTATCTCGATGAGTGAAAATTATATGTAGATTATATATATATATATATATATATATATATATATATATATATATATATACTAGGGGGCTCCACACCCATATCACTTCGCTCCTTAACCACCGGACTCACTATGCTCGCACACTTGCCAATTATAAATATGCATATATAACTGAATGAAACAATAAACATATCACATAAATAAGTTGACGTCATAGATTTGTATATATATATATATATATATATATATATATATATATATATATATATATACTACGAATAAACTATATTAAATATAATAGACTGGATACATTTCAAAAAGAAAATGCAACAAAATTTACTAAACAAAAAAATATGAAAAGCCAAGAAAAAAAATAGTAAACAGTTGAGATAACATGAAAAAATTATTGATAATAGGTGAAAAATAATATATATTAAAAATAAGTTAGAAAATTTTGCAAACAAATTTTAACCAAAATTAATACAGTCCAAGGTTATAAATACAAATAATTAATTTTTTTTTGATTATTTTTTTTGTGTCCTTTAATATTTGCTTTCATTAAAAAATTTCTAATGAACTAATTTGGCACAAATTTACTTCTTTATATTTATTATTTATATTTTTTTCTTTTTGAATATATTTTTTCATTTTCCTGCTTCATTAAAATGAAAGCTCCTTGCTTCAATTTTAATTTATATCAGTTATATAAGAACTTTTTAAAAACGATTTTTTTAGAATATTTTAAAATTGGACAAATAAACAGTAAAAAGAACAACTTAGAGTTTTTAAATTGTTTTTGAATAATAATCTATTTATATTTATTTATATATATATATATATATATATATATAATATACATATCATAAATTTTCCAAAAATTGACAAATTATTGTACTAAAAGTTGTACAAAGACGTGTAGAGATTTTGAATTAAATTATTATTAACGATGACACCCTAAGTTACACGAAAAATTATGATATTGGTATCATGACAACTGCAATGAAATTTGCAACTTTATAAGACAACACGTGGCAATATAACTGAAAAAGCTTATATATATAATTATATTTAGATAATATATCCGATAAGAGCGAGACGAGTTCAAGAAGCAAACGAAGCGAGTGAGTGCAGAGCCATCCGGGGTCGGTGAACATAGTGACTAGGAAGCAGACCTCTCTAGTTTATTAAAATTTAATTTTATATGTGAGATTAGTTTTCCTTAAAATCTGCCATATATCTAATAATTACCGGAAACGATTTTTTACTATAACATAAAAGTAACAGTTACAATTTTAACCAATGACTTTCCCTTTCCCCATGAACTATTAGCAATTTTTTTATCAAAAATGTTCAATAATTAAAGACTGGTTATTCTGACTGATTTTCGTATGCAATCCGTTAATAACACTATCTTCAGAACATCAGCGTACAGAAAAAGAGATATCTGAGACCTTAGTGCTATATTAGAGAAATCTCTTTTTGAACTTGAGTTAATATCTACTGTAATTATTTCTAATTTATAAGCAAACTTACTGATATAATCAGAAATGTTACCTGTGTTACTACTCTTTTCGAATACATATATAACATTCGTACATTTATTACCCAAAACCGTAATTATTAACAGATATGTTCGACAAATCCGATCAGTAAACAATAATGATCAATCATTCATACGTACGTGGCGCTTTCAGACGAAAAAAATACTGAAAATTTATACTCAAATGACAAATCGACATAACGCCGAAGAACAGAACAACTTTCCAACTGATTGCACATTCAACAACAATAACAAATCCGAAATAAATTACACGCGACATACGTAAAAACAATCATTTCGATCAGCTTTCAGCGTATCCGCTAGTATACAACACGAATGCCAACAAACAATAACTAGGACAAGAGATATCTGCTCCATGAATTGGTTCAATCGTTGGCCAACGTTCACCATATGTACAAATACACCTACACACACGCGCATGTATATATATATATATATATATATATATATATATATATATATATATATATATATATATATATGTATGTATATATGCACACAAGTATATATGTGTGTAGAGAAAACGCGTGCCATGATTTATGGATTCCCGGAAACAAATATAGGGATACAGTTATTAGAGCCCGTGTCAAATGCGGCGTTGACTCGGGAATGCTATTCGCACGGCCTGTGGAATGCATCTAACAGCTTCGAGTTGTTGTAACGGCTCGAGGAAGCACTCACGAAAGCAGAGGTTCGGTGTTGTTTTGAACGATTTTCCGAAAACGTCAAAAGAGAGAAAGAAAATAACAACAGTATCGCACTTATTGAACATGTTATGTTTGAATTTACAATTTATGTTTGAGTTACATGTTCTCTCTTTACATTTTTATTTGACGCGGTTCATTTTTTTGCTAATACAGTCAATGGTTATTTTATTTTCTGCATAGCGTAGACTATGGTAATTTATTTTATTTTTTGTAAAAATATTGAACAAAAAAAAGCTCTTTTATTATAAATAAAATTCAATATTTCCCAGTTAAATTCCTAAATTATTATATATATTTTTTTGAATAATTTACATACTAATTCTACCTTTTTTTTCAATCAGAAACTATTTTCTATATTAGTTTATTCTTTGTAAAACTTTTAATATAATTTAAATATTTTTATTAGATTACTATTATAAATAAGAATCAATTGAATCTCTTTTATGTGAATTACAATTCAAATATCAATTTCAATTTTCATCTAACAAAGAAATATTTAAAAAATATAATATCAGGAATTATTCATTAAAATCCTCTAATAGTCCGGATTTTGAAAAGTACCTAATATATTAGTTAACAGCCACTTGTAACCTATATAACTTTTAATTTTTAGATACAATTTTTAATTACATATTTCATTTATAGACAATAATGAGATATTTTATGAAACTTAAATCAATATGATTATTTGTCTTATTTTGGTGAGATTTAACCCCAATACAAAATTGATCCCAAAAAGTGTGACGCCGCCATTGATGAGCACGTTTGACGACATATTATGAAACCATAAATTTCTGTTACGAGTGAAATCTCCAATTTATAAATTTTCCATCATTATGAATTATACAAAATTCCAGAGTCATCTCTCAACGTGAAATCATTACGAGTTAAGGGGCTTGCAAAAGTTTTCTGTTCAAAAAGTAGTACAATTTTTGATATTTTTTTTTGACGTGGCGTTAATTAATGTTATAAATTTAAAATTTTGTACACATTAAATGTACACATGTCTCTTTTGTACACATGTCTTGGACAAGTTCTCTTAATTGTTTTATTGAATTTTCTACAAACTTATAAATAAATTAAAGGACTGCATCTGCTGCATGGCCAAATTGTGTACACGATTTTAGCAACTGCGATGATCTGACACCAAAAACATGATAATATACTTATAGTATAATATAAAAACTCTAGTATGACTGGATACTTTTTTGAAATTTTAAAAATTGGCAGACGTTTAAAAAAAGGTTGATTTTTAACACACACATTTTTTTATTACTAACAAATGAAAAAGTGTATTAGAAAATCATTCAGTTATCCAATAAAGAATTTTATAAACAATGTTCAGTCAAAATTCTGAGCAAATCGCATGAATAGTTTTTGAAATATGATGTACACTGTTTTGAAAAGTATAGTCTCTAGAGAACTTGCTGGGGTTGAGGTCCTGTCCCTCTGCGAACGGTCTCCACTAAAATCACTACATCTCAGGAAATACTTGGAATTTCGATAAAATTATTTTTGATGATGAAACTTAAGACTTTAAGCTTTAATAATATGCAAAAAAAAACAAACAAACAAAAATCTATTTTTCCAAGATTTCAAACTTGTGTAAGCTCCCTAAATGTCTTAGGATCCGTACTTAGCCTAACTATTTTTACAAAACACGTATCATCACTTTGACATTTACTTGTTTTTTAGTTTGATTTAAATATCATAACTTTCTTTAAATTAATAATTTTTTGCTCAATATTATTCAAGATATATTTCATCTAGAACAAATACTTGTTAAATAATCATAATTCTATTTAAAACATTGCCGAAAATGTTACTTTGGGATAAGCACACAAGAAGTCAATCGCAGCTTTTGGAATATCTTCAACGTTATCGAAACTCAAAATGTTTGACTATAAAGCAAATCGGTTAGTTAATAATCATGACAATTTAATGATTCAACATAACATCATTTAAAAACTTAAAAAAACCACAATGATTATGTGAGAGACAGTATCATAATTAATCATAATTCTATTTAAAACATTGCCGAAAATGTTACTTCAGGATAAGCATACAAGAAGTCTACCGCAAATTTTGGAATATCTTCAAAGTTATCGAAACGCAAAATGTTTGACTATAAAGCAAATCGGGTAGTTAATAGGCATGACAATTTAATGATTCATCATAATATTATTTAAAACTTACAAAACTACAATGATTCTGTAAGAGAAAGTATTTTCGTTCAAGAGAAACTAATTACTATATTGTTAATAATAAATATGATATATTCAATTTTTTTCGATTAAATACTTCAAAACTTATATGTTACAATTTTAATTAACAGTTATGTCTACAAAAATCAATTTTCAAGTGAATCAAGACTAATATTTGTAATTAAATCAAACAAAAAATTTAAGAATCTGTATAATAAATATTCCATACAAAAAGACGACGTTTCCCTGAAATATTCTTTTGTAGGAAAAAACGTTAGACGAATGCGTATTTTGGATTAATTATCAGTAACGTAAAATATTAAAATAAAATGAAAGTAATTTAAAGATGTATTGAACAGAGAATTTTCGTTTGATACGTTATCAAACAAAAGTACTAATAATTCTAAATTCATATATTGTAATTTGTAAATAGAAAAAGAAGTTTCAAGTGACGTACATGATATTCAGTTTTATAAAAGTAAATTTAAAAATATTTTATTCTTTTTAGGTTATCCTTTTGTCTAAATGTATACTATTATACTCTTTGTTATGATAATATATTCAAAAAAAATTTCAAATTAACGAAATAAATTATTTTTTAAATTCAGTAACGTTATTAATTGATAAACATTAATAAATTATATTGAAATATGAAAAAAACAAGTATTATATTTCAGAATTATGTATACTTGTTCTTATTAATAGCAATTTTCGAAACGATATTTTGAGTATTAATCGTGATAATAAAACAATATTATACCACGATTCCTAAGTTGACAGTTTTGCACACTGCAAGAAAAACGAATTAAAAGATAATACAAAGAATAAGTCAACGAAAAATGATGAATTATATGTTTTTAAAAATCATTATATTTTTGAGAAAATATAGAAATCTGTAATATTTTCGTTTTCAGTTATATTTTGTTACCAGATTTTCATAGTCTATCTACTGATCGAAACAAAAAATTTAATTGAATTAAAATTAAAATCTCTAACACGGTACAAATAAACTTAATACATTTTTTTTCTATTTATAAACTGCACACACACAAATTTCGAAACATTTTTTTGCAGTTGTTTTCAACAACGTAACTTTTTTTCACAAGAATTCGTATGATGCTGAAAATTCAAATTAGAATTTCCTTTAAATTATGAAAACAATCAATTTTTAAGTCTACATGTAAGTTTTGAATAAAAAAAAAACAATGTTTACACAACAAATTTTTATCATTTTTAGTACTTTTGAAACAATCCAAACTTTTGGAAATTTAAAATAGCAGTTTAAAAGTTGAATACCACTTTTTTAAAGATAAATTCTATTGATAGTAGAAATTACATTTTTCATATATAAAAAGTATTTGTTTTTAAATTTAATAATACAAAGTAACAAATTTTATAATGAATACTACCTACATTTGAGTAGTGAGGAATATTGTACGCATACCAAATATATTTATCTAGCTATAAAAAAAAATTAGTCCCGTGCACACTTTTTGAAAATTTTATTCATGTTCTCATTAGTTGATGGAGATCACGTTGTCTCGGTTCTGATTGACTAATATCAGTTACATATATGTAACTCTGCCTCGGTGCAAAAGAAGAGTGTATACGATTTCAGTGTAAAACTGATAATAAATTTATTCAAAATATTGTATTTACTGAAGCTTCAGAGTAAAAAAATGTAACACGTTTTATTTTCTTATTAATATTTATAAACTTTTATAAACTTTTTCAATAATAATTTTACGACCTACATTTTAAGCAGATTATTTGTGTATTGAATATTGAATGAATAATGAAATATAGAAAAAAGTTTCAAAATATAAAAAGGGAGTAAATTATTTATTAAAATTTACTAAAATATATAGAAATTATTTCAATCAATACACTTTATTGACACGAGTTTTGTTTATTTTACTTTGGAATCACACATTCAAGGTTATTTTATATACCTAGACATAATTATTACTTAATGATATCCCCTCTGAACCTTATTATATATTTAATTCGATATATATATATATATATATATATATATATATATGTATATATTGATGATATCTATTAAAGGTAACTAAAAACAATTGTTTTAAGTAATGTTTTAATAAACTAAAATCTTCTACCATGAAAAACTGCATATATCAAAGTATTATATAATTTAGATTTTGTGTAAAAACAAATATTAGATACTCGTCAAAAATAAATTTAAAATAAACAAGACTAAATAATTATTAACAAAATATTTTTTAGACTTTAAACTATTTCAAAAATCTGATTTTCTTTTTTCTTGGAATTAGTTTCAGTAATTATATCGCAGTTAAATATTTTCAAACAATGAATCGACTATCATAAATTTTGATTTTTATAAAGGTAATATAAATTCAGTTTGGTCACGTTTACATACAAAATATAATATATTAAATCCGTTTATATTAGGTTGGTAGAAAAATTATTGCGGTTCATAATCTTCAAATTCATTTAACTTTTTTAATTTAAGTGGTTTTAAGTGATCCAGAACTATTGGATGACTAACGCCTAACTTTTATGTAAGCTCTAAATTCAACTAACGCTTTCAGTTAATCGTTATAAACTAAAGAAGAACGCCAGCAAACTTCTTCATCTACAAGGCTCTCGTCCCTATCACGAAATTTTTGAAAAAACCATTGCACCGTATATTTCTTAACAGTAAACACTCCAAAAGAATCATTTAGCTTTCGAGCAGTTTCTGCTGATTTATCACCCGTTTTGAACTCATACCTTAAATTGCTCTTACTTGCTTTTTTCATCTTTAATAGCTCAATTTAAAGCAAAATTAATAATAAAACCAAAGTCGATTTTATCAAAATACAGACAGAAAAATACAATATAAAACGATATTAACATGAAGACGATGAAATGATACTTTTATTGAAGAAAATTAAGGATAGAATTGAGAAAATAAAACCGTAATTACTTCTCTACCAACCTAATATTTATTTGTTCGTTTAATACATTATTATATATATATATATATATATATATATATATATATATATATTTCAATGTTTTCAAGAATATGTAATTTTGTGCTCTTACTTTCTGTTTTCATTATTTCAGTTATGTGATTTACATCATTAGTGTTAGAAAATAAGGTTGGAATTCAGAAAACAAAAACCGAAATTATTTTCCTACCAAACTAATACTTATTTTTATTAATAAAGTTATTTTTAATGATTTGACAGTACATTAAAGTTTAAAAATATATATATTTTTTATGCAACAATCTATCATTTTATAAAATATTGGAGGTTCCACCCTCAGCTCGCAATCCCACTTACAGCTCACTCACCAATCCTCAGTGGAGCTTCGACCCCCACTTACACTAACGCTCACTTCCTTCCTTAGCAAATAACAGAAATTAAAAAACTATACGCACAAATAATTCGCGTAAAATGTAAGTCGTAAATTTTTTATTGAAAAAGTTAATAAAAATTAACAACTAAATACAATGTTAAATTGTGTTACAATTTTTTTACTCTGAAATTTCAGCGAATACAATCTTTTGAATAAATTTCTTCTCTTTTACACTGAAATCGTATATCATATATGTCTGTTATCAACCAATCAGAACAAAGACCACGTGACCGACATCAACCAATCAGAGAACGAATAAGTCACTGAAACGGCATCATAACTAGATCATTTTTATATTACAGAGAGATTATACTTTCTAAAATTATTTATCTGATTCCAAATAAGAACAGTCAATTTCTTCTATAGCATGTTTAAGAGTATTATTTGTTGTTTATTTTGAAAATAATATAAAAATGAATACAGATAATCAAAAATGGGATTGATTTTTTAAAACTATATAGTTTTAAATGATAATATTTGTAAGAATTGGATTGGCCAATAAGTAAAGTCGGATTTCTCGATAAATTTCACGGTCAATTTTTTTTAATATAGATTTTTTTTTAAATGTACTGACCATTATGATCAATGATTTTAGGCATCTTGTAGGAATTTTCTTAATACCATCCTTCCAGAATTACTTGTTTTCACAAAAAATCTCAAAACCTGCATTTCACAAGCCTCTAAAAAATAATTTTTTTCCCCATTAAGAGAATTTTACAAAGAACAAAATAAGTAGAAATCTGATGGTGCTAGGTCCGGTGAATATGATGGATGAATAAAAATAACCCGATTCAACTCTCTCAATTTTTGTTGAGTCTGTAAAGATACGTGTAGCCTCACGTTATCTCAATGGAAAATTACTCTTTTCCTATTGGAAAATTCTGATCGTTTTTGTTTAATGTTTTTTTCAGTTTATCCAATTATGAACAGTATCCATCAGAATTATTAATTTGATTAAGCGGCATAAAACATCACCAAACCACTTTTCAATCCTACCATACATATAACATGACATTCTTGGCGTTTAAACATGCTTGAGGAGAACTTAACGAGGATGATTCTGATTTACTTCTATGTCTTTTTCGCGCCACATTATTGTAAGCAAATCATTTTTCACACCCAGTAACAATCCGCTTCAAAAATGGTTCGTTCTTATTACATTTTTTACAATGAATCGCAAGTCGAAATTTGATCGACTAAATTTCTTTCGCTTAAATTGTGCGAAACACAAACATCATACCTTTAAATCACACCAAGTTGATGCAATTGGTTCTTAACACAGGATTTCTATATTCCTAACATTTCAGGAATCTGTCGTGTGGTATAACCTAGATTATTTTCAACTAGACAAGAGATTTGATCGTTATCAAGGTCTGTCAGAGGATTATTGTAGGTCTTCCAGAGCGTTTACCATCGATAAGACATTTTTACATAATTTTTTCATTCATAGCCTCATCATCATGCATTAGAAATATTTTTTACTGTTTATACCGCATTTTGAATTGAATTAAGATTCAATGATACAATTTATTTTATGCATACAATTATATTAAAATCTGCATACAATACAATTTATTTATTATATTTAAATCTCTTTGAATAACTGAATATTCAACCACTTTATAACCGTGTAAGCAAATTTTTTAATCATTTCATTAATAAAGCTTAGTGTGTATTAATATATTGTATTTATATGTATAAATATATGAATGATTTGTTTTTATTTTATTACATAATTAAATAGTACAAGTTCTAACAATTGTCGAATCAATCCACCCTTATTTTCTTTTAATTAAAATCAGTAGTATATATATACGTAAAAGTAACAAAAAGTTTAAACGAGTACACTTATAGATGTTTTATTTGAAGAGGACATTTTAAATACAAACTAAATAAACTCGACTACATTTATTGTTTACGTAACTTCATGTAGATCTTTTTTATCATTTCTAAAATAAAACTAAAAAAAAACGCCGCGACAACAAAACAGATCGTAAAGTTCAGGATTCACATCGAACAAAACATTTTGCTGCAACTTTCGCCGTTGTGACGTATCTCGTGAAAACTGTCGACAGACAACCTACAGAGCATCTATTCACAACCCGTTTTCTTCGTATCTGGCTTACGCGGGTCATTTACATTCTCAGATGTCATGCCGGACGCCATCCACCGCGAAGTCACTGACGTTTTCTCGGAGACGGAACTACACTTATATGGCTCTAGAGATTCAAACATGTTGAATTTCGCCGTTGTTCCAGAACAGATTGTCAATGTTTTCGCTCCAGTGGACATTCATTCTTAAAAATAGTGACTGCGTTCGGCATTTTTTATTTATTTTTTCGCTTCTCTCTTCGTACAATACAAATACACAGTCGAGAAAATGGGAAAAATCAGCGATTTTTTCTGCTCATATCGACATATTATATACCTACTCGAATTTAAACAGTATTATTGTCAGTGTTCTCGAGCAATATCGATATAGATTGTATTCAACAGTTTTTTATAGTCATCGTAATACACGACAATGTTATTAAAGCAGAAGAAAATCCGAATGAAAAATTCACGTAATACGATATGCATTTTATACACAATTCGTTTTATATTTTTTTTAATTAACTTTTAAAATATATATTTTTAAACAATATTATTTAATGAACGAAAAAAATAATAAAAACGATACATAAGGTAAATACTTAATGAAAAAAAATCAGCTATGGTTAGATAATCAGCTTACAGTATTTTTTTTATCGATTTGTAATGAGTTGGAAACTGACCTCATCTCATTTTTTTAGTTAAGGAAAATACTATTTTGATACATATTTATTGTTTTTTCAAAAAAAATTAAATACATTCAGACAGATCATATTTTATCACTTAAAAACTTCTTATATTATAAAAATAAAACGGTGATGCCATTCCCGTGACTTTTATTTGTTTTCTGATTGGTTGATGTCAATCACGTGCTCTGTGATATGAATGGTTACTATGAATCATGTTATCGAAAGATCTTCATCCTAATTAATTCAAAAACTTTGCAATAAAAAATTATGATTTATATTTTGTACATATTATCTGTCCGTATTACTTGTTAATTTCTATTATTTGTTAGGGGGAAGCGAAAGTTTGCAAAAGAGAGGTGAAGCTCACCCAGGGTTTACGAGCACTACGAGAAAAGGACAAATACCCTAGTATTCTTTAAATAAATTAAACAAGAACTGTCTATAATAATGTAAGAAGTTATTGTATTTTATTTTCTTGTTCAATAATAAAATAATTATAAAAAATATTATATTGTATAGTAACTATTATTTAATAGAAATATTATATAATCGTTTCCTACAAAAATTACTAAATAAGTTTTAATATAAAAAATATTTATAATATAATAAAATGGTATTGAATTAATATATATATATATATATATATATATATATATATATATATATATATATATATATATATATATATATATATAGGTACGTAGATACAGCGAAACAAAAAGAGTCAGTCACACCAAAACATAAACAAGATTAAAAAGAAAAACTAATGTGTAAATTTAACAAAATTATTTAATTTACAAAAATAGATATTTAAAAGATCTTTCGCTTTTCATTTTTCTACTATGTAACTAATAAGGAATTTATTCACTATCCATTTATCTAATTCCGGACTACATTTTGTCATAGTGCGAACTAAATTTTCAGTATACTATTCGGCTAGCGATGCCTACTCTATCCTAACAAGTTAAATGAGATTCTCAATCATGTTAATTTTTTCCGTCGATTCTGTTCTTTATAAGCAACTTAAAACTTTGAATCACATTACAATCCAGTGAATATGTGGACTATTCCATCGTTTGTCAATGTTCAGATTTAAACGTAGTACAGATATTTCTTGTGTATTATGCATTGTTATTCTTTTTATAAAACAGTTTTTGATGTAGATTTACGACTATAGTTTAATTAGGGGTGTTATGTTAGCGTTGGGAGTGTTACGAAATGCTGTAACGCAGGTTCATGATCAGTACGCTGCAATCGTTCAACCGATTTAAATTGTACCAAAAGTGTTGAACAGGTTAAGAATTTCGGAACCAAAAAATGCTTTATTTGTTAAAATCCGTGCATTATATTAAATATTATGACCTTAAAAATGTGAACATCGATTTTCACGTTGTCAGCATTAGAAAGGTCATATCTTAAAAACTCTTTTCAAAAGGTGAATATCTCAAAAATTCTTACCGTACAATAAAAACTAAAATATCTGCGGATAAAGTTTTCAAAACTTTATAAAAAGAGCGGACATTAATTTTTGTAATTTTTAAAACTACAGAAATGAATAAAATTAAATTTTAAAGTAAATAATTATAATTAAAAGTTTTGTAAATCGATTATGTTTAATTTTTTTAAACAAGTTAAAACATTTTCACTTCTCTAATCCGACGTAACTCTTCTTAAACTCCTGCAGTTGTGTACATATACAACCCCCATTTTCTTATACTCCAAACCACTTTTATCTTTAGACTTAAGGAAATAAGTATTCGAATTTATATTCCAACTGCATTTCTATTTCTATCAGAGCAAATTAAACAGTTGAATACCTTTGAAATGAAGCCACCATTATAATAAACCTTATAATGAAATTTAATATTTGAACTTACAACCTGTTCTCATTTTCTCTATCATACATATATATTATTATTAGGTTGATAGAAAAATATTTGCGATTTATGACCTTCAAATTCATATACATTTTAAGCTTTTTTGATTTTCATAGCTTTTTTAAGTAGTCCAGAACTGTTGGATGACTAACACCTAACTTTTGTGCAAGCTCTCGAGTTGTGCTTGGTTTTGATTCAACTAACATCTACAGTTAGTCGTTATTAACTGAAGAACCCCCGTCACCTTATTCATTTTCAATGTTCTCGTCCCCAGCATGAAATTTTTTGAACTACCATTGCATCATATGGTCCTTAACAGTACCCACACCAAAAGTATCGTTTAGTTAATGAGCAGTTTTTGCTACTTCACTACCTGTTTTGAACTCATACAAAAATTTTTCTCTTATTTGCTTCTTTACCATCTTTCATTCAACAGCCCAATTTAATGCAAAATTAATAATAAAACCAAAGTCAATGTTAACACAATATAGATCATAAAATATACTTTAAAATGATATTAAGATGAACACGATGAAATGACACTTTCATTGAAAAAAATTAAGGTTTAAATTCAGAAAACAGAAACCATATTTATTTTCATACTAACCTAATAGAAATATAAAAATACTGAATTACTTCCTTCAAATTACTAATTTGCTTTCGACTAATTCAAACGCCGGTTGATGTAGTTTAGACTAATAGTTTTCTTTTCTAGCTTGAAATTCATAGCATTTTCTTTTAATCAAAGTTGAATAGTAATTCTGTATACGCGAATATTTTTCTTCACATTTTTTTTACTTCGTCTAAAGCTGAAAACGAATGAGAGACAATAGACAAATGCTCGAATGTATACGTCAAACCAACGTGAGAAAAACAGACTTGACTTGTTCACCGCACGACATAAAAGCAATTTCGATCCGATCCATTCTCTGTCGGTACAACAAAGAAAAATCGTGATCATTACAGACAGTTTTGGTGCAATCACAAGCCTTAAGATAAAATACATCAATGGGGCCATGTTTTATTTCTATATTGTTTTAATGATAATAAAATAACTCAAATAATAAATATTGAACCAGCTATTCAAATAAAGAATACTAGCAACAATTCTATAAAAATGTTATTTTATGCAATTATGTTTTGTTATTAATACAATTTTATAAAATAATATAAAAAGTGACAGTAGAATAATTAATATGATAAACATGATTGACATATCATTGACTTCTAAATTATTGTAAAGTTAAAGTGTAGTAATGTAGTAAAGATTATTCAATATTGTGTTTCTAAAGTGACATTTTTTTTAAAAAAAAAAAACTAATAATTAAATTGAAAGAACTCTAAATCTTATAAATAAGTTGTCAATTTTAAAAGAATAAAGATAAGTTAATATCATACTAATAGAATCTCTATTGTTTACCATACTTGTGTGTGTAAAATAAAAAAATTATAATAATGAAAATTTAATTCAGATACTAATAATGAATATTAGTAATGTATTATATATTTTAAAATTCTAGTTAAATATGTAAATTAAAATATAAACGATGTTTATAATAGAATCGCAATTATATCAATAAAAATGTAATTGTTTAAATTTATTTGAATAAAAAAAGTCCTTGATAAAACGTTCGGTTAAACTAAATACGTTTACCCTTCATCTGTCCATTAAAATATACATTCCTGTCTTAATATTCCTGCTAATTTTGACTGCGACGTTGTCAACTAAATTCTCTCCAATAGTTACCCTCAGCGTGGTATACTTTATGAGTAGCAAGCTTTTTCCATTAGATAAAGGTACGTTTGCCTTTCTAACATTCTCAGTTATGACTTGGAAAATGTTAATTAAAACTATATCTTATGTAAAAGCACGACGGTTTCAATCTTCACGTTTCAAATAAAATATACAAAGTTTAAAAACGTTCTATTTGTCATCTCGTGTTTATGACTTGGCGTCATAATATTTATTATATTTCTTTATTGTTTTCTTTAATAATGATTACATGCATTATGTTAAAATTATATTTTATGTTTCCCATAAAATGTTATTTCATTTTTATTAGAAATTTTATAAAAAAAGATTTCTTTAAACTATAGGTGGATTTCATAAAGAATAAGTTCTTTTCAAAATGCTATTATGACGTTTTCTGTTTTTATTGAGTGTTTAAAAAACATTAATATGAAAGTATCCTAGAAATTATCAGAATAATAAAAAATAAATCTAAAATATCCAATAGTATTTACAGAAATTGGAAAGAATAGTGATTTGATAATACAGTTTTTTTTTAATAGGAAACACTAAACATCAATCACTAATCGATTAAATCTATCTTCATGAAAGTTTCAGATCATTAAAAGGTATATTATTTTCATTAAAATAACGTTCTATTTTTAGTGAAAATAAAATATTGTGATACTTTAATCAGT
Organism: Acanthacorydalis orientalis; assembly: GCA_034766995.1. NCBI lineage: Eukaryota > Metazoa > Arthropoda > Insecta > Megaloptera > Corydalidae > Acanthacorydalis > Acanthacorydalis orientalis. The sequence goes on along the minus strand of CM068318.1, from coordinate 26,015,422 downwards.
CAAATAACCAGCCACAAGAATAATTTAATAACAAAAAAATAAAAAACTAGCGTCCTAATTTTCAAAACTTACTTAAATTTATTCATTTTATGGGTATTAATTTGGTTAAGTAACAAAATTTACACAATTTGAAGAATAAAACTCTTATTTTTTAATAAAAATATTGGGTTGAAATAAAAGTTCGTAGCATTTTTCAATAGATATCATTAATTGCAGTTTCGCACGCAGATCGAATATATGACAAGACTCTATATGTGTTATTTTGACAGGTGACATTTCAACGTTTCTTTCTATATTATTTTTTACAATTTGAATTTTTAAGTCCGTTAAATCTAAAATTAAAAATGGAGGAATTATAAGGCGCTTTTTGGTAATTTGATGCTGTTTTATTTCCGGAGAAGAAAAAGCGCTGCAGAGACAACAAAAAAGATATCCGCTGTTTATGGAGAAGGTGCCGTAGCTGGCAATATTGTTCTAAAGGGGTTTAGAGATAGAAAATATGATTTAAAAAATCGAAAGCGTTCCAGTAGGCCTACAGTTTTTGATAATGACAAAATTGCAACATTTATTGAAAATAATCAACGTTATACGATACAGGATATTGCAAAGATACTGCAAGTGTCCCATACGAGTGTTGTGAGGCATTTGAAGATACTTGGATATGTGAATCGCTATGATGTTTGGGTATCTCATAATTTAAGTGAAAGAAATTTAATTGAATGCATTTACATCAGTGATTCACTCCTTAAAATAAACCAAAATCACCCGTTTATAAAAAATTTAATCACCAACGATGAAAAATGGATCGTCTACACCAAAAAAACGCTAGACTTCATGTTTCTTTGAAGACCCATCAAAAATTGATGCAGTTTGACTGTACATCCTACCTCACTCCCCATATTCACCTGATCTTGCACCTTCAAATTATCATTCGTTTCGGTCCTTACAGAATTTCTTTAATGAAAAAAACTTACATTCCCTGCAAGCCTGCAGAAATCACCTGGGTTAATTCGTAGCACAGAAAGATGCTAAGTTCTGGGAGAACAGAATTATGAAACTATGTGAAAGATGGCAAAATTTGGTGCATCAAAATGGTATATATCTATTAGAATAAATATATGTACAAATAAATAAATACTTCCTTTAAATTTCATCTCAAAATCTACGAACTTTTTTTCTGTGCCAATAACTAGATAAAGAGTGCACTTTTAAACAACTAGAAGAAGTTCGTACATCATCGTACATTACGGAAATCAGTAATTTATTAGAAGATAATACGCCTACTTAAATTAAGTTAAATTAGTTAAATGACAACTTAATTCAAAACAAAACTGTAATCTGTTTTATTATTCATTTAGTATCTTGTTTGAGACAATGACATATAAAAAGAAAGTTTGCAAAATACAAGATTACAATTCATTCCAAACCTTCACTCCTCAACAAAATATTTAGATACCTCATTTCTATAATTTTGTACTGTAACTATATACTTACCATATAAGGATGCATACAAGCATAGCAATAAACAAAAAAGTGTAAATAAGGAGTAAAGCGGTGAGAACAACGCAATAAAAATACATTATAAACTTACAACGTTGCTCTTCGCATCACTATGAACATTCCAACGTGTTTCCCTTAATTTATTTTCACCCCTCTACTCTCTAGCTTAGAATATTCTTTTTTCGACGCTGTACTATATACACTGCTTTACTGATATTCTTACCAACCTTAGATGAAACATGTAGTATGATGAAATTTTTACCATTCTGGATATCTATTAAGTGATAAACTAGTTCTTCCTCTTGAAATAATCCTAATAATATCATTATTTTTTAAGTAAACTATTTTTAGAGAATTTGAAAAGTCTGTAAGTATCCCATTGATTTCACTTAACTCCCGATATTTTATTCTACTAATAGAATTCATAAATAAATTTGTATTTAATTCAAATAACGTTTAAAAATTATTATTGTTTGTACTTAATTTTAAATTTTTGTATTAAAAATAGAAATAAAATATCGATTAAATTATTCTATTAGATCTATTATCACAGAGAACTATTTTATCAGACAACTCTTCATAATCAGTCATCTTACTATTCAGATACTTTTTAAAGTTTGTTCAAGTATATCTCATGTACAAGTCGAATTCTTAGATTTTTAATCTATTTCAATATACTTTTTATACAAAGTTACCTTATTTCTTGACTCATCTATCAATAATAATACCCAGTTTCTCAAAAAAATTTCAAGAAGATATTCATTTTTCAGAAATATTTTAATTTGATGTAAAGATATAACATTTTATCTTTAACTAAAAATTATGAAATTTATCTACAATTTTTTGAATACAAGATATAAATAAATATTTTATTAAAATTATCTTAAGTGAACAAGTATTTTGAATCAAATAGGTTATCCAAAAAATAAAGAATGATCCCCAGAAATATTTTTTATTATATCATAAATAACTTTATACTTTATATATATATATATATATATATATATATATATTCACTGGAGAGACTGAAAATAAATCTACTTTATTAAAAACTCGTTGTTCGATTCCAATATGTTTCAATACATGAAGAAGTAAACATCTTTCTAAGATATTTTTTACCTTAAAACATCTTGACGTCATCTACTATATTTTTCAGACTAACATAAAATCAATTGGTAATGACAATCCGAGACAGAATTTTTTTATCGCTCCCCACCAAACTAACTTTGAACTCACTTTCTTAATACTTCCTCTCTCGCTTTTTCTTCAAAAATCCCGAATGTTGATTTGGTATAACCAATAACAGGCATGAGCATAAAACACTTCATATCCCTTATAATGTCAATTCTGGTTTTGTTTCTCTAAGCATACCATTGAATTGTAAGCATACCAAATCTGATTTCATTTTTAAAAAAAGCTTATAACTTACAATGGTATTTTTAAGATCTAAAGCTCTAGCTAAAGCTAAAGCTATAGCTCTACCTGAACGAATCCATGTGTATTATACAAGAATAATAATCAAAGACCCAGGGTAAATTATTTAAAATGTCTCCCATGTCGACAAAAATAATGAGTTCAAAAACAGAGAAGGAAAAAATGAAAAGTTTAATAAAATCTTACTCTCAAAATTTCAGTTTAAATACGAGAATAAAGTGGTAATTACCGCGTTTGACAAAAGATTGCACCACTGATATTAAACTGCAATACCTTTTAACAGTATTGTCTTACAAACTATTGCTGTCAAAGTTTGAACACAGTACGTTAATTAGCTTATTTTCGACAGTCATTCAAAGTAAACAACTATTGTTCTTTTTTAAATATAGAAATAAAGCAGTATCGGTCTGTGATTTGATTTCTGTTTTTGGATAGCAAAACGTGTGGAGAAATTAAAGAACAGCGACACGCTATCTACGGGGACTGCACCTTTGATGACAACCGTCATATATATTGGTTCAATGAATTTAAACGTGGTCGTACAAGAGTTTATGATGAATAACGTCCAGGTCGTCCAATTCAAGTGACTACTGAAGAGATGATTGAAAAAATCCATGATATTATTTTAAATGAACGTACAAGCAAAGTAGATGAGATGGTTAAGATAAGGCATCTCAGATGAACATGTACGAAAAATCTTATATGACCATTTGCACATAAAAAACCTATTCGCCAGATGGGTGCCTCGTTTGCTCACAATCATCCAAAAACGCATTCGAATGAACATTTTAAAGAAGTGTTTAACGATGTTTAAACGTATTCGACATAATTTTTTATGTAAATATATAACAGTTGTTGAAACATGACTCCATCATTATACACCTGAAACGAAAGAGAAATGAAAACAATAGACTTTCTCCTAGCGAACGTGCACCAAAGAAAGCAAAATTCATCGCATCATCTGGAAAGGTTATGATGACTGTTATCTGAAATGCTCATGGAATATTGTTAATCGACTACCTTGAAAAAAGGAAAAGAAATAACAGGATCCTACTATGCATCATTATTGGGACTAGATGAATGATGAAATTAAGGAAAGCATCTTTATTTGACAAAGAAAAAAATGTTCTTCTATCATGATAATGCATTGACACACAAATCAACAATTGCGATGGACAAATTTCATGAATTGCATTAAGAATTGCTTCCACATCAATCATATTGTCCAGATTTGGCACCGTTTCACTTTTTTCTGTTTCCAAATTTGAAGAAATGGCTCGGAGGTAAAAGATTTGTAACAAATTCGGAAGTCATTTCTACTATAAATATCTGTTTTGAGGAGTGCGACAACCCGTACTATTCGGAAGGAATAAAAAAAATGAAAATTCGTTGGACTAAGTGCATCGATCTAAAAGGAGATTACCTTGACAAACAAAAAAGAATTTGTTCAAAAAATTGTATTTTTTTGTCAAATACTGGTACTTTTCATTCTACCCTCGTATATTAAAATTCTAAGCATCTTTGAATTCTTTTCATTCATAAAAACCTTTCACCTCATTCAAGTCATATATGTTTTGACATATACGAGTATGAGGACATGTTTCATGTATACAGCATATATCAGTGTTGTTAATTAATGATTAACTTTATTTTTGTACAATATATTTTATTTTATTATTAGATATAAAGCTTTTAACGTCAAAATTGATAAAAAGTATAGACATGTCTTTTGTATTTTTTTATTTACGAATTATTCTGAGAGTAAATATATATCACTGCTGATTTCAAAATTTTTAAATCAATACTAATTTCAACGGTATATATTTATAATTTCGTTAAAATTGCTAACCTGAAATTACTAGTTAAATCAAATTATCAACGTGAAATGAATTGTCGCATAAAATCACATCTGAATATTGTAAAATACAAGAACATTTAAAATAAATTGTTAAAATGAACAACGGATATTTAGATTCGAATATACTATAATATACAAATAACAAATACATTGAATAAATATGTGCGATTGTTTGTTGTTAAGACTAAGAATTTCTCATTTTTTCCATCATTAATTAACTGAGGATTGTTTACTAGACATTACAATAATTCAATTGTAAAACTTAAAGTTTCTCTAAATGATTTGAAATAAATTCGGATGTGAGAAAAATAATGGACACATTCTTAACAAAAAGATAACATAATTTAATACATTATATATAGGTAGGATTTATATTTATTTTTATAATTACAAATTGTGTCATATTAATTTATATGAATTACAGTGTTAATGTCTTAACATTTTACATTGCAGTTCAGTTAAGAATTTTGCTTGTTGTCGTATGGCTTGAATACATTTAATATTTGAAATTTATATTTAAATAATAAGTACATTATTTAAATACAACATAAGACCAATAATTCAATACTTTTACTTGAAATTGATGTTTGGTAAGAAATGAGCTTTAATCCATATAAAATCAAGAAATTGTTCAATATTTAATAGTTTACTATTTATTTTTTAGTTAATATATATTAGTTATATATATTATTATAATATTTATTAGTTAATAAATATTTATTTTATTTATAATATCATTCTCTTCGCCGTTTGAGTTTCAGTGAAAATTTTCATTCATTAACGAAAAATTCCAGACAATTTTCGAGCAAAAATGCATGGTTATAGAAAAAATATATTTCACTCAATTTTGAGTTAAAGTTAATTAAAATTTTACATTATACTAATAACACGTTAGAATTCCTTTATGGATAAAATAAAATCAAAAATAATTCAAAATGATTCACAAAAAAAAATCAAATATAAAACAAATTGATTTAAGTGTTTTACGTTGACACTATTCGCTCTTTTCTAGAAAAAATATAACTCACAGAAGATTTTTTGTAAACATCAGTACTGGGGAAATAAAAGTAGATAAATTGAAAAAATAAAAAATAAAATTTAATATAGACGCGGCAACTTTTCGCACGGTTTGAACTATAACATCGACACTAAATTCAACAATTTAGTTTGGTTGGCCATTTAGTCAGTTTTCATACACGGCCTTAAAACAAACGGATAGAATAAATAAAAGTATGCGTGCATTCGCTTTTGACATTCTTTTTATGGAGTCAAGTCAATTTTTCCATGAGTTATAGCACTTAGAAAACCGATGAGCAATATATTGCTCTTGGCACTTTTCACAAATGTATAGAGGAGCAATATATCGCTCCTTGGGACCTAAAAGTTAAGTTACTGATTTAAGACTATATTTTTTGTAAAATATAATTCAAGAATATAAAGGAAGAAGGGTTACACTATCGTAAACAGTCAAGAAATTTTAAAATTTTAAAAATGTAAATTTTCTAAAATAATGTTGTTACTTAAAAATAATAGATTTTTTTTAATTCTTGTAATATACATACATACAAGTACACAAACACACACACACACACATATATATATATATATATATATATATATATATATATATATATATATATATATTATGTATACTTTTACTTTCTCAAATATATTTTTACTCTGTTCAAATGCAAATTGATTTATTTTATGTTCCAGGCGAAAAACTAATGGAAGGCAGCAAATACGTGATGCAAGAAGCGCCATTGAACGACTACTCGCTGCTGATGAATATAACGATTCGTTCTCTAGAGGCGCGTGACTTTGGAGGCTACGTGTGCTCTTCAGTAAATGCGCTAGGCAAAGCGGAAGGCGTCGTACGATTGCAAGGTATGTTCATCATTACTGTCGTCATCATCATTATTAACGCCGAAACGACGACACGACCATCTGTACTATCCATCCTAACCAAATATCATACAATCTATTTCGAATATTGTAACGAAAAGTTCACTTTAGTAAATTTATACAACTGATATATATATATATATATATATATATATATAGATAGATAGAGAGAGAGAGTACTACGAAAATCTCACTGGTCACCTGACAGATTTTAATATTTTTCATTTTATGATGATCATAACTCTTTCTTACCTTTAACTAACAATGTATCGCTTAATTTTACCCTCGCACTCCAACGGTAAGTGAATAAATCTCTATTTAAAAAATCTCGCTGCACTAACGTACTCGTTACTTTTCCCCAATTAAGTATGTCTGTTTAAGAAAATTTTGTAACATTTTCTTCTCATTTTCCATAAATAGATGATTTTTTTTGACTTGCACAATTTTTTGAATCATACTGAATTCGTCATTTTCTTTTTACGGGATCTCGAATTTTATAAATGCAATTATACATCCGATTTCTCTTTATTTAAAATTAAACAAAGAATATAACCCATTATATGACAGTTTTAAAAACGCTCAATTTTTAATAATAATATTTAACGAACTTCTAGATACTAAAAATGTTTGACAGTGCTATACTCATTTTCTCATTTAGAATATATTTAACATTCTTTTACATAATTTCTATTGCATACGACTAGCTAATTTTATTTTTTTCCCAATCACTTGTTTTCCATTTTTCACCATTATTAAACATTTTACAGTTCTTATTATCAGTTACTCTTGATATTTACTTGTTATTAATATAAATTAATATGTTTTATTCAATATATACTGAATTATTGAATTTATTTATTGAGACATAATATATGTTTCTGTTTGTATGCTAAGGTAAAATATTTGACAAAATGTACACGACTATTAGATGGAATTTTTGTATCCACATTACATTTTTTGCATTTTTTAGATTTTACTACGTTTTTAAACAAATACTTTATATCATTTTACTAGTTATAACTTAATGTTAAAAAAATAAATCTGAGTCAAAAATAATTTTGAATAAGTCACTGGTCGACTTATAAATCTCATTATGACTCTATTAAGTGTTTTATAGCACTGGATTGTATGTACAAAACTATTAGGTTTGTAGAAAAATAAATGCGGTTTATGACCTTTAAATTCATATATATTTTTCCATTTGTGGTCCAGAATTGTTGGTTGACTAACAGCTAACTTTTATGCAAACTCTCGAATTGTTGTGCATGGTTCTGATTTAGCTAACGCTTTCAGTTCCTTATGAACTGAAAAGACGCCAGTGAACTCCTTCAATTTCAAAGCTCTCGTCCCTAGCACGAAATTTTTGTTACCACTATTGCACCGTACGTTTCTTAATAGCACCCACATCAGAAGCACCGTTTAGTTTACGAGAATTTTGTGCTGCTTTATCATCCATTTTGAAATCATATAAAAAAATGATCTTATTTGCTACTTTCCATCATTGTCATTAGCCCAATTTGAAGCAAAATTAATAATAAAACCAATATCGATGTTACCAAAAAAAATAACGAAAAATGTACTTGAAAGTGATATTAACATGAACAAGATAAAATGAAACTTTCATTGAAAAAAATATGATAGAAAATTTATAAAATAAAAACCACAATTATTTTTCTACTGACCTAATACTTATTTGCATCGGGTAATAGAAAACTAAAGAAATAATCAAACCAATATATACTTATGATAGGTTCCTTTATGTATTTTACTTCTATATTTTAGTTTTGAATATTTTTGAATTGATAATTATTTTTTCAACTAAAAATAATTCATAATTAAGTACAAATTATCGTTTCTATTCACAACTTATCAAAAATTTCTTATTGCGCTAACGACAATGACACATACTGATATGCAAGTCACAAATTGATTCATTTTAAATTTTTTTTTTCATATCGATGAAGTCTTTTATTAGAAAAAATTAAAAATTATAGATTTGAAATAGCAGCATTGTAACTTTATTTATCGTATATGTAATGTATTGCTTCAATTACAAATACAAATGTGGTCATTCAATGTTAGATGGTCGAAAAAATAACATTTCCCTGTACAGAATTAAAGTTTGTCGTATTAAAGAAAAATTTGCTGCAATACTTAATTATTTTATCTTTTTTTTGAACAAATAATCCAAATTTTAAACTTTTTTTTGAATAAATGTGCATTTAAAATTAATATTAAAAACATTAATCCAATGAGAATCCGAAAGAAAGTATTCTTAGCTTATCTGTTTTATAACTTTAACCAATACTTATCTCACAAAATGTTTCCAATTGTCATACATAGACATAGAACAATTCAACATCTCCTTATGAGTGTAAAACTCGTCACAAATTAACGCATTTATAAACAACAAAACGTTCTCGAAAAACTTATAAACTCTTCGTTCGATTGAAATCGTTCCGAAGATTGTACATAGTGGATTTCACTTGACGTATATAAGTCGGTACGATATTATTGTGATCGCAGATACAATATACAAAACTGCTTTTGTCTACAATATTGAAAACTTTCATGGAGAGCGGGCGATAATTCATTCATTCATTCATTCGATAGCGTTCTAGTCGAAGAAATATCGTATTGTTTCAATATCAAATATCATGCAACAGGAAACAGTCGAGTGTTGATCGTTAATACGCATGTATAATAAAACTTCATTTTCATATTCGTCTGAAATGCTGTAGCCGATAGTGGAGCGAACCGAAAGGCACTTGTATTAAACATCAAAACTGTCAAAGTATTCTAATTATTAGGGAGATGGAACGCTTTCAAAATGTCCCGCCGCACCTCATACCGTCGCGTCTTTTCGCTCCGTTTCTATCTTAATATAACAAGGATATTATATACGAGGTTTGCTTGATTATATGTCAACAAAGAGACCACTACCACGCGGACTGGAACGGATTCCCGAGTTATATTCATGTATTTCAAGGACGTATTCAATGCGAAACATATTTATCATAGTGTTTTGATACGAACTCGAACGAGAGAAATGTGAAAATCCGGAAACTAGTTCTGAAAAAAATCTATCCTCTCATTCATATCAAAGTCACTATTCAACTTTTATGAATAAATCTTATCAAAATCAATTTATACCAAAAAGTTATACAAAACACACACACACACACATATATATATATATATATATATATATATATATATATATATATGTATATATATATATATATATATATATATATATATATATATATATATATATATATAACCCAGTAAATATAAAACTATTGGAAGTATTATTTATTACGCTATCAAACTCAAGCAAATAAAAATAATTTATTTAGTTATGAAAAAATATTGCAAGTACAACTAGATAAATAAAATTCCAAAAATTATAGATAGATTAATTTAGTAAAAATAACGGATTGGAACAATAGTTTAACAGTTTAAATCATTTCATGTTTATTCAGCATGGAATAATTTCACCCATATGTAGTTGCTCTAACTTATATATACAATTGAATCGGTCATTTCAAAAACTGCATAAGTCACAGAATTTAAATTTTACAGGATTCAACAAAAAGTGCGTAACACAAAAATAATAAGATTTTTTTAAAAATTTTCTTTATCAGTATGTTTTTTAGTCCTTAATTTTTTTAGCTGTTTAAAAGTTATTGTCCTACGAAACCTTAATATATTATAGTACACAAATATGTATTTTGCTATAATCTAATATTAAGGTGCATAATAATATTTGCCATCGGATTATAGCAGAGTTTCTTCCATTTCTTCGATTGGACAGCTGAATATTTCGTTCTAAAATGAAATGTGCTCCTCCAAGATGCTATCTTTCACGTGTTTTAAATTATCTATTTTTTTATCAAAATTTTCGATCCCTATGCTTTTGCAGATGGAAGTGACATCACAGCTATAGTATGCTTTAGTAACTAGAATATGTCCTTTGATGGACCATCTATGAATTCCTGTCTCCACCATCCCATCTTTATTAACACCGTATTGAAAGCTCATGTATGTTGAAGAATAAAATGTTTTCTCTGGTCTTTTGGAACTCTTCTTCCATAAGATTCAGTTGATAAACAGTTTTTTTGTAAAACCGAGGCCACCATTTTTTCAAATTCAAAAATCTTCTCAGTTTCTATTTCTTTTACTGAGCATTTTATGCTGGTATCAGAAGCCATTGGCATATTTGGCACATATATACGATCATGTTTTCGTACAAATTTTTAATTACTCCAAAATCACGGTCATTAGGCAACAAAGAATGACCAGGTTCGACACAAATATGAGACTACCTTCAAGAATCTAATTTCGACAAAAAAATTTTGAATAAAATATGACTTATGTAGTTTTTTAAATGACCAATTCAATTATATAATGTGTGTAGATAATTATATAAAGGATATAGGTAACATTTCTATTTTCAATAGAAATGCGTAAACCTGGAATGAATTTAAATTTAGCATTATGGTATCAATCACGTCTTTTATATATAGAACTTCACCAGTGTTTAAAACACAATACATAAGTGATTAGGCTCTGTAAAAAAACATTTGCCATGAAAACAGATTTATGCTAAGTTGACATATTATACTTCTTATGAAATAAAAAAATTCATAAACAATGATACGGAGAAAGTTATTTCAGTAAGATATGTTATTTTTTAACACAGACAATTCACAGAAATTAAAATATTTTTACATAATCATATCAATAAATTCTTCAGTAAAGTAGTCATATTTGAAAGCAATTATAATAAAAATTAAAAGATCAATGCTCTTATACTAAAAGATATCTTCTTTAATCATGATGTTACTTAATCTTTTTTGAACTGATTATTCGTAATAAGCGTAATTAACATATTTAGGATAAAACACTGATCTAAAATATTCAAATTTATTATATAAAAAAATGAAACAATAAGGCCGAAAAACATTAATGACAATTATCTTTTGAAACATAAACAACATCGTTCTGGTGAATTTTACTCTTGTAGAACTGTGATAAAAGTAACCTAGAGTCATTAGTCAAAAAATAAATGAAGTTATGATTGATAGGAGACACTTTTTACTACAAAACATTTATTTCTCGAATTTAGACCCTACGATAGGTCCCTCAATAATCTGCATCGAAAAATACCCTAAATATTATTTAATTGAAATCCTATGTCTAACATAAACTAGTCTATTGATTAGTTATTTTCAAATTTACTTTTTTAATTTCGCATGCATTACAAAATAATTTCGTGAAATTTCAGTAATGGATTCTATCTTTTTTTCGTTTTTAAAAAATAGATAAACTATTTAAATTTTACAGAAGTGACGTTAGGTATATAATTTTCAGTTATGAAAAATCGTGATATTTTATATGAAGTGCATTCAAAATTAAAATTGAATTTGTGTCGATCAGAATAGGTAATATTATAAATAATTTCAAATATTACAATAATGTAATATTACAATTTCAAGAAATTAAACATTGTGTACTTGTAAGGAACTAAATGGAATAGAAATTACAAAAATTATTTTGAAAATCTAATATCTGCTACTAAAGTAAGTAGTATTACTCTAAATTCTCAATTCAAAGTTCTTAAATAACAATATTCTTATAACAATAAAAGTGAATTTTCAGAGAGTGAACCTTGTATAATATATATATATATATATATATATATATATATATATATATATATATATATATATATATATATATATATACAATATATATATATATATATATATGTATGTCCATATATATATATATATATATATATATATATATATATATATATATATATAATTATGATAGGAAAACAATTGTGATTTTTGTTTTCTGAATTCTAATTTTAATTTTTCTCAATAAGTTAAATTTTATCATGTTTATATTAATATGATTTTAAAGTGAATTTGTCTGTCCGTATTTTGATAAAATTGACTTGTTTTATTATTAATTTTTCTTCAAATTGGACTATTGAATAAAAGATGGGAAAGAAGCAAATAACAGTAATTTTTTGTATGAGTTCAAAACGGGTAGTAAAGCAGCAGAAACTGCTCGTAAACTAAACGATGCTTTTGATGTGGTTACTGTTATGGGACGTACGGTGCAATGGTGGTTTCAAACATTTTATACTGGAGACACGAACGTTGAAGATGAAGAAGGTCGCGGGCGTCCTTCTTCAGTTCATAACAACCAAGAAGGCGTTAGTTGAATCATAACCACGCACAACATTTCAAGAGTTTGCACAAATGATAGGCGTTAGTCATCCAACAGTTCTGGATCACTTAAATTAAAAAATGTATATGAATTTCAAGATAATAAATAGAAATTATTTGTTAACGACCTAATATATATATATATATATATATATATATATATATATATATATATTTGTATGGAGACAGAGAGAGAATCATTGGAAACCATAGTATTCATACATATTCTTGTATTAATAGTAAAAAATATAAATTTATTTACTTTTTCGTAACTAAAAAATTACCTTTATAATCATTTTTAAAAACTATAATTGTAAATAAATTATATTTTTTAATAGTTATGAATGTGATTAAACCTATTATTTCATATCTACTTTTAAGTAAGTAATAAAAAAATAACGTATGTATTTAAACGATATTTATTTTACATGATATAAACATTAACACCTTCACAAACATCTCGACATATAATATAATATATACATCAATTATATAAAGACAGGGTTGATTGTTTTCTTTTTCTGTGAAAAATTTACTTTTACCAAAAGTCTGAGGGAAAAGGGAATATAACCATCCATTGAATTTATGAATACAATATTTGCGTTTATATATATAAAAGGTTTTGTTGGTTTTCCGTAAAAAAAATAAAGATTGTATTCTATTTAAAAATGGAGATCGTTAACTTAATCAAAGAACATTATTTATACCATTTTGAACAATTTTTCGTCACTTAACTGAGTTTCTACTTGTGTTCTGTGATTCTAGCCTTTACTGATTATAGTTACATTGTTTCAAATTTCCGATCATACTCGTATATGCTTTTACATTAAAGCTTTTATTAAATTGTGTAAAAACCTCTCATTGCTTCGATGAAATTAAACATCTTGCACAACCCCAACCAATATATAATTTAATTTTCGACTTTCTTGAACAGAACTACATCTACCAGTGAAGACCACAACGACGCCGGCGCCACGCTTTGTGGACATGATAAAACCGCGTACGAAACCGTCTTCGCACGCTAAAGATGCCGGCCAAGGGAAGAAAAGGAAAAAGCCGCCAAAAGGCAATGGTAGCGGTGGTCGAGGCGGGGACTACGATGACGACGGTTCAGGCAGTGCAACGACGCCCTCGTGGTCAGCATCCGACTCGAGGACTACACGCCAAGAAGCAATTAACCCGATCACTAGGGCGCCACCGCCATGGGTCGTACTACACAACGGAGGCCTGACGACGTCGTGGGCCAATCACGCCGTATGTCTTCCACTGTTAGTCTCCCTTATTGTTAACATATTCCAGTGTCGTCATCTTACCATATCGTGGCTACTGAAAGCTAGTGCACGATGAGCAGAGTTGAATCACGTAGCCTTCATCAAACATCGTTGTAATAATAATTATAATAATATTAATATAAAAATTAATTCACTATTATCGTATGAAGAATTGAATATCATTCAATTAGAAAATGGGGCACAATTATGTGACTTTAGAATATTCTAAACATTTAATTTACATTGAGATTTTAATAAATACTTTACCATCTACATTTCATCTACTGCTATACTTTGAGTTGGAATAATATCTAATTTATAAATTATATCTTTTCTAAAAAAAACTGTTATATTTTCTAAATGAAATTAAATTTATTATTTTTTTCAAAAATTATCTACTATACTATCATTTATGATTTTTAGATAATTCTTAATAACAAATATTAAGAAAACTTTCTATTTTACTACAAATAACCTGTTAAAATTCAATTCTTTGTTCTAAAATGTTTATACTGTAACAATTTGTCATGTTTTCACTCACTGACAATATAATTAAATATGTCTCTTCCTAAATATTCTGGTAAGAACCTCAAAAGCATTCGTTTTCACTACAATTTTAATATAAATTATAATAACTTATACATCATTTATTAACATTTTAAACGAAAATATCACTAATCAACATATAATTTACTGTTATTATCAATTTGGAAGAAAACTTGAAATATGCACTTCAGTATATATTTATTCACACATAAAATTAGTTTTCAAATTATTTTTATAAGTTTAAAATATTTTCCGAACAGAAAGATAAAAATTTGGAATTAAGTATATTTTTATTTCATTCCACTAGTAATTTTTGACTCAGATAATCATTTCTACTTATTTGTCACATATATAATGTTTATATAATCACTACCCATTTAATAAAAATTAAATCACAAAAATAATAAAATAATAATTTACCGGATAATATTATTAAAATATGTTTTTTTCATCTTAACATATATATATATATATATATATACATATATATATATATATATATATATATATATATATACAAAATTTATATACGCACTAAAAAAAAAACAGTTTGTACAGTATATTTTCAATTTAACAGATTAATAGAAGAAAGGAATGTTCAATGTTCTCAAACTTCCTTTGAATCTAAATATCAATAAAATACCGTTTATATGAAATCGGAGGTCTATAAATAACAAATGATAAATTTTGAAATCAAACGTATCACATATTTACATGAAAAATGACAATGTTCGCTATATATTCACACATATGCATACATACTCGTATATATGCAAATATATACATATATATATATATATATATATATATATATATATATATATGTATATATATATATATATATATATATATATATGTATATGTATATGTATATATATATATATATATATATATATATATATATCTTTTAACCAGAAATAACTAAACAACATACAGTCTATTTAAAAGAAAATGTTAGGTTGGTAGAAAAATAATTACGGTTTTTATACGAATCTGAAGGCCATAAACCGAAATTATTTTTCTACCAACCTAATAGATTCTGAATGACATAAACAAAGAATTCAGTTTTAAATGTGTTTTGGAAATAAAATGATAATGAATAATAAACTTTTTGAAATCTTGGATGTAATAAAAAAACAAAATTTTATGGTTAAATGACAAATAAATTAATCTTATTATAACGTTTAAATAAGATGAGTAGAAACATATTTTTTTAGATGTATCCCCCTCTGTCGTCACTTGATTAACAGAACTGCATTTTCTTTTTTGTAGTTGTTATAGATGTGTGAATTCCAAGTAATTTTCTCAATTAAATCTAAAATTAGTTAAATCATAGTTGATTAAATGTTCTGTATTCCAAACTACTATATTCGAAGGTACTACATTCCGAAAAAAAACAAAACAAAATAACTGAATGCAGCAACGAAATTGGGAAACTATTTTTTTCAAATTACCAAGACTACTATATATATATATATATATATATATCATATGAATAAAAAATTGTCAACAGAATTGCCAAACGACTGTATTTATTCTAATATAATAGAAGTGGTATCAATTTATATACAATAAATTTCAAATCTATTTATGCTATATTTATGAATGAAAGTAATATTTATAAAATTGAAAACAAGATCAAATTAAAATATTTAATATTTTAATAAATAGCAGAAAAACTAGATGCAAAATTATACATGTTATTTTCATTTGCGAAAATAATAAAGAGCAAAAACTATGTATATATATAAAAAGAAATGCAAATAAGTCACATAATTGCCGCCATTATTTCATAGCTCTGTCGTTAGAAATTTGAAAATATTACAGAGCATTAATGTTAACTAAATGTGAAGACGTTATATACATATATACATTTTTGAAAATAACATATTCTTTCAACGTGTTCGAAACTTTGACAAACAGCGTAAATAAATTAAATATGTATAATTTACTTTTTATATTATTTTAAGCAATGAAATAAATCTGAAAAAAGTAAACTTTAATACACATGTATAAGAAAAGTTAAAATTTCTCTTATTTACTGTAACTAAATCAAGAGACTTCTTTAATAAAGCTGATCCAAAATGAGAAATGTCCAATATTTATCCGAAAGATACTATTAGTTAGTTGAATTTACAGTTAAAAATAAGTATATATGAATCTATCCATAAATGTGCCTAGCACATTTTCTTAATATACCAATCACCTAACTAACTAAATATCACCACGTAAAAATTCAAAAATTGTCGCAATATTGATTCGTTTGATATCGAGAGGAGAGGAAAAATATTCGCTACATGACACAAAAAAAGAAAAATTAAACGTGTTATAAATTTTCAAATATAATTTCATTTCGAAGCGTTTCCGGTGGTTTGTGGAACCATGTGAAAGATGGTTTTCGAAATTGTGGTCGATATTTAATTAAAACTGCACCAGTTATTGTGAAATTATTTTCAATATTGTCACATACGTTTTATAGTTTCCAAGCCATTGATATACGTACCCGTATTCAACAATAACGCCAGATGGTTCCATTTTACGGATTTTCTTTGAACGCGCGTCTTGTTTCACTTAGTTTATATATTATTTTCACATTAATTTTATTTGAAATTGTGTTATATCGTGTACGTATTACATATATAACATTATATACTGTATTTACAATTACATTTTGAACAAATCTTTTGAAAAACAATTTATTGAAATGTATAATTACCTCACAGAAACAATTTTATGTTTCTACAACTCATAAACGTTCTTTCTTTTAATACTTAAAAAAAGCTTTTTATTAAAAAACAAATATATTTATTCAAGAAATAATTGCGAACATAAAGTATTTAAAAGTAGTTTTATTCAACTAATTTCACTATATTTTTAAGATTTCTAATATTCTTATTAAAATTCTGATACAGTTTTTGACTTAGAATTTTTATACACACACACACACACGTATACATATATAAACTAAGAACTAATATATATATATATATATATATATATATATATATACATATATATATATATATATATATATCAAATAAGAACTGTTCATTTCAAAATAAAAAAGCAACTAAGAAAGTTAGAGATATTTTTTTTTATACCTGTATGCCCAATTGTTGTAATGTTCTCTTAAAATTCTCGGGCGTTAATGACCTCAGTTGTCGTTACGCCCTAAATCTTCAATAACTAACTAACTCTTATAATTCCACCATTGAATCACTGCTAAAACATTTGTGTAGGTAATGATTAGCATATATCGCAACCGATTATTTTTAAAATATATAGGAGTTTCAAACTTTTACACTTGAAGAAAACGCATTAATTTCAAATTTTAACGGATACAAGTTCCTAGAATTCATTTAGTAAAGTAACGTGTTATTAACAATACGTATATCACTGAATAATAGAAAAAAAAGAATTCATAGCTCTATTAATGCTTTCGAGACACATAACACACCAGGTGTGTAAAGCAGTACCTAGACAAATAGACGAATGACCCACTGTATGTGTCATGATCATGAATTTATATTATCAGTTAGTAGTAAAGAACTGGACGTAGAAATAAGGTCGTTTTTAAATAAAGAAAAAGTTAAAGGTGTGAAAAAAATAAAATGTGTATTGGTTTTAAGCTAAGACCCAAAAATGAGTAACCCACGATCAAAGCCGTCGGAATTGCAAAAAATGAACAATGCACAATTTGCTTCAAAGTAACAGAAAAAAGTAGAAAAATAATTATAAATGATAGTGATATGGAATATGAGGATGATATATACATTTATATATATATATATATATATATATATATATATATATATATATATATATATATATATATATATATATATATACATAAATATACATACATATACAGGTGTATATTTATATATATATATATATATATATTCATTTATATATATATATATATATACAGTGACCTAAAAAACTGTTCATAAAATTGTGAATTTTGAAAGAATGAGAAATTTGATGCATTTAGAGAAAAATGTTAAATTGTTTATTCATTATTAAATTCTATAAACATTGGAATAATAAAAAAACTATTCAATATAAATATTGTAGCACTGGCATTACTTCTACAAATTAATTCACCTTTCTTAGTGTGTAAACACTTTTTTGTTCTCGTACAATGTTTGCTGTTTTATGGAATCCAGTACACTTCATTATACTTTTAAACTGCTTTGTTTGATATATAAATATACCAAATAAATTAATTCAAAAATATTTACAACTACTGTCTTTTTGTTGGTGAGAAAATATTTCACTAAATATACCTTCAAATACTATCATATATTTTTTATAAAAGTTCACTTATTATATGCACATTTAAAAAATTATAAATTTTATTGCACAAAATATTTTTTAATATTATTTCTTACATTGTTTTTCAATGTTTAATAATGTTCATCCAAAAAAAATGCCTCTAATCAAATTTTATAACATTCTTCCAATTTTCAATTCATTTTTACAACCATTATTATATTCGGATGTATTTTTTTAAAAAAATAACTCTCTAAAGACTCCTTTCATAGAAAAATGTCTCAGCTCTCAAACCGTAGTTTTTAACTATTCTTTTTCTTTGTTTTTTCTAATTGCATGAAGACAAAACAATGTATAGACAAAACCAAAATACGTTTATGAAATAAAGAAAACACGATCTCTAAAACTATAAAATACAATATTATAATACTATAATTACAATAAATGTATGTCCTAGTGGTTTCGAACTTTTGATGCATTGGAGTTTCTGTTCACTACGGCTAGATTCAACACGTATGCCATCTTCAGATTTTTAACTTGAATTACCTATAACTATCTGAAGATGGAACATGTGTTGTTAGTATATGTAATAGATAGAAACTAGAAGTAGATAGTAAACAAAGCAGATAGAGGACGAAGACTACAAAATAATTCTTCAACAGGATCACAAGTACAAATACAAAGAATTAAAATTATAGTAAATATTATTATTTAATAGAATTAAGATGTTACAATTTCAATTTTTTTTAAAAAAAAACTAAAATATGCCTTATCAACATTATTATTATTATTGAAATAAAAATACATTTTACTGCTATTTTAAATATAGTCTGCCGATCTTCACTAATGCCGAAAAATCACTAATTATATTTTTATTTCATAATTTTACGCATTTAAATCAGTTACAATGCCAAAATGTAAAAAATGATTAAATGTTGCTTTTTCTTTTTAAATAATATCGATTATTTTTATTGAATAAAATTTTAGTAAAATTTGAAATCCTTTAAAACTAAAAAAACTCAAGCTATTTTTTATTGACTAATATAATATTTAATACTTTTTCACTTTTATATTTTTTTTTATTTTTTTGATTAATATAATTATCCAATTAATTCATTACAAAAGAGATCAATAATGAAACAAATTGGACCTTTTCAATACATTTTAGAATAAAATTGTTCTAATTTACAAGTAATTTCAATATATGTTTAAGAAATCCTACAATTCTAATTTGGAAATAAAATATTATATAATCAGCTTTTTTATCAAAAATATTTTAATCTATATAATAAAACCTCACTCATTAAGTTTATTTAATTTACTACAAAACATTAATTCAACCTAAACAAATTTGTTTGTTTCAAAATTCGTGTAAAGTTACAACACATCCAATGGTTTCGTAAATCAAATTAGTCGGCTTTGTGAACTCGAATCAATTTATTAGTGACTTTTATCTCTAGTAAGACAAAGAAGGCACGTATTTATATCCAAAGACATAAAATCTGTAAATTTATCTTTTCCTTTTCGTCATTTAATTGATCTTTTCAATCATAGATAGTAAAAGCTATGTTTTATAACTGATTATACAATTAAGTTTTTTATCAATTTTGAGAACATTTATTAATTTAAAATGAAATATAAAATCACATATGATTTTTCTAAAGATTAATGTAGAAAACTCGATTCTGAAAAGGTTAACCAGAACTTTTTTATAAATGTGCTATTCATTTTTTTAAAAAGAGGAATAAATTAAATACAGTTCTCTTATTTTATTTTGTTACTCTTTTTTAATTATAGATAGAATCGTAGCTAAATTTATTCTTATGAATTGCTAATACTTGAAAAACCACAAAGTAACCAGTAATTACTAATTATGTATTTTTATTTCTTCTATTTTATTTTATATCCTGAAGATTTCTATGTCTATATAAAAATTATTCCAAATAAGGCATTGGATAACATTCAAACCTTTTGTTAATTTTAAACAGAAAAGATAGATTTTTGTTTTAACTAACTTAGTTTACGAACAGACAGTAATTGATTATTTAATTTTTAGGTATGCTTTAGTTTAAAGCAATGAGTTAATACGTCTAGAGTTTAATAACAAACATCTGTGTCTGAGATTTTTTCCTGTCCTTTTTCAAGTGGAAAGGTTTTTATAGTTATCTATCTATCTATATACATATATATATAGAGAGAGAAAGAGAGAGAGAAAGGAAAAGATAAGGAGAGAATTGTCTTTTGTTACATTAATGTTTATCAAATATTTCATATGAACCGTCTATTTTGAGTATTACAACTTTTTCTTGTGATATTATTATGCTTGATTAGAAAAATGTTGACCAGTTCGTACTAATTATTCATAGTTTTGTGCACCTAATTATTAATAAACGAAAGATTACTGTTCAACTTATTCACACATAAATCGTATCGATATTTGAAAATGTTAGCATAAATTCAGTTAAGATTTTTAATATATCATTTCCTCTCAGTAATGAAAAGTTATCATTTTTTGTGTTTTCTGTTCTTAAGTTGTTTGTTACAAGCAATCTTTTCCCGTTCGAATCACTCATTACTTCTATATCTGACAAGGATCATATATTTAAAACTAAAAGTCAACCAATCAATTCCATTCCATTGTCTTAATATTTTTATTACTCGACAATATTTTTATCTGTAATAAGAACTAGACAGTATTATCTTATTAGAAAAGACCATTTTCTCACTGCTGTCTAATAAAAATTAATTTTTGTGTGTAATATGATAATTAATTGTCAATAATTTCAAAATCTATCTAAATTACTAAAAAAATATCAAATTATTATTATTTTTCATAATATTTGCGGTTCTCATCGTAAATTATGGTAATAAGACTTGTATTTATCTATATACTCTTGATTATGATTAATACAAAAGTTCATTTTTTTATTGTTAAATAAAAAAATATTTAAAAATCTTTAAAAATTATAAAAATAGACAAAATAAATTCGAAAAGAAGAAATTCTCGTACGTATTTATACTACTTAAAATTTAATCATATAACTTCATAACAAGCAAAAATGCATCATATGTACAGTATAACTGTATTTTGGATTACTTTTAAAAATTTTCGAATCTTAGCTCAAATAATAGCAATAATATTTGTGACCAGCTATAAAATTTTGCTTCAATTCCTTCTAGTCAGTAAATAATACATTATTCAATTTGTCATATCACTAAATATGATTTTGTATCTATTCTGTTTAACCCTTTGAATCCGGCCCTGGATCTAGGAATCTATTGTTGTTTCCCAAGGAAACTATGGTCTCAGAGTGCTATCTTTTGGGTGATATATTTAAAGGTCACTAATCTCTTTGTAATAAGACTAAATTATAACTTTCTTTCATTTAAAAAAAATTACGGTCGTCCAATAATCAGAAAAATCGCGGTTTTTTCATTTGAAAACCTATAAAAATTGTGATTTTGAGAACTGGGTTAAATAATTTTTTCCACGTGTTTATCATTAGTAGAAAACGTAAATAAAATTTCAAGGCTCTACATCTACGTCCAAATACAAGAGGTGACCGATGTGAAACAGTTTTCTACACTTGATTGTTTCAAAATTTTTCATACTCAATAGTAATGTTATTTCTGCAAATCCTCAATTGTAATAATTTTTCCCGTTTCCAATTGTATGTTTCCAATCAAGAGATTTATGTTTCCTTGAATATTATAAACGATTTTTCACGATATATCAGATAGATGTGAAAATTCTACTGCGTAATGTGAACTAACATATTTTTTCTTGTAACCAACAAATTTATAATTTTTATTTTGTTTACGATAAAAAAATGTCAAATTAATCGAAAAATATTTGTTAAAAAAGTTTAGTAACCTTTCCTTCTTCCCCGCTTCAAAGGGTTAAAACATTGTATCTTTCAAAATAGGGATTTTTATTATTTTTTTTCGAATTAATCGATTATAATGTTTAGTCTTCCGCCAGTTTAACAATGAACAATTGAATTGAATTTTATTTTGTTTATGGTTTTATTAGACTTAAGTGCGATTCAGTGAGCGTCTATTTCGCCTTTTAGTTAGTGATGATTTACGTTGACTTCATTTATTTAATTCCATAATTATTTATACATATCATCTTATTTCTTATACAATCTGATCCATTAATTGTTCTATTCCACGATTTAATTTATTTTGTTTTAATAAGGTATTAATTTTCCATTTTTCAAAATTCATTAAATAATATATAAACATTTAATTATTTAATGAATAAAAAACAAGACGTCTTTTTAATTTGTATACATATATTATCATCTGGTGTATTTGATGTTTCTACCCCAAATACAATCTCAGTAGCGAACACATAAACTCATACACACGCTGTACAAATAATGTGATCTCGTTGACGAAAAATTATCTTCTAAGAGTGAGTCATTTGAGCTAAGAGACTTGGAGGCTCTTTTCTGTAACGAATATTGAGTATTAATTAAGGCTAACGACTCACGTTGTTCAAGTTTTTGAATTGATTCGTGATTCAGAAAATCGTCGTCACATAGTGGAGTAATATTCATGACCCTCCGGCATGGTCACTACTTATTATAAAGTTAGCGGGGCTCCAAGATACCTGCTAAGGCAACCTCTTAAGTAAAAGAGTGCATTTTTTTCATAATCTCTCATATGATCGCTTCGCGCAATTCTGTGAGTTATACTTTGAATATCACTGAAAAACTATTATTGGCCTGGTTGTAATAATTGAAACACACCCTATTTTTTAATTCTGATCATCTCACAGACGTCACAAACAGCCATGGCCATTTATACCACTGAACGACATCTTTTTACCAAATACATGTATGATTGTTTACAAAACCGCGATTTTTTATATGTGCCGGTAATTATAACAGTAGACTAAGTCACATATTTTTCGTGTTGCGATATACAGACTTTTATTTTGAATGTATTAAAAATTATTTTTCCATTATGTAACAAAATATTTTTCAAATTACTTACTGTTATAATGTAAATATTTTATGTAATTATGAATTTTCACGAGTATTATGAAAAAACAAGTTTTTTGATACTTCATTCGACAAACTATTTTCAAAATTATTCAAATATCTTAAAAATGGTTTATAACAAAAAATATTTCAGTTTTATTCAAAAAGGGAAGTTATAAACAATAGTATTCACTTACATTTCGTGATTATAATCATGTTAACTTAATTTAGAATAATACTAGAGATTTCTTCTTCTTTTTCAATAACGGTATTTTCGTTGACATTTTTTGAGATTATGAAAAATTTTAATCAAATAATGAAATTAAAATTAGCGGAATACACGGTAACAGATCCATTATATCATTATGTTTTTTATTTGTTAATGGTCAGATACTCTCAGAAAGTAGAAATAATTGAATTGTTTCGTATATTTCCTACCTTCCATTTTTGTGTGAATAATCTAAAATCTGTAATTCTGCACTATTATCTTAAGATGTTTTATAAATCATCTGATAAGGAACATCTTTTAGAAATAGGATCCATTGTATTTTCAACCAATAAAAAAATTCTCCATTAATATTTTTCGTTCTCTTTGTAATTGACTTCTCTAGAGATTTTGTTTTCCAATGGTAAATAACTGTTCCTTTGAGAGATTTAAGCAAATAAATTAACGTAACTTAATGGTTATTTAAATTGAAAATAAATAGTTTTATACAAAAATCAGACAGGTACGTGCATTTTTCAAAAAAAAAAAACAACAAAGTATACCGAAAAGTAAGTGACTTAATACTATCAAAGTAAACAAAAACAGAATTATGTTCATCGACCAACTTTGCAAAGTCATTAAACGATACATTACTTAATTTTTTTTCAAGTTCTAGAATATTAAAATATAAATAACTGTTATAAAAAATAAATTATAAAATCATTTTTTTTCAGTTTTTTGACTTAATCCACTGTCATATTTTCAGCACATATATTAATTCTATAAAAGTAATACAAGTAAAATTCCTTTTGCGTCTTTATAAAACTAACAAGTATCTATATTAAAACTGACATTGTGTGTCTAGAAACTAACAATAGTAAGAATAAATATAGGTGAAAATGAATGTCAATATGTGTATTAAATATGCTATAATTAAACAATATTTGAATTAATAGAAATAATATTTAATTTCGAATAATCTTTTTAAAGTTGAAAAAAGGTTAGGTGCATTTATAATTATATTACGAATTTCTTATATATATATATATATATATATATATATATATATATATATATATATATATATATGTGTGCGTGTGTGCGTGTGTGTGTGTGTGATATAAAACAAATCATACACGGTTCTATTGAAATTGAAACTAAAGACAACCATCTGTATACGAATTAAAATATACAAATTTATTAAAACAACAATGAAATAAATCAAAACAATGCGGAGTTTACCCAACAAGAGAAACTAAGTAAATAATAATATCGAGCTGTGTATACTCCTCTCGCTTCGCTTGCCGGACCAATATTGCATAAACGGGATACTTTGCATGAACATTCCAGTAATCACTAGCGTTTAAGTTTCGCTACGCAAAGTTTCGAACTCTTGAACAGAATGTTACATTCCAATATTCCACCAAAAACCCACCACCCCGACCCATTCCCCCGTCACCCATACGAATTATGATATAAACGCGTTCACAGCAACATAGAATGTATGGTGTACATGTATTATAATAATAATAATTATAATAATAATAATATTAATTATATACCATTATAATACGATCATCCCTGTAAGAATAATATTTAATTATGATAATATGTATAAACCATAAATATGCAATCGATATATGTGTCTGATTGTTTCACAGCGTCTTCCGTATAGATAGAATATTTTAAACAAACAAAATATGTATCGATCTCTCAGTAACTTTCAGTATGTTCTGGATTTTCGTACCACATTTTTTGAATAATAAGTAAATGTATGGTCATTTAAGCTGTAAATGTGATTGTTTCTTTGTCAACGAATGATTAAACGACATATTTGAAGTTAAAATTCACACACACATGGATATAAACGATAAAGGAATTTTACACATGTGTATTCAATTATTTACTAATATATATATATATATATATATATATATATATATATATATATATATATATATATATATTAGATTGTGTATGATCTTATGATATAAAAAAAAACTATAATTATATGTTATTACTAAGTTTACGATTAATGAAAGGAATTCTTAAGTTCAAACAGAATGATTGGTTATAGTGTATAATGATCGAAATTATATTGATCCTCATAATGACAACATAAACATCGAAAGATAAATGTAGAATACAAAAAAAACACTATTTGTGCTGCATACTTTATAATTTCAATAACTGTTAAATATTAATAATTTACAATTTACAAATAAAATCAGACATATACTACCCTAATCTTGATATAGGTTCACCTACCATTTCAATATAAAAAAATGAACCGTTTAAGTATATATATATATATATATATATATATATATATATATATATTATTAATGCAATATTATTCTATATTTTTTAAGATTTTTTAATTAAGTAAATATACACAATAACCAATAATTTTACACATTTGTAGGTAAATTAATTCTAATCATAGAACGAATATTTCTCATATTTAATACTTTGTACAGACAAATAAAATTTTCGATTACCATCGAATTTTACATTTAAAGCGTAATATATATATATATATATATATATATATATATATATATATATATATATACATATATATATTACTTATACATATATATATATATACACATACATACATATAGTGTGACTCAATTTAAGTTTCCATATGGAAGTATTAAGAGGACGCAGCGTATAAGAAAATTCATGTTATTTTTTATTTAGTATTTTAGTTCAATTCAATACTAAAAATACTAAAATACAATTGAATTAAAATACTGAATTGGGGATAATTTTTTTTAATTTTCGCGTTTTTAAACACTTTCGTGTGGAAGTCTAAGCTGAATCATCGTATATATTGATTGGTAGAAAAAGAATTACAGTTTATGACCGTCAAATTCATAACAAAAACAGCAATTATTTTTCTACCGGCTTAATATATACATATATATATATATATATATATATATATATATATAAATAAATGTTTAACTATGTTCAGTAATTTGAAAATATTCATTTATTATGTCTTTCTAGTTATTTACCGTAGTTTTAAATTACTTGAAGAAAATGAGTAACAGCTCTATTATATTAGACTTGTCACCAATAATATACGAGTTTGACTGCAATTTTATATTTTCTTAATTAACTTTTACAAGTTGCACGGTTAAACGCTATCGATATGTCTCACTCGGGTTTTGTTTTTCAAACTTTAAACTGATTAATAATAAACAAAAAGCAAAGGATATAAAAAAAATTTTACATTATGTATTTAATATCTCAGAAAAAATACCTTGCCTTTGTAGAGATAAATAAACTTTGCAATGAAATTGCTCATTTCGAACTGGATAGTTCGAATGTACACTCACTTTTTACAAGTTTCGTTTCATATTACTAAGATAATACCAACTTTTTACAAAAAGATGTGACATTTCACGTCAAAAAAATGACACGACAGAATAAATTTAGAATTTGGCTTTACAATAAATTGTTTGAAACTTAAAAAAAATATTTACTAAGAGTGATTTTAATTCCTGTTTACATTTTTTTGATTTTTTGCTAGTTTTCACACAGGTGAGTGGATGTACATGCCATTTTTCAAATTCTTTAACTTACAAAAAATAAACATGCTGTCTATTTTGTACAAGAAAAGACGATTACAAATGATCGATGGTAAATATCGACAAACTTCAAAAGTAAGTTTAGCATTGTATCGTTCGAATCTTATAAATAAAAATTAATAAAACCTTATTTTATTTTTTGAAACATATTTACAAAAGAATACGAGTAACATACATGAATGATTTCATTTAGTGATTTTATGGAGAACTAAATTATTTATATTGTAATTATCATTATATGTAAACAAAGATATAATATTGTACTAACTCATATATTTATATGAGTAACTTTTATGTGCAACTTCCTAACTTTTTACAAGTACACGTATATTAATATAAAATCCATTTTAATATACGCAATCAGTTAATTCGTAAATTTAAAATAATAATTATGTGCATTAAATTTACAATTTTTACTTTATAACTATTAATATCAACTAAATAAGAAATCAGGTGTACTAAAAATTTTATTAAAATTAATTTTATATCGTTTTTTCCATAAATTTTATATTTTTTACTTGTAATTCAGTTTACTTTACAATTTAGTACTGTTTTCATTCAACTGTTGAATGAAATTTTTTAATTTGTTCTAAAATTTGTACTTAAACTAGTAAAATTACCAAACTATGCAAAACATAAATTTATATATATATATATATATATATATATATATATATATATATATATATGTGTGTGTGTGTGTGTGTGTGTGTAGCTGTGTGTATGAATATAATAACTTCAAATATTTCGTTCTAAGTGTAAATACATACAAAAATTTGAAATAATAGAATCATTAAAAAGATTTTAAATAAGAATGCATATTAATATTATATTATATCAATGTTACATGGAAAAGTCATATTTGCTATACACCATGCGTTTTAGAAAATTATTATATTATTTATTGTCATTCTTTGCTGTATGTTAACTGTAAATGTTTTAATTGTAACTCAAAATATACATATAACATATTTATTTATTTATTTATATTTATATATATATATATAACATATATATGTATATATATATATAAATTTATATATAACATATATATGTATATATATATAAATATATATATATATATATATATATATATATATATATATAAATTAAACCTTCACTGCATACAAAATATCTGATGATTATTAATATATGAGTTTTATTAATACAAGTATCTTTTAGTGCATTTAATACCATATTTGCCCATTAGAAACCCCAAATAAAATTCAGTGATTGTAAATCAACTTTTATAATTTTCCTACATCTCTGCATTCTTTTCTTGAATCAAATTTTAAGAAAATATTAAAAATCATATAATAGAGAATTTATAAATATATATATATATATATATATATATATATATACACATTCATATATATATATATACACATTCATATATATATATATATATATATATATATACACATATTTCTGCCACATAAAAAACCGTATATAGTGATTGTTAATAAAATTTTGTTTAACTGTATGAAACTAGTTTTATGATACATATATTCATTTCTATATTCTTTTCTATCTGTTTTGAAAATTAAATACGTTAAAGCCAGTGATTAAAAATGTTTCTATATAATCATTGTGAATGTTTCTATAAGTCTCTATTTAACAATAGCTTTCTATACCAGTGATGATTTCTAGAAAAATAGCATGTCATGCAGTAGAAGATTAATTTATATATATATATTTATATATATACCTATAAATATATATATTTCCATATATATATATATACATCTATTAATATACATATATATATATACATGTATATATATACATATTTATATTTTATATACATCTACACATACATATATATATATATATATATATATATACTTATACAAATATATACATATATATATACATACATATATATACATATATATATACATATATATATATATATATATACATATATATATATATATACATATATATATACATATATATATACATATATATATATATATATATAAATATATACATATATATATACGTATTATAGATTAAAACTGGGACAAAATTATCGTAAAACTGATCCACATAGTTTACCATACAACAGAACGATATATTGAGAAAAAAGTTTGTTAATACTTTTTCTAATTGTTTTAAAAAATCATAAACTAATTTAGTGTAAATATTTTGTGCATATCATTTTATGTAATGAATTATTAAATATATGATGTAAAAATACTACTTATTCCAAAAAATAGTTACTGTTGTTACAAATAACTGTCAGTGTAACTGAGTTTCAAACACCTTTGTAGATAAAGAAAGAAAATAGAATGTATAATGGTACCATATTAGTAGTTTACCATAGAAGTTTTTTTTAAATTTGATATATGAAATTGTAGTCGATAATATTCTATTGTAGACAAAAGTATACATTTATAAATATGTAAGCAAAAGCTAAATTTCTTGTCATTTTTCATTTAGAAAAAAAATTGATACTTTATAATTATAATTCTATAAATATATGTTCTAATTATAATTTTCTTTCAAAAGGAATTTTTACCAGTATATATTAATTTTTTAATATATATATATATATATATATATATATATTGTATTATTTTTATGAAAATTTATATAATGTTATATATACACCTTTATTAAAATAAATTGTTTATATAATTTATCGTTCTATCAAAATTGATTCTATATATATATATATATATATATATATATATATATATATATATATTCATGTTATTTCAAAATATTTCTAATTTTCGACTAAATAAATTTAAGTCTATATTGACTTTCGAATCCATAAAATAGATTTCAGTATGCCATGAATATATTAAAAATGAAAAGACGTAATAAAATTAATTCTTTTATTTCCTACTCATTCAATTTTCTCTAAGCAATTTATACAGTTTAAAAATTAAACAGAATATAAAATAATAAACATTTATATACCTATAAAGAGAGCGCACGTCATTATGAGGTATTTTTAGAAAATAACTTTTCAGGTTTTTTTCTTTTATTATCAAAACTGTCTGTTAGCAGCAATATTATTCTCATCTCCTCTATATAATTACTTAATCAGTATTATAAAATTGTTTATTTATATAGTAGATTATTATTGGTATTTATAGAGTAATTGTTCAAAAATACATGCAAAAAATATTTAATACAGGTTTTATACAAAAACTTTAATTTAAAAATATTAAATATTTACATTTAAGAAGTAAATATGTATGAATACAATTTTAATAAAAAAAATATTATTGCAGATTAAAGATACTTATTTTTTGTTTTCTTCTTATCTTTTTGAATAAATTAAAGAAATATATATATAGAATTATAAAATAATGAACTTAAATAGCAAGTTGTGCAATATAAATGATGATTTTTATTTCTAAATAATCTGAGTACTGTATTTAAAACTGTTTTCACAAAAACGATCAAACCCAGTGGCTCACCCCGGGGACGAAAGCTAAGAGATCCTAGGATCCTCCATTGGAAAATACACTAGAAAACAAAGCAAAGTCATCACGCGAAAATGCTCCTGTGTACACAGAGAGATTAATGTAATTCCCTATATTTATCCCCTATATTTAAACAGAGAGATTAAAATAAACATGACTGAAGTAATTCAAAAGATTTTTTTAAAAAAAACTATTTTATTCTATAATTTTTTTTAATTACCTAATGAATTTTATTGAATTCACATTAAAAAGAAAATTATCCATTCAACTCGCTCCTTCCCCCAGATTAAATTCTGAGTGCGCCACAGATCAAACCTATTATATTAGTTATAACACTTGTCGAATGGGAAATTGTCAGATATTGGTCATTCTCTTAGTCAAATGTTGCGACTAATATCATTAAGAGATTATTTAGTAATCTACTAGACACAACCAAACTGGTTGTAACATTTTCAGTCATTCAGATATATGCAATCGATTTGTCTCACTTCTTTAGTTTTAAAATAAGAAATAATAAATGGAAACAAGTAAAGAATTCTTACAATATATACTTACGACCTGAAAAAAATATCTTATGCCGAGGAAGGAAATTAAATTAATTATAAAGGACTCTCGTATATCCCCTTTTATCTTAAATAAATCATTCTTCTTTTATTGGCTCAAATATTACCTATTTTTTAGAACTAGAAAAGTATGTAAACAAATTCTATTTATTCTAATTTGTACAGTTACTCTTACTCTATTCAAGTGATTTCTAAGAAAAAGATTATTTTATTTTCGTCCACAGTTAGATATTTCAATGCATTTACTCAATTAGAAGGCTTATTAATTTGTCTCTTATATGAATTTTAATTTCACATGTATCAAAAAGAACAACTGTATACAAGTTAATATAACGCTTTTCATTTATAAAAAATTACACGAATAACAGACTAGGTTCATGTTATTCAATTAAGACTTAATCGTACAACTGCAAATAAAAATATACTACTTATATAACTCTCATGCAGTAATATTTAGAAAAATTTAAATTTCATGTTAAATTTATCTACAAAAACACCTTAATAAAAATGCTTAGAGAAAATATAAATACTGAAAGACAATTTAAATATAGATTTGTGTATTATATATATATATATATATATATATATATAATTATGTATATAGGATGATTTTAGATTTCCACATGGAAATATTAAAATAGGGCGCAGGGATTAAGAAAAGTCATGTTACTTTTTATTTAATATTTTAATTCAATTCAATATTAAAATACACTTGAATTAAAATACTAAATGGGGGATAGCATGTTTATTTTTGAATTTGAGTTTTTTTTTAATATTTTTGCGTGGAAGCATAAGTTGGATTAAACTATATATATATATATATATATATATAAATATAACTATAATATATATATATATATATATATATATAATGATACATAATCCTATTTTCAAACCAATTTTTGATAAATATTGAACTATGTGCAGAAATATTGCTTTGCTACAAATTATCAAATATTCAGCTAACAACATTCTAATTTAATTTATATATATATATATATATATATATAAAGATTCGTACATATATATATATATAAAAATTCGTACATATATATATATATATATATATATATACATGCAAACAATATATTTGTGTTACATAAGACTGTATATATATATTTCAAAGATTTATTTTCTAAATATACTATGAACAACATATAAAAGAGAGATACAAGAAATACATACGAAATTTAAGAAAAATTATATAATCGTATTTATATAAAATATAATTAAATGTCTTACCTATAAAATAGTAATTTAAATAATAAACAATACTCAATTTTGTAATGTTAACGTACATGTGATATATATATATATATATATATATATATATATATATATATATATATGTATATATACATACATACATAACTGTATTCCATATAATAAAGAAACCGTATTTAAAGTCAGAATGTGAGAAAAATGATGAAAAAAATATTTATTTCATTTTTAAATGTATACCACTAACTAAATATATAAAACCGCGATTGTTCACTTCGTCAAAAATATTTTTTTATATTTAAAACAAATGGTAACTAATTTATTTATAGGTATAAAATTGTATATTTTTAAAATTTTTGTTAGTTAGACATTCACAAATGTCAAAAACAACTAAAAGCTGAAAAAAATATATAAAAATTGTTAATTCGTTAGTTTTTTTCTACTGAAAAGTATTTTTTAATAGTTACATAATTTTAATTTTAAGTATTTGAGTTAAAATTTTAATTAAATATATTAGGACAAATATTAAAATACGCAATTACACAAAAGACAAATAGTATAAAAGATTTCATTCTGGATTTAATTGATATTTTTTCATTTAATAAATAAAAGTATGCTGAACTTTAATTACAATAATAAACAACGTTTATTTATTTCAATAAATACAATTTTTTCATTTTTATTCGACTGTGGTAAAAAAATAATATCGTATTTTTTATGAATTTACAATAACCATTTTTCTATACTTCTCTTATATTTCTATATGCTAATTTAATTACTTGCATGATTTCTATATTTAAATTTTTAAATGATTAAAAACATAATTATTTCTAAAAATAATTATTTCGAACAATAATTTTTAATGAATTAAAATCTAAATGTGCGAAATTGTTTTTGAATGTTTTAATATGTGGTTGAGGGAAGAGAGAGAGAGTGTGCCTGAAAGACTAGAGGGAGGGGAAGAGATTGAAGATCTTTTTCCCGAACTTGCTACAATATTTTCTTACAATATTTCCCACCCATTTCGATTCTAAACTCTATATTCGGTTTACTTTATTTGTTAAACATTTATTTTCAAGTCGATATCTATTCTTCACACGCAAATATACTCTCTCAGTTTTATTTCTCCACACTCACAATATATACATATATATATATATATACATATTTATACATATATATATATATATATATATATATATATATATATACATATTTATACATATATATATATATATACATGTTTATATATATATATATATACATATTTATATATATATATATATATACATATTTATATATATATATATACATATTTATATATATATATATATATATATACATATTTATATATTTATATATATATACATATTTATATATATATATATATACATATTTATATATATATATATATACATATTTATATATATATATATATACATATTTATACATATATATATATATATATATACATACTTATACATACATACATATATATATATATATATATATATACATTTATTTATTGTTAATATCAAATTATTCAAAGTAGTCTTTCATATTGTTTCCATTCTATTAACTCTTTGTGCAACTTAACCTAACTTATTTGAATGTATCATTTTAAGACAAACATATAGATTACTTAGAATACAAATTATTAACGTCATTACTGATAGGTTTTAGTTTGAGAAGAGAGTAAATCTCTACAGAAATATGGGAGTCCTTAACTGTAAGTTTGTTTGCGAACGGGTTTGTAGATTAGACTATACAATGCAACCAAACATCTATTCTGAAATCCCAGACACATTACATGCATTCCCTCGCTAAATGTTTAAGGTACCTAAACTAGAAGGTTCATAATAAAGGTGCAGTTTCAAATTGTTCGCTCTAAGAATAAAAACAACCATAAAAAGATTTACATATTACTTACAAAAGTTTGTTATTTTAAAAATAAAAGATGATTATTAATTAATACACGATTATTAATCAACCAAATATATTAGAAATTTGCTTAGATTTATAAAAAAAATCAAGCAGTTCTATCTAAGTAGAAAAAATATCTAAAAATCAAAATGTTATTCTAATAAAAAAATATTTTGACGAAAAAATAATCGCATTATAAATAAAAATATTAATTAAATGTAAAGGATAAATTATTATAAATTTATAATTTTTTCATCATTTTCCTCTATAATAAATGTATATTTATTAAGGATAAATAAGTGGTTGAATGTGATAGCTGTGTACATTATTAACGTTAAATATTTTTGTGTAAAGAATAAAAAAAATAAAAAATATATATACACACACATATAAATACACACATTTATCATAAATGTAAAGATGGCAGTTATGATATAAATATGTAGATTTGATAAGTTTGAATTTATGACATTTCGTCGTATATATTTATTTTGATAAAGGAAACGTCGACGAAAATTGAATCATATCCTGTTAAATCATTCTATGAACGTATAGTTAAAAAAATAATAAAAAAATTATATACATATATAAATATAAAGAAGAAAAAAGTATATATAAAATAATGACGAGTTCTGTTCGCAAAACTATCGTGATTGAATACATATATTGAATGCGTCACGAATGTTGTGTTTTAACGAAAAATTTTATAAAACATGTGAGGAGATAAATTTTATTTCTGCCATTGATTATGTAAAAAGATTTGTAACAATCATGACAATAAATTATATATAAGTCATTATGATATGTGTTGTCATTTTTTTATCCTTATATCACAATTTATTTCTAACACCAATTTCAGATAATCGCAACAAGTTAAAAACTAACATCTATAATTATACATATATATTTCTTGTATATATTCTATATATAATAGTGTCGGTAATCTTTCTAAAAACGAAATATAACTTATTCCTTTAATCACAATATTAATAACACACTCAGCGCTGCTCATACAAAATATTAAGTTCATAGAAAAATAACTTCGGCTTATGACCTTCAAATTCACAGCTAATAATTAACTTTATTAATCAAAATAAGCATCATAAGCATCGACGCATTTTTTGCAATTAACCTCTTAAAACACTCGCACGCTTTCAGTTAGGTGTTATGAACTGAAAAAGGACGCACGCGACCTTCTTCATCTTCAAGGCTGTCATCCCAGCACTAATTTTTTGAAACCATCATAATACCGTACATTCCTTAAAAGGACCAACACCAAAAGCATTTTAGTTTACGAGCAATTTATGCTACTTTACCATCCTTTTTGAACTCATACAAAAATTTCTCTTATTTTCTCCTTTTCCATTTTTAATTCAATAGCCTAATTTGAAGAAAAATTAATATTAAAACCAAAGTCAATGTTACCAAAATACAGACTGAAATGCAGTTTAAAATAATATTAACGTGAAGACGATAAAATTACACTTTCATTGAAAAAAATTATGGTTAGAATTCAGAAAACAAAAACCGTAATGATTTTCATATCTATCTAATTAAAATAATTTTAAATATCCATACAACATGATGATTCTAAAAGATAGAGGCTGATAGAACCTGTAAAGATGTACAGACATTATTTTTTATAAAAAGCAATATAATTTTCAGAATAAAAAAAGACTATAGAAAATGTGAAACGTATTACCCTTTAGCACAGTGTTTCCCAACCGGTGTCACGAGGATAACTAGGTGTGTAGAGAAAATGTAATTACCTTTCTCTACTTCTTATTTATGCGAATGAAAATTTTCAACAATGAATGAAATTAAAAGCAAAAAAGAGAAAGGCTACCCTTTTTGAAAAAAGAACTCAGAATTTTCTTATGTAATATTCGCCCACGAATAAAGATATTATGTGAGCAACATCAAGCATAAATATCGCATTAAGAAAATTTCTGTTATTTTTATTTTTGTTCAAGTAATAGGCAATCGAATATTATTTTGACGTAGAATTACGTCTATAGTTTCATTGAGCGGGGTGCCATGTTAGTGTTACCAAATGCTGTAAAGCAGGTTCACGCTCAGTACACCGCAACCGATTCACATCGGAGCAAAAGTTTTTAACAGCTAAAGGACTTCGGAACCTAAAAATGCTTCATTTGTTAAAATCCGTTAATTAGATTAAAAGTTGTGATCTTAAAAATTTAAACATCGATTTTCACGTTGTGTCAGCATTAAAAGGTGAATACCCAACTGCCATCACCCAACTTATTCTGAAGTAGTGTTTTTAGGTACAGAACAACTCCAGTTATCCGACATAACCTCTGTCATGCCGAATAAACAGATTGTATGTATTTTTGAATTAATATAGGTACACACATAGTTATAGGAGTTATGTAATGAAGATATTTATTGAGTGTAATTATCATACATATTATGTATATATATAGTACATATTATTATATATGTATTATACATATTATGTACATATGTACGTAGTGTTTGGATTTGTAAAAAAAATATTTAGGAAAAAAAATCTTTTATTTTTTTGTTTCTTGGAAACAAGTAGTTTAGCTGCAGCCACATCTCTGGTATCGCAGCAGTCTCTTTCATCAGAACCTCTCCTCACCAATAATATTAAGTTTATCATCTAATGTGAACAGTATACGGTTTCTTCTTTTAGATTTTTTTGTATCCATTTAACCAAACAAATTTATTAAATTATACCAAAAATAAACAATTGGTTAAATGATGACTAATTTAAAAACGAAATCAAAATATACTGAAAAATATGCCAGCAACAATAATAAACGAAATCAATTTAGACAGCAGAAGAATAACTCGTAGGAAGGTTGTTTATGTTAAAACAAAGAAAAATGATGTCTGGTATAGCTTTATAACGTATATATTGTATGTATGTATGTATGTTTATATATATATATATATATATATATATATATATATATATATTTATAATTATCTTATTGGATAATCGGTTTTCCGGATAATTAGAGTTGTACTGTATTTATAAATACATTTTTTGAAAAAACATTAATAAAAGTATCAGAATGTGGGTTACTTATTGTCTGCCTTTTTTAATGCTTTCCAATATTCATAGAAGAGTTATAAGTGTTAAAAATGTATATTTAAAACTACATTGAATTTATTCACACCTAAGCACATTATTTTCAATTTTGTTTTAGGGTAGTTCATATTAATTATCCATTTAATAATATTTAATATAAATTTTTCGCTCTTACATTGTATTTAATTACTTAATTTTTGTTAAAGAAGAGGAACAGTTTTTTTAAAATATTTTTTTCAGTTATTTCATTTACAAATTTTAAAATATGATTATGTTCACTATTTATATAAATAAATAAGTTGTCAATTCTCAATAAAGAAAATCAAAATATCTACACTTTTTCTAGTACTCTAGTAGATTTATATTTTTTTTCTTCAATGATTTTAATTTGCAAAACCAACATACATACAGATTGTTCCTATCAACAAGTATTTCATAACAA
The DNA here is from genome assembly GCA_034766995.1 of Acanthacorydalis orientalis. Taxonomy (NCBI): domain Eukaryota; kingdom Metazoa; phylum Arthropoda; class Insecta; order Megaloptera; family Corydalidae; genus Acanthacorydalis; species Acanthacorydalis orientalis. The sequence goes on along the minus strand of CM068318.1, from coordinate 25,976,916 downwards.
ACTATTGTAATAAATAATTTAAAAATATTTTCTGGATATATTATGAACTTGATAATATGCTGAATTTTTAAATCATTTAATTCAATAGTTTAACGAATTTAAAGATATACAAAACCTTGTTACTTTTTGAGTTTTATAGCAATTTTGAAAACTTAGATTTACACTACTTTAAAATGAAACTTGTAGGTTACTAGTGATACTCGATGAGAGTGTTACGATCGTTCGGTGAGTGATTTGAAAATGTAGAAAAGTTAATTTCTTATTTAGATGAATTATTGTCCTCTAATGGCCATTATTAAACTTGTAAAAGGTAATTTTAACTTGAAATTTAAAATAAATATTAATAAATTAATACAATTCCATAAAAAGATAGAATGTAATTATCATTTGTAAATAAAAGGATTGGATTGCCAAAATAGTAACTTGTAGTAATTATATAATTATATAAATAAACATAAAAAGTTTACTTAAATTTGTCTTTCCTATTATAACGAAAAACTACATTTTTTCAAAATACATACGTAGATCATATTTGTTCAATAAATTTATTTTACACAGCAAATTTGTTCATACTTTAAATTCATTTTAACTGAATAAAAGGGGAAATATGGTATTTGTTAGAGAAAGGGTGTGTTTAGTTCGCTAGGGTAAAGAAACGATGCCATAAACTAAGATATATTAAATTATTTTTTTTATTTATTAGTTTATACATACATATATGTATATATATATATATGTATGTGTGTTTATAAATGTCATCAAAATAATAATATATAAATATGATGTCTTATAAGTAAGATAACGAAGTACGAAAAAAGTACAGAGAAAAAATTCGCTCATTAATGAGATAAGCTTATTTAACAAATTGGTCAATTAATCATGTCAGAAAGAATCTCACCCCAGAAAAGTTTTCGAAAATTTTACTATACAAGTTGTAATAAATAAAACGGACAGCCATAATTTCTTATATCAGTGATACTTGTTTAAAGATTCATGAAGGCATGGCCTTTTGCTGTTTATTCAATGTTCGTTTTGAACGACTTACGAAAATAACAAAAATCAAATTTTGTGTATAAATACATATATTTATAATACTTACACAGGCATACATATATACTCACATATATATATATATATATATATATATATATATTAATATTTATTTTCATTAGTATGTATTTAAATCATGTTTTGTGTATGCTATTTATCAAACCATCTTATAGAACAAAATTTTTGCTAAACTATTCTAAAATACAGAGAAGTAATTAGTAATATTTATAATTCATCATATTTGTTGAACATAATAAGTTATTATCATTAATTATATGTTTCATTTTTAAATGTATTTTCAAATATGCTTTATATATTTAATAATTTATATTATTTCCTTTTTTCTAATTTTTATTGTCATTTTCAATATATACATATACATAGTAATAACGCATTCGTACGAGCAATCTGGTATATTTTTACTTCTGGTATATTTTATATCATTCACATGATTCAAAAGTTTGTTAATATTGTAAAATATTAAAGTTGTAAAATATTAAGTAAAGCTATTGAATAGTTTGATTTAGTGAATTGTTTAAAAAATGCTATTTCAGCGAATTTTTTAAAGTAGACACAAGTGAACATCGTCCAATGACTTGTTAAAAAAAGTTTAACGCGAACGGAAAAATTTAATGACATGAAAAATGTATTGGCTGATATTTTATCTTCATTTACGACTATAAACAAATGGGTTTCAAAATTTTAATATGGTCGTATAAGCTTGAAAGATAACCCCCATACAGGACTCTTAAAAAGAGTAACGACTCCAGAAATCATTAATTAAATACACGACACTGTTTTAAAGGATCGTAGATCAAAAATATCTGAAATTGATAAGACTATGGATATTTCAAACGAACGGAAATTTTATATCCTCACGAAAAAATTGGATATGAAATAGCTAGCGGTAAAATATATGCCGCATTTGCTGACAATTGAGCAAAAACTTATTTAGATGAAAATGTATGTTTGAACCGTCCCATCACAAAGAATAAGACTGATTTTTTTGTTGATTTCTAAATATTGTTGGAATGATCGTGATTCTCCACAGTTAAAAAAATCCATTAAAGTCCATTCTGATTAACTCATATTAACAAATTTTCCGTTAATCTTACATTCATTTTCAAGTAATACTAAAAATATTTTTTTTAAATGTTTCCTATTACGAAAATTGTCCTAATTGTAATTTTACTCACTGTAAATTATAATTTCCGTAAATGTTTGATTACATCTGTATTGAAAGAATTGAAATTAGATAGTATTGCATAATGTTGCACAAAACATTGCATAATATAAATTCAAATTTTAATCTATTTTTCTATAATACATAGGATATAAGGGTTCCGCTGCACATACAAAATTGTTTTATTTAACATAGTATTTATATTTTTTCAGTAATTTGTAAAAAAATAATGAATGAATGTATAGTGTACTGTGTTCAAGAACCAATTGTATCAAAAAAAGTATATAAAACTTTTTAAACAATAGTATCCAAGTTATCAAAACAAACTGAATGATTTATATAATTTTTCATTTTTACTTTTTCTGATCACATACCAAAAACAAAATTACGATTATGAAAAATGTACCACACTTTATTTTCTTACACTTTATTTTTTTTCTTTATTAAACGATCCTTATTATGGTTGTGTTTCAACTATATGTTTGACACTGATAAGTGTTCAAATATTATGTCCCTAATGCAATTCGTTATTAACCTCTTAACTGGGCATGGCGAAATATTTCGTCATGCCAGAAATACAACTATGATGGGAATGACGACATTTTTCATCAAGGTGCTTCAAAAATTAATATATATTCGGCATTACGTTTTACGTCATTTTTGTTATACTTATCTCAATATATTGCAAGTTTATATGTTGTTACCGCCATCTCTTATGTTCTGAATCAAGTATGATCAAGAAAATTGTTCACAATTTTCTCTCATTGTTTTATAATAGGAGAGTTGGCAGCGAAATCGATACATGTATCGAAATTTCTAATGATATGCATATGAAATGATAGCTTTGTTATAGACTCATACGAAATCAGGCTGATGGAAAAAATATTATTCCCAGATTGTTGAAAAAAAGAACCACTTCCGGTCTTTCTTTTAGTGGAAACATAATGTATAATTATCACTTATGAAGAGGTTACTGTTGGATAGATACCGATTAATAATACTTGTAAACAAGAAGGTGGAACCTCCTTTCGTCCCCCTAACCGTTTACAACCTTCTCAAAAGGTGAGTTTTTTATGTAACTATCGGCAGGTATCGAAATCACTATTGAAACAAGTATCACATCAAAGATTACAACGTGACTTTAATGTAAGAAAACTCTTCATATATTTTATTTTCTTGTTTTATATATTTTACTGGTTTAACTTTTTTTATCAAAATATGGATAAACTTTACTGATGAAGAAACTAATTTGAAACTTCTCGAGAGTAACGATGAAGAAGTGTTTGCTTCGGTATATAAACGATGCTAAATTATTAGTAGCAGAAGTAATTCGGAGGAAAGTGATGGTGCTTTGATACGAATGGACCAGATAGTGTTGAATCAGAAGAAGATATTCAAATGTCTAATATCACAGAAACAGTTATTATCAACCATCAAGTAAATGGAAATACCAGGGAAAAGCACGAGCACCTTTTTCATTTTTGTCTCAACCGTGACGTACATTTGAAGGATCCAAACAAAAAGCCTGTATTTCTTATACTGACAAATTCTTCGATAACCATATTATAAGACTTATTGTGGAGCAAGCAACCGAATACACCCGATAATTTTTGGAAAAAACGCCTTTCTTGAAAGCGCGATCAAGGCCTCCCCATGAATGTTTCAAAGTCCCCATTGTAAAACGAGTTACTTTTACACGAATCAAAATTAATTTCCATAATAAGAGATTAAAGCAGTGGCTAATTTTTCAATGTATAATATATGTACTGCAATATATGAATATCCCGATTGTTGAAAGATGTATATAAAAGAAACACAATAATTTCGAAAAAAAATATTTCTTTATACTAATTAAACTTATTAAGTAATAAAAAAATATAAAAATGACACCGTCATTTAGCGAATTGTGTTTGTAAAATAATTATGTGAAGACAAACTATATTAACATAGGTATATATTGTACACAGTTATATGAAATTGTTCCAAGTACGTCTCTGTATAATCTAAAGAATTACAATAAAATAATAACAAACGCAAACTGCGAGCACAACAAGGTGCAACAATCGTATTTATGTGGACTCGTATGAATTAGTATGCACGAGACATAGTCGCGACAACAGCCATTACACATTACACCGGAAATGAAAATCCACAACGTTTGCAAATGGCGTACAAAAGGGTGAGCGATGCGTAAACTATCTCGTTACACCTCGTCGTCATTTGTACGCGGGCCGGTCCGCCCGTCACACAACTGTACAAGTACAACACGCTTCTGGTCCGACAGTTAGTCGGTCGGTCACTCATTCGCAGCCTGTTGACGCCCCCCTGTTCAAAACTGTCTTCAGCTCGCCTGATGACCGGCTGTTGCTGACTGTCGTATAGTTATGACAGTTGTGATTTGAATTAACTCCTGTCAGACATCGTCCGGTTGACAACCGTTTAAAACAGTACGTGCAACAGTAAGTACATGATCTTTACTGCGAAACGATATCGTTCTAGGACAGTATTCGCTGTTATGACAGTATAAATAAATACACTTTTTCGTACAGCAACACATGAGGAGATTTGACCCTATTTTCAAAAAAATCAATGTAAAATCACAAACAGTTTTTTTTCGTAGGAATTCAAAGTGGAATATTAATTGAATAACCATAACCGAAATACGTATAAATTTTTAAAGAATTTTTACTTCAAATGAAAAAAAGTTATTCAATGTTTATCGAAGTAGAGAAAATAGGGTCAAACCGCTAGAGTTACGGGATGTTTAACTCTAGTCTTAAATGAATCACTGAAATTTCAAATAATAGAATATTATCTGCTCTATTGTATTATAAACTTAGTCGTACAACTATTATAAACAAATATTTGTTAAATAATAGCGTGACTCCCTCAATGTATCATTATAAACAAAATATTAAGTGTAAGTCACTCTGGAGAAAATTTTCTGTTTCCGGTTTACTTTTTCTTCTGGTTTTTTAAGTGTTCATTTTTTGCAATTTTTACTCTTTCGTTCTGCAACTTTCTCACTTATTTTTTTTTAAGGTGGGGGTCTTTTCTCCTCAATACTTTTTCGTTTCGATTGACGTGTTTTGTATTCCCGTGTCATTTATGGCATGACCAAAATGTCAGTTAGTGTCCTACTAACTACTCTTTTCCTTGATTCTGTATTTTTTCTCAATTTTGCTTTTGGCAGAGGACGGATTTATGATAGAGTTTTAGATACAATCACCAGATAAATTTCATTTGGTAAATTTGACATAGACGTGTTTGACAGCTTCAATAACACGAGAAAAGGTATTATACATTCTTTTTCGAACAACAACATCACAAATAATTACATATTACCTATATTTACACTATATTGTGTGAATGAATTTATTTCTTGATAACGTAATGTCAAATGAACTTGACTTTGACAGTGAAATTTTAAGATCAAACCTCCCGAGTAATACAATTTCGACATAAACGTATAAAAATGTACATAAATAACACTTTTTTGATTTACTGACTGCTGAAATTATTAAATAGTGCAACGAGTAATAACCGAGAATAATAACGTTTATTTATACTCGTATTTACTACTTGTAAATATTAGCTTACACAGTAAGCAAAAAATTATAATTTATAGGCCACTTTTTTCTTTTTGTAATAATTTGTTTCATATAAAGCTTTCAGATTTCTCGTTTTGAAAATTACGTTTGTGTGCTTAAATTTTTATGAAAATATTTTTAGAAAATTTTTCGCAATGTGTTTAGTCCGATATTTTGAGTAGGGTCAAACCTTCCCATGTTCCACACACTTGCCACACATAAAAACTAATAGTCATATATTTATTGATAGACTTAATAATTGAATCGGTATTTTCAAAAATTATATGCCATTTTCTTTTTCAAAATTGTTTTTTTTTTATCGAAATTAGATCCATGAATACCCTCACATTCAGTATAAAAATAACATTAACGATATTGTACCTAGTTGTCGTACCTTGTGTCATTCTTTTTTGCCTAATGAACGTGATTATGGAGTTATTGAAAAAATTGTAGAAAAACAGATACCTGTGTGCATAAGTGACAAAGAATATCGTTCATATAGGTACTTAATCTAGCATAAAATTTTCAGCAAATGAAGTAAAAACTGAGAAGATTTTAGAATTTAAAAAACAGTGGCCTCCGTTTTACAAAAAAAAACTGTTTATCAGCTGAATCTTATGAGACAAGAGATCCGAAAGACCAAAAAAAAACATTTACTCCTTTAAAATACATACGCTTTTAATATAATGCTAATAAAGCTGGAATGATATAGGTTGAGGAATTCAGAGATGGTTAGTCAAAAAGCACATTCCAGCTACTAAAACATACTACAGCTGTGATATCACTTGCGTCTGCGAAAGCATATGGACCGAAAATTTCAATAAAGAATAAAAAATAGACAATTTAAAACAAGTGAAACATAGCATCTTGGAGGAGCACATGTCATTTTACAACGAACTATTTTGCTGGCCCGCCGAAGAAATGGAAGAATCTCTGCTAGAATCTAATGACGAATATGATTATGTACCTTAATATTAGATTATAAGCCAGATATATATTTATGTGCTATAATATAATGTTCTTTAGTAAAGAATCATAATAGAAAAACATTTTTTTAAATAAATTTATTATGCCATCAATACTATTCCCTGCAAAAACAAAATAAATCAAAACAATTCACGTTGATTTTTTTAATACATTAAGGTTTCATAGAACAGTAACTAATAAGCAACTAACAAATTAAAGGCCTGAAAATATATTTATAAGGAAAATCTTAAAAAAATCTTATTATTTTTGTGTTACGCGGTTTTTGTTGAATCCTGTAAAATTTAAATTCTGTGACATTTAGTTTTTGAAATGACCGATTCAATTGATATAAAATTATTTGTAATTAAATGACTCAATTCTTTATAATTATTTTAACTGTTTGATTGTTTAAAGAGGCATTATTTATTACACTTTCATACACTATAATTATTTTCATTTACATTTTATTTTTCATATACTTTTTATTTTTCATGTACGTATCGCTTTGAAAATCTTGATACAGTTCATTAGCCTACGTTCTTCACTTCTGTTTTACTTCTTTCCTTCACTATAATTTTATTATTAATTATAATACTTAAATAATATATAATATCACTCAATTATTATAATGTATGATAAACACAGTATATATAAAATAATATAAGTACCTTATCTGATCATATTATGGCAAACATTAATAAATAACAACATAAATATGTTTTAAATAAATGCCAGTTATTGGAAATCGATCAAATAATAGATAAAAAAATTATGTTTTCTTAAAAACATGACTCATCATACTATATATATATATATATATATATATATATGCATACCTATATCTGAATCTATATACACAATAGATGTATAAAGGTCTATTTACAAATCCTGCCAGCGGAATTCTAATCTTTATACGGAGCTGAACCAAGATATATAAACATCAGTACGTAAGAAGTCTAAACAAATTTGTTCAGAAGAAAAAGCATTTCATCTCACTGTATAATAAAATCAAATCTTTTGTCATAGACTAAACAAAACATTGAGAAACAAGCATGGATTCTTCCATGTTATCAGTCCTTAACATCGCCTGCTTTGATCTCGACAATGGCAACACTGATTCAATGGTGCTGTAATCAATTTAATTGGTACCACTGTGACTTACTGCATACAAAGCGTAAACGAGGGACGAAGAAAGACGAAAAGGAACTACATGTACACATACACACACAAACATCTACATAAATATATATTATGTATATATATATATATATATATATATATATATATATATATATATATATATTTGAAACACATTTGTATTTTTTTTTTTTGATAAAGAAGTTGGTCACTGTGTTATCTAGCCGCTACTATACAATCGGAAGACAAATTTAGATAAAAGGAGAATCGAGGATGAAAGCGTATCAGCTCGTTGAGGCGAAAACAGGAAACAGGTGAGGAAAATACAATCACATTTACTTTGGTGTTTGTTGTTGTTTTTTTTTTGATCCTATGTGACAGAATAAAGACTTTCAGTGACGGTAAAAGCAATTTTTGTTCAAAATAGATACGTGACGTGTGTATGAATTATTATATTTTTGTTATAGAATTATATTGACAGAATGTTTTTTATGTTAGAATATTATTTTTTTGAAGTATAGTAAAAATTACTTCGATTAATAATTAAAACTTGTTGAAATTATAAAAATTATTTCTATTACAAATTTAACCATGTTTCTGTAAACAAATTCGATTAATACCCCAATTGAATTAAAACCTATTAACTATTTTTACTATATTGTTATCATTCATATTTTTCAAACAATTGAATATTATGCAATCTAATAAAAGGCAATACAATCATTACATTTTTTATACTATTACGTTAATTTTATATATATATATATATATATATATATATATATATATATATATATCTACACATATATAATACATTTTTTTAATAAAAATGGAATAAATAAAAAAAAATATTTCAGAAACTTACCCCGATACATATTTCTCCCTGCTGCTCCAAAGACACAACTAGGCACTCCATTAAGTTTTCTACAAAAAAATATTTTATTAAATATCATCTAGAATATTGGTTCTATTAAAATTTTTTGCTACTAAAAGTATTTTTTCTTTACATTTTCTATATGTATCCATTCTACATTTTGTGTATATGTACATCTATATATATATATATATATATATATATATATATATATATATATGTATGTATGTATGAATGTATATAATAGATTGACTCATAAGCCGTGTCAGTGATTTATGACCTAAGCATTTTTACTTGTAGCTTTTAGAATTAAAATAATTCAATCTTAAAACACATTCAGTTAAAAAGTGGACACTCTTATGTTTGCATGAGTGATTATTGAGATTTTTTTTATTTTATATACTCTAACTTAAATATTGATTTACTTCATATCCTACATTTATTCTTAGAGTTTCAGAAAAAAACTATTAATATGAAATGAAAAGAATAAGACGTTTTAAAATTTACGGAGATTATTTGATATTTTTTTTATAAGCAAGTATCAATAAAATTATCATCTAACAAGTTATTACATTAAACTAGGGGGATTTGAAAAGTTCGCAGCCTAACATATAAGTGGCGGTAACATTTTTAATATTTATGAAGTATTACAAAGCGATATCTATCTTATAAATAAGCTCAATGTCTATAATTAATGTGTCAAGCAGTTTTATCCAATCATCAGTTTAAATAAAGCTCTTTTTGTGCCTTTGTTGAAATAGTTAAGTTGAACATCGTGCAGTGATATTTTTTTGTTAAAAAAGGCTTAACGCAAAGAAAAATCCTTAATAAGATGAAAAATGTACTGGGTGATAGTGAACCTTCGTATAAAATCGTAAAGATGTGGGCAACTGAATTTAAATGTGACCGTGTAAGCTTAGAAGACAATCCGCGTAGTGGACGTCCGAAAACTGTAACGACACAAGAATCATCCACAAAGTGCATGATATTGTCTGACAGGATCGGCGATTGAAGGCGTCCGAAGTTAATAAGGTTGTAGGTGTCTCAGATGAACGCGTATATCACATCGTCACTGAAGAATTAGGTATGAAAAAGCTATTGGCAAAATGGGTGCCGCTATCTTGCGGAAAGGTTTTTTATACGCGATTCATTATGTAAAATGAAATACGTTCGCTCAGTTGAGATGCCTATGACCTCTGCTATCTCACTCACTTCCACTCTCTGATCGAACAAATCCATATTATGAACTTAATCGATGATTAGTGGCGTTACAGCTGTACTCGAGTCTCCTGAGTGTGGTGCATCTTCGATGCTCGTTCTACAACGTTTAAATTCAGTCAATCAAGTTCGAATGATTTAGTAGGAAGGATAAGATTCAACTAATGCAGAAAATATCATGTTATGAATTTCCTTCGCTAATTTCTCTTTCAAAAAAAAAACTAAATCACACCTCGAATTTTAATTTAAGCATTTTGTACTTTCACACAAAACTCTTTTCTTGAAACAATTGGCAAACGAATAATTTATGGCGAAATGACTTGCACCTTCGCATGCGTTGTTAAAAGGGATAGAAAACATATACAGCTGGGACTGCTGTATATATGTTCGATGAGGGAGAGCGGGACGCTCTCCTTCATCGAATACAGGAACGAAAATACTCTTTAAACCAGCCTCATATATATATATATATATATATATATATATATATATATATATATATATATATATATGTGTGTGTGTGTATATGTATATATATGTGTATATATATATATACACATATATATATACAAGTATATACATATATATATACATATATATATATACATGTATATATATATAATGTATATAATCAAAATGCTTCATAAACAATATTTTTTTTCTTTCAAATGAATAATATTTTAAAAAGTTAACCGTTGGCTTCTTTGGTACTAGTGAAAATGTTACACTTACTTCAGTTAGCAACTATATTATATTTTTTCTGTAGTATTATCACTTGTTTTTTGTTGATTGATTTTATTACGACAAATATTTTATGAAAACTTTAAAACTTTTAATTACACCTATATAATAATCTACACACTACAAAATGAAACTTAAGATCGGAAGTAAAAAGGTCAGCTTTATATTTGATAAAATTTCCATTCTATAGAGACAAGATAATTCTTTTCTTATACTCTAAAAATGGTATTTATCAGCAATTATACAAAGAGAAAAGCTCATAAATAAGGCCTGAAGGGGACATAATTTGTTTTGTATATCCGTGAAGCAAGCTAATTAAAAAAGTTATATCCGTATTCGATATAACCGAGTTGGAATGTATATACATACATAAAGACATACATAAATATTTATATATATATATATATATAAATGTGTGTGTGTGTGTATGTATAGAGGTAGGGAGAGGAGAAAATTAGAGTAAATAGAGGTATTGTTTGCAGAGAACACTTTAAAATTTAATAAATTAATAAACCAATTTTTCGAAGACATCAAAAAAATCTTAAACAAATAATATAATTCAATATTATTCAACAGCACAAGAAGAATATAATTGCTTTATGAATCACGAAGCGTATCAAATTTCCACGAATCAAAAAAACACACAGGCACTGCCGTTCTGTTTACAATTCGTGCCGCTTTCTGGCCTCTTTTCCGTCATTTCGACGTTTTAAATAATTTAAAATGAACGCATTAAAAACGTCTCGCCACCGTACGTGACAAAGAGAAAACAAAGTGCAATCAGAAAACAACAAAAACAGTGCGCGTGAGTAGAACTGTAGTGAAGGAATAGAACGAAGAAGCAGAAATACGAAGCGCTCGACGTAATGAAGTTACAGGTAGCGTAATTAATTAAGTGAAACTTCCGAACCGTACAATATTCCGTTTAAATAAAGTTTTACATCAGTATGGCCCGATATTCAAGTAATAAGTTTTTTTATGATTTATTTATTGGATTTTTCAGATAGTTCAATTCATATTTTTTATTTTAACATTATTATACAGAAACTAATATGAAAATAAATTATTTATTATATAGTATATACTTATTAAAACATTATTATTAAAATAAATTAAAAAATATTATTATAAATTACATGAAAAACAATTTTAAACAAAATATACATTGGTTTTTTTAAACGTTTATGATTTTTTGGTTGTTCGGAGAATTCTGCGCAGATATATTTTTATGCATCAAAATCGCCATATAAATACACCTTATAATAAAAAATATTTTTTTCGTTTCTTTTTTCTGTACATCGGTTTTGTTGAATATGGAAATTTATCGATGTTCCCACTTAAAAATTTTAAAAATTTTAAAAATAGCGTAACAAAATTAAAACGCAGTATGATGGATGTCAGCGGAATTTAAATTAATGGAACTCAAAAATGGAATTTAAAACCGTTACTTATATATACATAATATCAACAATCTTTGTATAGTTTTATTATCGATCAACTTCAAATAATATTAGGTGTTGGAATAAATTCGTAGCGTTTTCTTCATGAAAAAAGATCGTTTATTTTAAATGAAATTGAAAAAACATATCATTCAAAGTATTGTCCATCGTTAGCCACTACTTTTTCCCATCTTTCGGACAGCAGACGAATACCACGTCGGAGGAACGCCTCGTCTTTAGATGCAATCCACGAATCGACCAATTTTTTGCAATCTTCATAAGAAGTGAGCTTCTGCCTAGGCAGGCCATGACTCATCATCGAAACGAGTGTTAATCAGAAGGAGTAATATCTGGAGAATACGGTGGGTAGGGTAGGACTTCCCACTTGAACGTTTCCAAGTACGTTTTAACCAGTTTTGCGACGTGCGGACGAGCATTGTCGTGCTGCAAAATCACTTTGTCATGTCTTTCAAAGTATTCTGGCCGTTTTTCCTTCAATGCACGGCTCAAGCGCAACAATTGTAGTCGGTAGCGATCCCCAGTGATGGTTTCATTCGGTTTGAGCAGCTTATAGTAGATCACACCTTTATGATCCCACTAAATACAGAGCATGAGCTTGAATACATGGATATTTGGCTTAGCCGCTGATGTTGATGGTTGGCCGGGCTTAACCCATGACTTTCTGCGCTCGGAATTGTCGTAATTGATCCACTTTTCATCGCCCGTGACAATTCGATGCAAAAATCTTTTCCTTTTCTCCCGTTGAAGTAGCAGTTCACAGGTAGAAAAACGCCTTTCAACGTTCCTCGGTTTCATTTCGTATGAGACCCAATTTCCTTGCTTTTGGATCATTCCCATGGCTTTAAGGCATTTTCCTACCGTTGACAAGTCAACTTCCAACGATTCAGATAATTCTTGAAGTGTTTGACATGGGTATTCATTAACCAATGCCTCCAATTCTTCATCGTCGAACTTTTTCGGCTGTGCAGGTCGTTCATTGTCTTCCAAGTCTAAATCACCACGTTTAAAACGTACAAACCACTTCCGACACGTTTGCTCAGCTAGAGCATGGTGATCATAAACTTCTACTAAAATACGATGACTTTCGGCAGCACTTTTTTTCATGTTAAAGTAATGAAGTAAAACTCCCCGCAAAAACAATTTATCCGGCACGAAATTCGACATATTCGATAAAATACAAAGTGTTGTTATTTACGCTTCAACCAAATGACATATACTGAAACTGACGCCTACAGACAGCTGTTTTACGGGGAATATTTAGTTAAAGGGAACAATGGAAGAATGTACTACCTACACCATCTCTTGTAAAACGCTACGAATTAATTCCGGCACCTAATATTTTTAGGATTGAAGTTTTAATACTTATTCTATTACATGTATTAACTCTTCTTGATCGGATATCGCCATACAGGAACCAATAATTACAGGATTTCAACTCATATGTCACCACACAGGAACCATGTTGATCGAGTGTTCGCTAAAGCAAGATGTCTTTTTTTCAATAATAAGAATTTTATTATATGGATTCTTTCGACTACTTTCTGGGACCTGGAGGCCATTGCTACAAATGCATACATTTTATATAAACTCTGTGAAGAAATAAAAGGCAATAACCTAATGCTTCATTTGCAGTTTATCAAAAAATTGGTTGGTTAGTAATTTACACTCACTTACAACTTTTGAACGGCGACCTACAACTTCCAAACCTGAGCAAAGATTAAATAGAAAATTTCATCAATCAAACCAACTATTCTATGACAAGAAAAAGAATTGTATGATTTGTTTCAAGAGATCTATTCCCGATGAAAGAAAAATTAAATTTATTTGTCGAAATTAAGTGCACACCCAGGATTATATGATGGAGAATGTTTTTCAAGATATCGTACATTATTTGATTATAAAAAATAACGAAGCAAATACCCAATAAACAATTCTTAAGTATTGAAGTAAAAAAGACTTTTTTTTATTAAAATTTTTAATAATACTAACAAATGTTAAAAAAACTGTTAAAAAACTCAGACCTAGAAGAAATGTTCTGTAATAACAAACTAACCGATAAGAGTTAAGAATAAGTACGATATCAAATCGATAATACCATGATATTGTATTATCGAGTATTATTTCAATAACTAATCAAGTGTTATTTGGACATTTCTACTTTATAAATTCAAATTTGGTTCTGAAGTATTACAATTAATGAGTAGAACTTGACGAGAATATAATAAGTAAAATAAAATTTAAAAAATACATCGGGAAATAAATTGGAAGATGATACTCGATCAATAAAACTATCAGTTATTGACAAAAAAAATTAAAAACCACCGTCAAGCCCGAATCGGGATTTATATGCCAAAATTTTCCCCAACATTTAACATAAACGATTAAACATTTCGATTACATATACATCGATTTAAAAACCTAGGGAATCATAAAAATTATTCAACATGGATTGTATCGAAGTAGTTAAGTTTATAGAATTACTATTTGTTAATATTTTATTTCTCGCTATGGTACGAAAGGGAATTGAAAAAATTACACTGAAATTCATAACTCTATAATAGTTCAAGATATTAAAATAAAACAAAAAATAAAGTAAACATAGATTAACATTTCAATGATTGTATTTATTTTTTAACATAATCATCAATTAACAATCATATATCTGGTAAGGTATAATCATTTTTTCCATTGCGTCGGTGAATATACTTAATGTTCATTCTTCCAACAAATCTTTCACTACACCAATAAGTTAGTCAATAAAGCCAAATAGACTTTTTTAAGGTTACGCTTTAGTGCTGGGAGTAAGTGGATATCAGATAGTGCCAGATCTAGGATATAGGAAGACTGTAGAACGATAATAAATTTATTCCAATAGCTTGTTATTGTTTCCTATAAATTCACCAAATGAACATGTTATCCTTCTGGAAAAAATATTATAACCTTTCCACATGATTTCTACATTTTAAAAATGTTTAGTCTTGAAGCTTGTCACGAAATATTAGTTTAAACTTAAAACTTTTAATATTTTTTTAGCGATAGGATTTGTTAAAAATGTACAATAAATATAAATGGATTTTTAAAAATTATAAACTAATATGCAAAACTTTTATTCTCGTCAATTATAGTAAGTAACCAATTATTTGAATCACAAAAATATTATTATTAACCCCGAATTAATAAAACATAATACATACATATATATATATATATATATATATATATATATATATATATATATGTCGATTTAAAAATATTTATTGACAGTTGTTTCAATTTTTAACAAAATATTATTTTACACATATAATCATACTATAAAAATGGTAATGAAATCAATATTAATTTGAATATTTAATTATCTAATCAAAGTATAACAAATTAGACACTTCTCAAGAAAGAATGGTAAACAGCTATATATATATATATATTTATATATATATATATATATATATATATATATATATATATATATATATATATAACATAATAGAACAGAGCGAAAAGAAATTTACACGGGTAGGTCGAATTATTAAATTATTTAATAAATTTTATTATATTTTTATTTTTTCTAATTTTATAGAGAAAATTAAAGGTATTTATTGATTATCACATTAATAAAAACGACTTTGTAATGTATTAGTTTCTATCAAAACACCGAGAAATGTTAGAAAAGTAACATCTGCATGGAAAACTGTTATGATTTAGACAAATGATTGTTAAAAAAAAAAAACTATTCGAATAATTTCAGGAAACTTAAATAACAAATAATTGTTTATTATAATTCTAATAACCCACTTATTTTACATTTATGAGAATATTTTGTTAAAATAAAATACCTAAACATATATAAATGATAAAAACAAAAAATTAAGATTTATTTAAACATACTTGTCAAAGATTATAAAAAATTGAAAAAAGTTATAGTACAAAATTGTATTTTTCAGCTGAAAATTATGTTCTTATGTACTAAAAACCAAATCATATGATAATGTTATTATAACAATATAAAAATTATGATGTTAAACACGTACAAATTCACTATCGTTTATTTATTGTCATTATCTTATTAATGTGTAAAAAAGTAATTGTATTAGGTAATTTTCAGTAATCGATTTAAAATCAGGTATAAAATTAATTATCTTAGAACTTTGAAATCAAAATCCATTTATGAATTATGTGTTTCAAAATAATCAGATTCATCTCTGAGACATTCGTAATGAAATCAATTAAAAAAATCACCCGTCCACGTCTTCAAGATGTTTAATTTAACCATACGTTCGTCACAAATTCATTAAACGGGAATAGAGAAACGAAGCCTTGTACATTTCCGTCGTCTTTGTTGACAATTTCACGCCACTTAAAATGCCGACCGGAAACTTTTACCTGTTGCCATTATCATGCAAATGAACACATCGGGAATAACTTTTATGTCAGAAACAAAGCGCTATTATTGCACGTCGCGGCAGCAACGACGTAACGTAATTAAGTGAGTCGACTAATTGATTAACCTTAAACGCAGCCTGAACTAGTATCAATTTGCTCCAATATCCGTTGCGGAGATTGTTACAAATTGACGGCGGTGCACGGAGACGTTTCAGCTGAGAAAATTGGCGTGCCAACGTTTCATAGTTACTGTATACTGATGGTACGTACAGTTTGTATCTATTTAAGGCATGATTCTGTTTTTTCATATATCATTTTTTAAAACATATTTTCCAGCGTGGTTTATTACATATAAAAATATCCATGCATACAAAAATCTCTTGCGCTGAAAGAGTGAATAATATGTTTGTACTGATCGCTTCTTACGAAAACAATAATCAATAAAGCTGTATACCTAGTTCTTTTATAAATAGTACTGCATTAATAAACCCGATGTTTCAAGTATTCTATGTCATATAACATGGTCTACCTCTATTTAATAATAATTTGCACATACAAGACAAGGGAAGTAAACGAATAAAAATGCATTTTCTGTCCTCACTGTCTCCAAAATAATGAAATGTGTTGTATGTGTTTTTTGATTATTTAATGCAATAATATTTGAAAGTTTCAGTAGAATCATTCATTTTTAAAATAAATATCTTTTTATATTTATTATAAATAATAATAATAAATCAGG
This sequence comes from Acanthacorydalis orientalis, assembly GCA_034766995.1. Taxonomy (NCBI): domain Eukaryota; kingdom Metazoa; phylum Arthropoda; class Insecta; order Megaloptera; family Corydalidae; genus Acanthacorydalis; species Acanthacorydalis orientalis. Next base: position 25,959,578 of record CM068318.1, on the reverse strand, counting down.
AATAAATCTAAGATAGTTGCCTCGTAGATCACGCATTAGTACATTTGACAATTGATTCATGTTTTCGCTTTCAAATTCAAATCACTGGCATAGTACACTAAGAAAATTAGTAGCTTTTACGTCTCTATAAAATATTAACACCAATTTAAAATAAATTAATCAAAATAAAATAATAACTCTTAACGTCTCTAAGACTTTAATAAACACACTTTATTGTAATAATAATACGCTTGCTTAGGATCACTTAGAGCCAGTGAAAAGATACCTTTTAGAATAAAAATGTTGCACTGAACTTTTTTTATATTATTCAAATTCCTACATGATCTATATTAAAAATAATAAATATTTATTTATACTTATGCATTGGTTGGGGAGAAGGTGAGCGCGAGGGTGAGGAGAAATAAAATGAATAATTCTAAAAATTCATTTTTTGTAAAGGGATAAATATTAGCTTGATAAAAAAATAATTGCGGTTTATGAATTTCAAATTCATATAAAATTATCTCTTTTTTTATTTTACTAGCTGTTTTAAGCGGTTTAGAACAGTTGTATGACTCACGTCTAACTTTTGTGCAAGTTCTCGAATTGTTGTACATGGTTCTGATTGAATTAACGCATTTAGTTGGTTGTTATGAACTGAAGGACACCAACAACCTTCTTCATCTTTTAAGGCTCTCGTTCCTAGCACGAACTTTTTGAAACCACCATTGCATCATACATTCCTTAACAGTCCCCATACAAAAAACATCTTTCAGTTTAAGAACAGTTTCTGGAGATTCACAGCTCATTTTGAACTCATATAAAAATCGGTCTTATTTACTTCCTTTTATTATTAATTCAATAATCTAATTTGAAGCAAAATTAATGATAAACCCAGTCAATGTTGCCTAAATACAGACAAAAATTCAGTTTAATGAAATTAACATAAATATGATGAAATGACACTTTCACTGAAAAATGTAAGGTTCGAATTCAGAAGATAAGAACCGTAATCATTTTCTTACCGACCTAATATATTAGATTATTTGCATATCAAATGATATTTTTAATGAAATTTTAGACAATTTGACTACATTAAAAATAAATTTAAAATAAATACCAATAGATTCAATGTATTTTTATGAACAAGATACAAAAATTTCTATTTCTTTTAAAAAAAAATCAATGTCTTCAAGCAATATGTTCCTCTAAGGATTTTTTACTGACATTTCATTACTTAATGTTGTTCCTGCTAAATTCGCGTTTTTACACTGGGTAGCGGCCTATTATGTTCTGCAAACACCGAAATAATTATATATAGAGAACGATAAATATTATAGAGAAAATAGGACTTACCAACGTGAACTAGACAATATTTTTAAATAAATCTGTTTAAAATAGAGTGAGCAACTTTATTATTTCTGACAAATAAATTTAAAAATTGAAATACAATCCCATTTCAGTACTGGAATATATCATGCGCATATATTTCTACAGTATTTATAAAGGTTTTCACATAGGGACTCAATTTTTAAGAGGTTGTTTTTTCACAGATGTCAAACTGGCAGCTGTATTTTTTTTGGGATTTGGTAAGTTTTGAAATTGCCATTTTCAGTTGTTATTTGTATATAATAAAACAATGAATTTAAATAATACAATTGTAGAAGAAGTTTCACTTCAATAATGCACGTGTAATTTTTCCATGATGTCTCATGTATTTTAATAACTGTCAAATTCAATCAAATACTTTAAATTATCTAATCAATGAAATTTTCAGGTCGATCACATGGCTCATTTTAATGTATCATTTCTTCTGATGTTGGAACAAATGTCATATTTTCTTTTTAAAGAAATGAATCTTTCTCAAATATCGAATTCATATTTTTAGTTGCATATAAGTTTATGACCAAATTTAAACTTTTAAAAAAATATACAATTTTGTCTTCGATCCATTTTCTATTTTAATTTATTAAAATCCAATTTCAATTTATAGGACAAAATACGATTGGCAACAAACACTTTACCAAGAAAAGGATTTAATTTTTAATTTAACTAAATACCATAAACTAAATTATTTGAAAATTCGTGCGTAAAATCGTTGATATTAATGCCACTGTTGATTTGGCCTATGACAATTTGATTATCATATATTTCCTTTTACACTGTTTTTGTATAAACACAATATTACGATGAATAAAAATACTTTTCAATTAAGGATAATACCTTAACAATAACAGGAAAATGTTAAGAGATTGAATTAAAAAAATATTACAGAACTATAAATATATATATATATATATAAATGATAATAATTTTGTATTAGGTACAAATCACTTAAAATTGAGTATATTAATATTTAATTATGTAATCTATTTTGTAATTCAAAATTAAAATTAAAAATATATAGCCAAATAAAAAAGTAAAAAAAAAATCATTTATAAAATATTTTAGGGGATTAAATAAAACATTTTTTGGAGAATTCATTAAAAAATACGAGTATTTCAATTACTTTATTACTATACTTATTCAAAACTAGTTCAATTAATTCAAAATTATATATTCAACACAAACAAAAACTGAAAACAAAAGATTGTACTGATATGTCTCTTCGTTCACGTTTGTCCGGTTATTATCCAGAGTTTCTATTATTATTGTAGAGTATAGTATTTCATATAATAATAACAAGTGACATTTTCCAACAATATGAACTCATCGATAAATATGCACTCTCACGAAATGAAAAATCTATCATACACAAAAATCTAATATTTGAAAAGTACTTACATTAAATCATACGAGAAATACAGAGTACGCCAGTGGAACGGGAAACTTTAAAGCAAGCTTATTCTCTTGCCGGGTAAAATTAAGTGATGCATTGTTAGTTATTGATGGCCATTTAGTAAGCATAGAGTAGTGGTCCAATGCACATCGAGATTTAGCTGTGAAATTATTTTACAAAAATGACGAGTCTGCTACAACTGTACTAAGGCCATTTCTCAATCATTATAACATTCCGTGTCGTAGAATGATCCCGACCACTCATACCATCAACTTGTGAGTTCAGAAGTTTGAGGAAACTGGTTTCATATTAAATTTGAAGTATCAAGAGTCTAGAAAACATCGACCGTGTTAAAGTTGTTATAACACGTAGCACACGACGTTCACCCTTTAAACATTCATCTGCATTGAACATTAGTAACACATCGGTGTGTCGAATGTTACATAAGGATTTAAATTTGCATTCATACAAAATTCAAATTGTTTAAGAGTTAAAAATACTGATTTGTCTGCTCGCATGAATTTATATTAAGATATACCAGTGCGTTTGGATGAAGTTGAAAAGATAATTCTTAATATATTCTTGACAGATGAAGCACGTTTTCATTTTAACGGCTATGTGAACAAATATAATAGACGATATTGGAGTGATAAGAACCCACTTGAATCACAACAAAGGCCGCTGCATAGTCCAAGAGTACTGCATGGTGTGCACTTTCATCCAATTATAGACCATTCTTCTTCAAAGACGACAATAAAAATGCCATTAACGTCAATGCGGCCCTCTACACTAGCATGATTACACCATTTCTGATGTAAGAATTAATTCAATTTTTACAAATTACATGGTCCCAGCAAAATGGGACAATCGGTTATATCGGTAGTATGTCTACCGCTGCTGTAAGAGCGCTCTTTCCAAACCATATCATTTTAAGAAATAGAAATTTTGTTTCAACAGTAAGATCCACAGATTTGATTGTGTATGATTATTTTCATTAAGGCTATTTAAAAAGCAAAGTGTATATTGATCATCCACACACTATCCTTGAATCTAAATTAAAAACCCATAAAACAATTGCTAGAATTCCGACAGATATGTTAATACGCGAAATGGAAAACTTACAAATAAGATTAAGTTATTTTTAAAATATAAAATGTCGCAATGTATCTAATAAGAAGGTATATTGGGTTAGTAGAAAAATAATTGTGATTTTTATTTGTTGAATACTAACCTTAATTTTTGTCAGAGAAAATGTCATTTCATCGTATTCGTGTTTATATCATTTTTAAGTGCATTTTTTTATCTATATTTTGATAGTATCAACTATAGTTTTATTATTAATTTTGCTTCAAATTGAGCTATTGAATAAAAGACGGAAAAGAAGAAAATAAGAACATTTTTTGTATGAGTTCAAAACGAATGGTCAAGCAGCATAAATTACTCGTAAACTAAAAGATGCTTTATTGTGGGTACTGTTAAGGAACGTACAGTCAATGGTGATTCCAAAATTTCGTGCTGGGAACCAGAGTCTTGGAGATGAAGAAGGTCGTGTGCGTCCTTCTCCAATCATAACGACCAACTTAAAGCGTTAGTTGAATCAAAACCACACACAACAATTCGATAGGTTGCACAAAAGTTATTTATTAGTCATCCATCAGTTCTGGACCACAAATGGAAAAATGTACATGAATTTGAAAATCATAAACCGCAATTATTTTTCTATCAACGTAATAAACAAAATTATGTAAAAATAAAAATTCATGTAATTATTGCGTTTTGAAATGTTCCCATTCCTCTGGAGCACTAGTTATATCTGTTAAAATTCATCTAAATGATTTTTTTTATCATTTAAATTGAATCATTATAATACGTTCTTCAACATAAATGGGAATTTCTACCGAAAAACAAACTTATTATATGACTATATCAAAACCCATATATGATTTTTTGTATCTTATTTATAATTAGAAATAAGAAAATACGATACCTTTCTACGACTTCTCGTACTTATAAAAAGAGCTTTCTTCACAATATCAAACAACAATTTAAAAATATCTGTTGAAGGACAGTTTAGGAAAAAAAATAATTACATACATTTTTATCTGTTGAATGTCAGATAGATTAAAAATATATAAAGAGTTGTCTTTCAAAACACATATTCAAAAAATACCTATTTCATTCGCTTGCTCATAAATAAAAATATATTTTAAAAATAAAAACAAATAAAGAATAAAAGCACACAAAATTTTAAACAGAAACCTCGTTTAAATTACATTTCTTCTCGGACTATAGTTTAAGCTTTTAAGTTGCGATGCTAACAACACAAAGCATTATCACATTATTATTGTTACTTTGTAATTAATGAAAAGGGTTACACTCAAATGAAGATTAACCCTCAACGGAAGGGGTTCGATACAACAGTGAAATGCATGGCTCGGAGCTATAGATAACGCCATTAACGAATTGATTCAATTTTCGATTTCAGATTCGTGTTCCGTATAATGCTTTGGGTTGTACACTTGTATGTTGAAAGTTTCTGTTACAATATAAATATTTTGTATGCGTGTCGCTAGCAATAAATTTTTCACAAACTAGTTATACATACACACACACACATATATATATATACAATATATGTATATATATATATACAATATATATACATATGTACAAATTTTATTTACTTGAGTATGCGTTAAGTATTCCTGCATTGTTAAATAAATTCATAACGATTTCAAAAACATAAAGTAGATTACAAGGAAGTTTATCTACGGATTCATACAAAATAAAGAAAATTAGATTTCTATTTTTATATTCGAAAAATACTCCTGGAATATTTCTGTATTTTCACTAGTATTTGTTTTTCCAATTTTTATAAGGATTCTTATAGAGGATAAATCAGTCAGTAAAAATGTTAACTGAATATTTTTAGAAATTATTAAAATACATTTATAAAGTTATATATATATATATATATATATATATATATATATATATGTGTGTGTGTGTGTGTCATAAGTGAAGCGTTACATTTGTTTATGTAGATGATCATGTAATTTTCATTCATGAAACTAATTACTTTTTAATGACAAAAAATATATTAAAATATTATAATTAAAAATAATAATACATCTACTAATTATCAATACACAGATATAACAATCTAAAGGTATGTTCATACACAGCTACTTTAGTGTAACATAAAAACCTTTTCATTTGATTGCTGCATTGTATAAACACCATTAAAAAAATAAAATCTCAACTGCTACCTCTGTGTGTGAAATAATTTCATGCCGCATGCAATTCTAAAAGTTATAACTTCAGTGTATATACAAGAAAAGTACAAAAGTGGATGCAGTGTTTTTATTTTAGTTTTGCAGAAACGTTTATAGCTCTTATTTGCAGCATTTTGGTATTTTTTCTATCACATATTTTACACAACAGATAAATATTATGTTTGGCTGAACACAAGAAAATAAAGTTTAAGTGTTTTATCTGAAAGCCTTTTGTCATTAAATTTGGATTTCATTAGAGTATCGGCTATTTTTATTTTAATGATCTAACTATGATGGCATCGTCATCGAAATGTAAAACTACAATTAAAATGATCAAATGATTTAGTGAATATTTTTGTTCAATCGCGAGAAAAAGGAATTAACTTGTAAAAAATTTCCATAATTAAAATCTCTTCTATCTTTTCTAATGTATTATTTACAGAAATATCTTTATTAGTTTAAAATTTGAATAATTTAGCGTTACAGATACAAATTAGTTATTTAAAAACAAAGCGATATTTGAATTTTAAAGAAATATTACATCTCCATTTCGCTCATCAACACATAATGTAATATTTTTCTGATACCATTACATTTAGTAACTAATTTACCACATTAAAGGATATTGAATTTTTCCTTATCAATTTTGCAGTAACCAACTAAAACTTTTCATCAAACTTCGGATAAAGATAATCAATTATTCTTAAATAAAATATTTCGTATTTTCCTCTTTATTTTACTTCTTAATACTACAAAAGAAAGATCTACAGAAAATATTTTTATTTCTCTTCATTTTCTTTTTGGGATCTTTAAAATGAAGTTGTCAGAACATGTTTATTACATATATACTTTCAAATGAATTTTAATATTTTTAATTATCCATTTTTATCATGCAATAAGTCATTTTGTAAATAAAATTAGGAAATATTTTGTTATTTTTAAACATATATTCTTATAAATTATTGTCGATAGATACTGTGTATTGATGTCATATTTCATATTTTTATATCCTTTTCAACTGATAATTTGATGACCTAATTTTTTTCTGCTGCATTATTTTTGTACTTACTCAAATTTAATTATATATATATATATATATATATATATATATATATATATATATATATATATATACATGTATATATATATATTATATATACACATATAAACTACTTGTTACATAAAATGGAATCGCAAATATATAAAAAAACCTACTGGTTATAACGTATTGAATCTTATTTAATGAGTATAAAATAGGACTGTTTGGTATAACAAGAAGTGATTTTCATAATTATTCCAATTAATAATGAACATCAAACTATACATAAAACTGCAAATTCTAAATTTTACATCTTGGTTGTATAAAGCAAAAATAGTATCTTGTATGTGAACAACTCAGTAACTCAATTTTATATTCAATTTTTTATGTTTTTTCAAGTTACGCAATATACACGACTAAAATTGAACACTACCTTTATCTTATGTGTGAACAATCTAAAACGAAAAATAATAAGAATATATTAGAAAATCAATATGATAATATATATATATATATATATATATAAATATATGTAAGTATGTATATTAAAAAAATATATATATATATATATATATATATATATATATATGAAGTGTGGGATTGTAATGTAGTAAACATTTCATATCGTGGCTGCATAAAAAATATTTAAATTATGTAAAAACTTTTTTTCTTAAAATAAAAAAAGTATTTAAAAAAAATCAGAATGAAGTATAAAAGATATATTCCTTTTTTATCGTTTGCTATAATTTTGGGGTTATCAAAATGAAAATATTTAAAAAATAACAAAATTCTTAAAAAATATTTTTAATAAAACTGTAGATGAATAGTTACATTCTAAAATATTAGGTTGGTATGAAAATAATTGTGAAATTTATTTTCTGAGTTCTAACCTTATTTTTTGTCAATAAAAGTGTCATTTCATTGTATTCATGTTAATAGCATTTTAAAGTGCATTTTACGGTCTGTGTTTTGATAACATCGACATTGGTTTTATTATTAATATTATTTCAAATTGTGATATGGAATTAAAGATGAAAAGAAGTAAATGAGACCAGTTTTTTGTATGAGTTCAGAACGAGTGGTAGAGTAGTAGAAACTGTTCATAAACTAAACAATGCTTTTGGTATGGGAACTGTTAAGGAACGTAAGGTACAATGGTGGCTACAAAAATTTCGTACTGGAAACAAGAGCCTTGAAAATGAAGGAGGTCACTGACATTCTTCTTTAATTCATAACGACCAAGTGAAGGCGTTAATTGAATCAGAACCACGCACAACAATTTAAGAGCTCTCACAAAATTTATGCGATAGTCATCGAACCATTCTGGACCACTTAAAATAGCTAGGAAAATCCAAACAGGGAAAAATGTATATGAATTTGAAAGTCATTACCCACAATTATTTTTCTACCAACCTAATACATCAACAAATATTCTTTCCATTAGTATTATTATTACTTCTTATTCAAGTGACTACATTTTCATATTCGTACAAATTGGGACGACGTTCCGAAATAAATTTTCATAAATGAATCACTCTTAAAAAATCATAATTGTCTCTCCTGTACTTTAAAAATGATAGTGTCTCCATCAAAATACTTATGAGCGAAATCATTATGATGAAATATTTAACACATATTCAAGTTAAACATTTTGATAAATATAAAATTTTTGTAAAAATTAATTTATTTCAAAAACTTTTGAAATGAAATTAATATTTCATTAACTACATCAAGTAATTTAAAAGGTATATGTAAAAAAGGAATGTCCTTAAACTATGAAACAATTTTAAAAAAATTTAGCCTAATGTTCCATAAAGTATAGTACATAAAGTATTTTTAAAAGTGTTATTTATAAAATAATATTTCCAATTATCCTCTCTCTCTCTCTCTCTCTATATATATATATATGTGTATGTGTGTGTGTGTGTGTGTGTCTGTGTGTGTTTATATAAAGTATTTAACTCCAATAGTTAAATTGTTAAAAACTTCATTACCATAACAAACGGAATCCATTCTAAATATAACTGATTCATCTTTTGATTCCGTATGAAAGAAAGAAATGATACTAAAAATGTATTTTCCATTTCAAACACATTTTTCTCCATCACGTATTTATTTTCTCTATAGCATACGAAAAAAAATATAGACATTCGACACACTTGCCACAACACATATGGTGACAACACATGCATACATTGCTTTTAATATCGTACGAGTTGTCCTCACATCATCATAAAAACATATGCCGTCACCACGAAAACGAGAAAGGAAGTCAACGAAGAAGACAACAAAGAAGAGTAAGAAGAGTAAGATGCAACTGATGTATCAAACGCACGTTGAACAGATAGGGAACGCGTCCGTGAAGCAACAAGTCTCTACAATATATCGCTTATTATCAACCTACGAGGTGGGTACAAAGGACTCGCCTGTTTTTTTCTAGATAGATGATGGAAAAGGAAAGAAGTTCAGCCTTGATACACTAACTGACGGGCCATTATACCCGCACAAAAGACGATCATGCACGAAAATAGACTCTTCATAACTACTACTTCTGGCTTGTGCTGTTTACTCTGGCGGCTCCTACTTTCTTTTTTACTTATCGTTCGTTGCTGTCATAACCGACCCGCCTGTATCTACTTCATTCGATAAGCTGCTTCCGAGTGCATGCATTCGCAATTCATAAAAGTTTATATTATTTATTCATATTTTCGATAGAGAGCAACGACGGCAGTGGTTTTATGATGATATATTCACTTCAGTACATTAATTTTATTGTATTATGAAATATGTTCTTCGATCAAATATTTACCTATATATATATATATATATATATATATATATATATATATATATACACATGTATATATATATATATATATATAGATAAGCGTTTAAAGAAATTCCTGAATTTATGTTATTTATTCAATCGTAAAATAAGACATTACATACATAAATCATTCGTGCGAATATATTTTCATTTTTTATCAAATGAATAAACAATATTATAAAATAATTAAAGCCCATATTTTAATATTTGATTCTAACATATACTTTCTTTTAATATATTATATATATATATATATATATATATATATCATAATTTATTTTTCTCGGCAAGAATAATACTTTCTTATAGATATTTTTTTTTTAAAATATCTGTAAGAAAGCTAAAAAGGGTAACATTTTTCTATATGAGCTAAAAACTGTTAAGTGGCTTCGGATATTGAGATAAAACATACAATAAATAAATCGTAGAAATAACTTTTCAAATTTATTGTTTGACATAATCGCAATTACTTTCTAATCAGCGTGTGAAAAGTTTCTTCGTTGCTTCAGTGAAAAAATATAGTATTTGTTTCTTCAATCAATCCTTCATGATACCGTTATCTTGTTCATTAAAGTCAAAATTATTTGTTTTAAAATCACGCTCAGTGATGAGAATTAGTAAAAACTGTATGATTCCAAATTTGAATTGTGCGTTATTTCTTTCAAACATTCTCGAGGGAGTTCTTAAATTTGTAGCTACATATTGTTATAATGAAGCAGTTAGATCACAGTAAACGAAAATGTGACAAACACACTTTCTCAAATATCAACATATCGTTGTGAGTTCATAATTGATCTTTCCATGAAATCTATCAAATGAACTTGTCCATTAAAAAAGTGTCAACATAATGTTGCTACAAGATTCCTTAACTTTACTTGTACTAGAAAGAAAAAGCTTATTGCAACTAAAATAGAAAGCATACACTTGTAATATTAAAATGCCTGATCTTTCAACAATAATCATCCATAAATTTTCTTTAAGTTAATTTTTTACAAGTTTATTTCAACCACTATAACTCTTCTATAACTCTTACATTCTAACTCTTTGTGATTCTATATCTAGAGTTCACATCACGTCACGACGGCTCGATATCACATTTCGAAAGCAATAGTAGTTATTCCAAGAATATTTGCTGTAGTATTATAATTTTACACACTTTATATACTTTATATATACTCTATATATATATATATATATATATATATATATATATTTATGTAATTTGATTCTAATAGAGATTAAATAGCAGCCGCGTTGTCAGATATTTGTGTTCGTACATAGGTGCTATAGATTAAGACAATCAGTACATTGCAGCTTATTGTTTTCATCGGAACTCATTGAAATGGCAGAGAAAACTATTATTTTTAGATTGGAAGCTTTAATCATTAATGCTTATATTTTATATAGATTATCTGTTGACAGTAAAAATAATAACAAAATGAGCCATAAACAGTTCAGACAAAAAGTTTTGCTTGATTTTGTTGGTAATTTTCGTGTGGCACCAAAAAAAGGCGAGCATCATCCGGTGACCAAGAATAACGGTTAGACGGAAATTTCCACATTATTAGTTTGCATCCACAGCGCAAACACCCAGAGTGTGCTATATGTTCTAATCGGAAGATATCAGGTGGAAGAAAAGAGACTTCTTATTTATGTGAAACCTGCGGGAGAAAATCGAGATTGGTTGGAAAATATTTTAAACGATATACCATGAAAAATTATAAGTTGTGGAGAATAGAAAAACAAATTGTTTAAGCATAAAAATTTTATTTGATATAAAACCCATTCATAATCGAAGAGTGACGTCATTTATGCTATTCCCATTACATCCAAGAGAGAAGTTCAGTAATCAAAATATTTGAGCTTTTAACGGTAAAGATGTTGTATATCAATATATATAAACTCAACATGAATAACTTACCTCTCAGTTAATTTCTTTGTCCAAGTGAATTGGTAAAGGAAACCCCTTCAAAAAGCAACATATATTTATAAAAAAACTAGAAATTTTCGTCAACAAAATTAAATAGTTATTTGTTTTAACAATAATTAATAACGAAAATAACATACTCGTATTGTTTTTCACTTTATCTAACAATTAATTATGTATTACTGGGTGTTTAAAACCGAATGGAAGTATGGATATATATATATATATATATATATATATATATATATATACACGAGGGTCGGCTGAAAAGTCCGTAGCCTGACACAGAGATGACGCCACCAGTGCAATTTGGCTCTAGCATTATATAGTACTAACCTTAACTGGCTTATACCCAAAGTTTTAGGTGAGTCGCTTGGTTAGTGTTTGATTGACAGCATTTCAATTAAGACGATTTCGGAAAACTTGAAAAAATGGAGGATGAGGAAAAACGTGCGGTGATTAAATACTTCCATTTGAAAGGTTTTATACCCAAGGAAATTTGTGAAGAAATACCTGGTACACTAGAAGACTCTGACCAACAATATTCAACGGTTACAAAGTGGGTTAAAGAATTTAAACTGGGACGGACAAGCACGAAAGATGGGCCTCGCTCAGGACGCCCCACGGAAGTGACAACTCCGGAAATGGTGGAAAAAATCCATAAAATCGTGCTGAAAGACCGAAGATTGAAGTTGCACGAGATAGCAGAGACTGTCAACATATCGAAAGAACGTGTTGGTAATATTTTGAATAATGTTTTGGGCTTTCACAAGGTCTGTGCGAGATGGGTGCCGCGCTTGCTGACACCCGACCAACAGTTGCGTCGAAAAATGATTTCAAGAGAGAATTTGGCGCTCTTTAAGAAAAATCCCAATGAATTTTTGAGACTTTTCATAACTATGGATGAGACTTGGGTTCACCACAACACTCCTGAAAGCAAATTACAATCTAAACAGTGGATTAGGCCGGGTGAACGAGCTCCAAAAAAAGCAAAGACAATTTTGTTAGCTAACAAGGTTATGGCGAGTGTTTTCTGGGATGCAAAAGGAATCATTTATATTGATTATCTGGAAAAGGGCAAAAGTATCACTGATGAGTACTACGCAGATTTATTGCAGCGTTTGAGCAATGAAATAAAGAAAAAACGGCCCCATTTAGCGAAAAAAAATATTGTTTCAATACGACAATGCTCCAGCACATTAATCACTCATTGCAACGTCAAAAATACACGAATTAAAGTTCCAGTTGCTTGCACATCCACCTTATTCGCCAGATCTAGCACCCATCGACTACTACCTTTTCCCTAACCTCAAAAAATACCTTGGAGGATGACGATTTAACAGCAACGAGGAGGTTATTGATGCAGTAAACAGCTATTTTGAGGAGCAGGACGAATCATTTTATAGAGATGGCTTATTAAAATTAGAACACCGATATGAAAAATGTATCAGCCTTTCTGGAGATTATATTGAAAAATAAAAAAAATTTTTTTTTTCTAAAACGTTGTTTTCTTTGTTAGGCTACGAACTTTTCAGCCGACCCTCGTATATATATATATATATATAAAGAGAGAGAGAGAGACAAATTAGAGTATATATATATATATATATATATATATATATATATATATCAATACTTCCGTTCGCTTTTAAACATCCAGTAATACATAAGTCCATCTGTTTGCTTTTCCGATTGAAAAAATACACATCTGAGCCAGTATTAGCATAAGTTAATTCACTACAACTAAATTCAAATAGACATAATCGCAGGGACGAATGTATATTTTAATTCGGCCGGATGTTTTATTCCAGTTTGCTTTTATTTTTCCTGTTAATATCCGGCGTGTTAGTTCTCAACGCGCGCCACTTTAAAATAAATCTTTACGCAGTCTTTGAACGTCATCGTTATTTACTAAGGGTAATAAGCTATAAAACTTGTACATAAAACGCGATAGAGGTCTTTCGCCCCTGTACGCGTGCAACGCTATTCCACAAGATCAACGACAATGGTGTGAGTGAGATATAATATACACACTGAACTCGATTACTGCCGAAGATGATGACAAAAAGAAGTTATTTTGGTGTTAAAATTTTTTTGTAGAGTTATTTTGTTGACCTACATGGGTTTAGATTAAGTTATTTTTTAATATATCATAGTGAAACACTCTCAACGGTTTAAAGTTGACTTATCGTTTTTCATTCTAGAATGAAAAATCTTCTCAGCTGAATATACTACCACGTTTTATTAATCTATCGTAAATCTTATTGTCATTTTTAAATTGCCGATAAAATTTTTATAACTTCGAAATATGTGCACTAATACAAACTAGATTTCATTTATTAAATTTCTAAAAATAAAATTTTCATAAATGAATCTACACTTGAAACAACACCAACATTTTACATGTAATATTACTTAAATCATTATCCTGATTTCTTATTCATGTATATATATATATATATATATGTATATATAAATTTATATATATATATATATATATATATATATATATATATATATATATTTCGATGCTATTGTCTTCGTCTTTAAAATAAGCACAGAACATCGAAATAAAATATTACAAGAAAATATTATCAATTATAATTTTATATTCCTTTAACTATGCTTTTAATAGCAACTTTTATCATAAGAAATATTTTATGATATTTTTCATATGTATATTAAATATTTAATAGCGTATATGTGTTATAAAAATAAGAATATTAAATTTCTGTGCCAGTGAAACTATCTAAATTTAAAAAATCTTATTCGATGGTGCCCAGCCCAAATCGAGTCTTAGCCTCCTCAATTTTCTGCCTCCAGACATCGTTCTGCCTGGCAGTCCTTCTACAGTTCTTTACTCCCAACAGTTCCACTAGATCCTTCTCTACATTGTCTGTCCATCTGGGCCTTGGTTTTCCCACAAGTCTTCTCCGTCTGGTTGTCATCCAAAGCCCTTTTTAATACTCTTGAGTCCCGCATCTGCTCAGCGTGATCTGTCCATGGCCGGCGGAGTATTTTTTTATAAAAACCGATCATTTTGGTCCCTTATAAACTTTATATAATTCGAAGTTCTAGCGTATTCTTCACATACCTCCATCGTTTACTGGACCAAATCTCCTCAGCATTCTTCTTTCGATGGTGTCTAACATTTCTGCGGTCTTAGCTGACATGATCCACGTTTCACCCCCATAAGATATGACAGTATGGATGAGGATTTTATATAGTCGGATTTTAGTCTTCCTATCCACATTTTTGGATTTCATTATAGGTAAGAGTGCGAAATATGTTCTACTTAAAATTGAAATAATAACTTCAATAAATTCTTATATTATTAAATCATTTGTTCCAAATTTTGTATAATTTTTTATATAAAAAGTAAAATCAAATATTGGTTACCAGTATAAAATGGGTATAACCAGTATGAGTTACCAGTAATAAATGAATTAAAAAAAAATAATTGTTATTATACTATAATGGATGCTTAAGATTTCTCTTTAGAATCTCAGAACTTTTATTGTGATCAAACAAAAGAAAGGATAAATCATATCATATATCTTTCAAAAGGATATATTAAGTTTTCAACATAATTATCTATATTGATAACAAATTTCTGGTAATATGTAACAGTGTTCTTCATTTTGTCAGTGACGAAATTTTATATTTATTCCTCCAGACAATCCTTAACGGCAGCCTTAAATAGGTGATCAGAATTAAAATTCCTTTCCTTGAGATCATCCTTTAGTGATAGGAGTAAGTAGAACTCAGGCAACGCTAAATCTGGCTTGTAATGAACGTACGAGGTCAGACAATTAAGTAATGCGACCGATTTTTTTTTCGGCCTGTGGTAACACTGCAAGTAACTCCGCCACCGTAATAGTAGATCCCTACTCTCTCGATTGAGACCTTGACCACCCTCGTACGATAATTTTTTCGCCAGCTGTTTAGTGTTTTGTAACAACACGCGAGTAGCGCATGTCACGAAAATGGAACAGAGATATTGTCTCGAGCAGGTTGAAAGTGATCCTACTCTTCTCGATCGAGTTATTACTGGTGATGAAAGTTGGTTTTTTCAATATGACCCCGAAACTAAACGACAAAGCCAACAGTGGCTGTCCCCTGAAGCACCAAGGTAAAAGAAGGCGAGAATGAGCAAGTCCAAAGTGAAAACCATGTTGATTTGCTTCTTCGACAGCAAAGGGGTGGTTCACGAAGAGTTCGTACCACCTGGACAAACCGTAAATCAAGTATTCTACCGCAATGTGCTCGAAAAATTACGAAAAAGGGTGCTCAGAGTGCGTCCAGAGATCGCGAAGACTTGGGTTCTGCATCACGACAATGCTCCCTGTCACAGTGCGTTCAGTTTCTCTCAGTTTTTGGCGTCTAAAGGCATCGCAACGTTACCACAACCGCCCTATTCACCGGACATATCACCCTGCGACTTTTTCCTATTCCCCCATATGAAAAAATTCGTCAAAGGTCGACATTTTGACTCCGTTGAAGATATCCAAGAATCTGTGACGAGGGTACTCGGAGAGGTCCCACAAGAAGTGTTCCAGAATTGTTACGAAAACTGGAAAACTCGCTGGAATAAGTGTATAGATGCTGGAGGGGACTACTTTGAAGCGGATCGCAGCGATGTACCTTAATTTTTAAATATACTCGATTTTTCAATTTTGTCGCATTACTTAATTGTCTGACCTCGTATATAAGAAACTAATATTTATCACTAAAACCCAACGAACGCAAATCTCTCTATGGCCTGAAATATATATATGACCAATTGTTTTTGTGAATTTCTGAATTTTTCAGCAGTAAAACTTTAAGTACACGACTCGATTCTTTGATAAAAAAATCAACACACTGATGAATTTGTTCAAATGTCCTATAATTATTAAAATATAATATATTATTAAAAGAAAAAAAAATACACCTTTGAATTCTTTAAATCATAAATTTATATTCAGATTTTATTAATACTTTTTTATAGTACATTCTTTTTGAAATATGTTTTTACTGTCTGTGTATCGTAGAATGTTCATTAGATCTGTTTGTGTTCGAGTTGCTTATTAGTTTGTGTTGTTTTTATTTGATAAACTTTTGAAAATACAAGTTTACAGTTTTAAAAAAATACTAAGTATTAGGTTGGTAGGAAAATAATAGCTGGGTTGTTTTCTGAATTCTAACTTTAATTTTTTTAATGAAAGTGTCATTTCATCGCGTTCACGTTAATATCATTTTAAAGTGCATTTTTTGCTCTGTATTTTGGTAATATCAACTTTGGTTTTATTATTAAGTATATTCAAACTGGACTATTGAATTAAAGGTCGGAAGAGATTTCTGACCTAAGTTAATTCTTTATGTCAACTAAGATTTAGTCTCAACAAGCACGAATCTCTCTGTGACCTGAAATGTATATGATATAACTAATTTTTTTCTTAAATTTCTGAATTTTTCAGCACTAAAACTTTAAGTACACGAATGGGTTTTTTGATAAAAAATCAACACATTATTGATACATTTGTTCAAATGTCCTGAAAGATCTCTTCTGACCTAAGTTAATTCTTCAGTATATCATCAGTCTCATCAGTTCATATCATCAGTCTTCATTCATCAGCCTTTGATCAAAATTTTTAATTTTTTTAGCATAAAGGCATAATAGATATCTCCACACAACGATTATTATAAAAAAATTAGTCGACAATGAAGACATGTGGATAACTACTTCTCATCTATAAGAAATCTAATAACGGTACATTAATTTAAGCGTACAGTATTCGTAAATGGATTCATAATGGAATATATATTTTGTTGTATATATATTTGAACTTCTTCATGAGTACTATTTTATTAAATTTAAAACATCATTTAGTCATATATATATATATATATATATATATATATATATATGTGTGTGTGTGTGTGTGTATGAATGTATGTGTATATAAAATATATTTATTTGAATGAAAATCGTAGAGAAAAGAGAACAATCAAATTCCAGGAAGAGAAAATAGTGATCATTAACTTAATCAAGTACCTACAACTGGTGCATGGAAATCAGGATATGATAAAAGAATAACCAACGTCTCAGGTATTATCGCGGTTACAAAATTGGATTCTAGATGGGCTATTATGAGGTAAATCATTTTGATCGATCAGTGTAGGAACCAAACGTCACAGTTATTAGTACATTTTGTTGATTTCTTGATAATAACTCTCAAGCTGAAATGGTTTCGCCAGGATTCAAAAAATCCTAGTTGATTAAATCGAGTGTAGACTGCCAAGCAGCTGCCGTAATTTTCTTTTGTAATTTCGGTTTCGAGAAATACGTTGGAGCTTCATTTTTATCCAACCATTTTACAGACCGCTTTCTGTTGTAAAGGATCCACTTTTCAGCGCACGTTACAATACGATCGAGAAATGAATCGTTTCTATTGCGTAAAAGAAGCGTAGGAAAAACTTCATAACGGTAAATTTTTTTGTGTTCATTCAGTTCATGCTGCATCGATTTGTCAAACTTTTTTATTTTTTCTAGCTGTTTTAATTAGTCCAGAACTGTTGGATGACTACACCTAACTTTTATGCAAGATCTCAAATTGTTGTGAGTGGTTCTGATTCAATTATCACCTTCAATTGCTCATTATTAACTAAATGACGACCACGACCTTCCTAATATTCAAAGCTGTCGTCCCCAGGACGAATTTTTTAGTACCATTATACTTTCCACTATACTTTCTTTAAAAGTACCCACACCAAAACCAACGTTTAGTTTACGATCAGTTTCTACTGCTTTACCACCTATTTTGAACTCATACAAAAAATTGCTCTTTTTTGTTTCTTTTTCATCCTTAATTCAATATCCCAATTTGAATAAATTTAATAATAAAACCGAAGTTGATATTACCAAAATACAGACCATAAAATGCACATTAAAATGATATTAACGTGAACACGATGGAATGACACTTTCATTAAAAAAATTAAGGTTAGAATTCAGAAAATAAAACCCGCTATTATTTTCCTACCAACCTAATATTTATTATTTTTTCAAAATTGTAAACTTGTATTTTCAATAGTTTACCAAATAAAAACAACACAAACTAATAAGCAACTCAGACACAAACACATCTAATGAATATTCTACGATACACAGACAGTAAAAACATTTTTCAAAAAGAATGTATTATAAAAAAAGTATTGATAAAATCTTGAAATAAATTCATGATTTAAAGAATTCGAAGGTGCATTTTTTTTCTTTTAATAATAAATAATTTCGACGATCAATCGATATTACAACAATAAATGAAACTCTAAATAAAAATAAGTTTCAAGAATATATTTCATAGCAATAATACCAGTATCCTTAAAAATTACACAATTAATTTCTTTCCTTCAAATACAAACTTCTTTCTAAAATAAAACGTTTTAATCACAATCAATTTTCTATGAAACAGTTCCCAATACAATAGTCGAAAACAATTTATTGGTAGCGTGTTGGTTTTTCTCGGTACAAACAACAAAACTACATCGCCGATAACGTACAATAAACGATATCAAATATATTATAAATTAATTAATAGCGCCCGCACATTTTAATAACGCCAACGTAAACAACCAATGAAAACAGAATGATGTTTGTATTTGACATAGGATCTCATTGAATGTATTCGAATTATTTGATCTATTTCAAACAATAATTCTGAAGTTGATTCATTCTCAACCCTTTTCAAATAAAGTACGCCGGAACAGAGCTATTATCGTTTTGATATCTAATAGAAGTCAAACTCGTATACGAAACATTGTGATAAATGAAACGAACGCATTTTACAATGAAAATTCTATTCTCGGATCGTTATAATTATAGAGGAAATGGATTTGGAGTAATTAGTTCGTATTTTATTGAATTTTAACTGTTTACTTTTTCCAAATTGACCTATACCTCGAAACAAAAAGACAAAGGTACCTTTATATTTTTCATATTAATAACAAATAATTTAAATGTAGAGTATATATAATGTCAAACATAATTACATAAAGATAAATATAATCATCCATTTAAAAAAATCTACACTAATATATATTTTTTGTTTATTATCAAAAAAATTAATAAAAAAAACTTATAAGGTATATATATATATATATATATATATATATATATATATATATATACATATATATTTCAATGAATAAAATGCTTAAGAAGACAAATTGAATTTTTTAAGTACTAAGGGGCTCTCCAAGCTACTTGCTACGCTCAACTATCATCTGAGGAGAGGAACTTCGCCTTCGTTCGTTGTGGCTCATGTGGCTCTCCTAACAAATTATAAAAATTAACAAATTATATCCAAAAATAATTTGCATAAAATGGAAATCGTAAAATTTTTATTTGAAATGTTTATAAAATTTAACAATAAAATACAGTGTCAAAATGTATGACAATTTTTTGCTCTAAAGCTTCACTGAATACAATATTTTGAAAAAATTCTTATCAATTTTACACTGCAATCGTATACACCTCTCTCGTTGTACATGGTGAGAGAGCGACATACATATGACTGATGTCAACCAATCAGAACAGAGACCACGCAATATCAATCAACCAATCATTGATGATCAGGAATGGAATTTGTTAACGTGCTACTTGTTGAATGTAACAGGGGGGAATCGATGTTGCAAGGAGGCGGTGTAGAAAAAAAAAGTTTTGTTCTATGGAAATTTTATGATTTAATTATTATATATATATATATACATATATATATATATAGGAAGATAATTGGCACTGAGTTTGACTACGATTATTACCCCTTACTTTAACAATAGTTATTCATCTTTTTGGTTGAAGCATCTTCTGAAATTTCAACAGACATTCATGTGCTGGATGAGTCTAAGATGTTTTTAATAATATTGTTTTCTGCTTCTTTATATATATTAGACACATACACACACATACATAAGGACAATTTAAAATGTTCGCGACCAGGCATTGCTACGTCAGTGCTATATCTAAAATTTTTGAAGCGTTATATTTCTCGAGCTATCTTATCAATACTGTGAAATATTAAGGCGATCTGTTCAACAGTTTGTTCTAAATAGATGTTTTAATGATGTTTCATTTTATTGGTAAAATTGAACAACGTTCAGAGATAGTTTTTTGTTAAAAAATTGAACGCCAACGGAATATTTTAATGAAATGAAAAATATTAAAAGAATGGGATGCAGAATGTAAACCTAGTCATATAATCTCGGAAAGAAACAATAGTGGATACCAAAAAAGACGACCTCACGCAACGACCTCAGAAATCACGAATGCAGTGCACGATATAGTTTTAGATCTTCAAATAAAAATATGTGAATTACGTAAGAATTTGATCATATTTGATAAACGAGAATTTCATATCCTAATTCAAGAATTAGGCATTAAAGATGAATGCTGACAATTTAATAAAAGCGCAATTGCATATAAATTTCTCAAGAGATTTTGGACCATTTTATGAAGGATGTGACTGATTTCTATAATCACTGATGAAGCACGGGTCAATTTCCTATGCTCCTTAAACAGAAACTAGTCAAAACAATGGAATAATCATAATTCTCCAACATTAAAAGAGGAATAATATATTTTGTTATCAGGAAAGTTAATGGAATCTATTTTGTGGAATTTTAAGAAAATTTTGCTTATTGATTATTTTCAAAAGGGTAAAAGATAACGAAAAAAGAGCAATGCAAACCTTCTAACTAATAAATCTTCACAAATTACCAAGTTTAACAAAGAAGGAAAGCATTTTTCACCGGAACAATGCACGTGCCCATACAAATAATATTTTTATTGAAAAAATCGTCGAATTGAAGTACGATTTGCTTTTCCATCTACCGTATTCATATTATTTAGTCTAACTTCAGTCTAACTTCAATCTATTTTCGACCCTCAAAATTTCCTTATTGACAAACAATTTTCTTCAAAATATGTACTGAAAGCAGTAGTAAAAGTTTGGTAAGGTTCCATTAAGGAATTAGATTTCCGTAATGGGATAAAGGCACTGGAGTGCCTTTGTTGAATTGCAACACTTAGAGAACTTCTTATATTATTCTAAATGTTAGGTTAATAGAAAAATAATTCCGGTTTTTGTTTTCTGAAGTCTAACCTTATTTTTTCAATGAAAGTGTAATTTCATTGCGATCATGTTAATATCATTGAAAAGTGTATTTTTCGGTCTGTATTTTGGTAACATCGACTTTGGTTTTATTATAAATATTGCTTCAACTTGGAGTATTGAATTAAAGACAGAAAAGAAGACAATAGAAGCAGTTTTATTGTATGAGTTCAAAACGGGTGGTAATACAGCAGAAACTGCTCATAAACTAAATGATACTTTTGGTGTGAGTACTGTTAATGAACATACGGTGAATGGTGGTTCCAAAAATTACATGATAAGGACGAAATCCTTAAAGATGAACAATATCGCAGGCGTCCTTCTTCAGTTTATAACGACCAACTGAAGTCGTTAGTTGAATTAGAATCACGCACAACAATTCAAGAGCTTCCACAAATGTTAGGGATTAGTAAACGAACAGTTCTGAATTACAAACTGAAAAATGTATATGCATTTGAAGGTTATAGACCGCAATTAATTTCTGCTAACCTAATTGTTCTATGAATGCACGTAACTCTGATTAAATATCACGGATGTATAAATCTTATACTTTTTGCTAAGTTTTGTGCAAAGTGTTTCATAAAAAGTATTCTGTAAATTTATATGGTCTTTCAAAAATACAAAACAAACAAAAATGTTTATTCATTTGTAATATACACTATTTTTTTGAAGGGAAGAAACCTTTTTATATAAATTCATATTATATAATTCTATAGAATATCCTGCATTTTCTAATTAAATAAGCTTTTTGAGTCAAATAACAAAACTTAATCAATATAAAATTAAGTGCAAAAAACTCTAAAAGAAAAGTAAACATCCTGTTTTCTTTAATAGGAAGCCACATTTCTTTAAAAACTTTTGATTTATTTTCTATTCCGAAACCAATATATAAATTAACATGCTACAATTACTATTGTTATAAAAAATTACTATATATTATAAGATAAAGGAAAATTTTAACAATTACCAGAGAAAAACTAGACGATTTAAAAAGCTGTGCACGGTGTGCTTTATCTGCTGGATACATTATTGGCTCATATTTCTTCGATAAGAATAATGTGAATAAGACAGTAAACTTTAAACGCTACGTAGACTTTATACGGATATCTTTCATTCTTAAATTACAACCTAGGAACGTATACCTGCAAAATATAGTTTCAGTCTAAAATAAGAATAATTCTTATTACATGTAAACTTATGAACACAAAGTTCATATAAAGGATCATTTATCGTTTTAATATATTATTGTGTCCATCTAAACCTGCGTTTATTACTTAATATAAAAATAAAACGAAGATTTATTTGTTTAAAATATTACATATTCAAGAATATTACCTTTCCACGATAGAAAAAGCAAGTCTATATTTTTCATTCATGATAAAAATTCAA
Organism: Acanthacorydalis orientalis; assembly: GCA_034766995.1. Lineage (NCBI taxonomy): Eukaryota > Metazoa > Arthropoda > Insecta > Megaloptera > Corydalidae > Acanthacorydalis > Acanthacorydalis orientalis. The sequence goes on along the minus strand of CM068318.1, from coordinate 25,936,212 downwards.
TTGGTTGTTTTTAGAATTAAAAATTAAAGTATACAAAATCTGACTAAAGATATCTAAACCTTAAAGTTTCTTTCAAATAATAACATACTAAAACCATTATTATAACTTTTTCTCTGTGTCATATCCCTCTTATCATTATCAGTTTTTTCTCAATTAACTAATAGTGTTGACAATTAACGAGAGATGTATAAATATATAACGCAGCTTAAATTTAATGAATTGGATGGTATTTATATTTAGAAAATTATGAAGAGTTACGAATACATTTTTATGAACGTAGGATTAAAATAATTGTATAACACAATTTAGTATAAGAAAATACTAACACCAATTTCCATAAGTTCCATTATAGAAAGGTTTAAAAACAAAATGTATATCATTATAATTCTATCAGACCATAATCCAAAATGTTAGTAAGGCTATATATATAATAATATAAAGAAATATTTTAAAATATATCAGTGAGATTTTGCATGATAATAAAAATATGTCAAAGTAAACTAAACAGACTTATTCCTATACAAATATTATAAAAAATATTCGCATTTATATTACTAATAAAACTCATTTTTAAAGTTAAATGATTGAGAATATATTTATTGTATTAACTAATAAATATTCAGAATTCGATTAATTATTTTTCTTATATCAACGGGGATACTAATGACATACTGTACTTTAATAATGAATGTCTATAATTATATAAGTAATGATTTTATTAAAGTCGCATCAAATATATAATGTTTGCATAAAATCTCATGATCAATAAAAATTCAAAATAGACAGAACTATACAAAGTTTTATTAAAATTAAATCTATATTTTGTTTAAAGTAGAAAAAAGAGCAAAATTGTATAAAAAAATCGAGTGTAGTGAATAGCATTAAACGTTCCCATAGCACGTTACTGGAAAATAATCATCTGACCACTATTGATATAGCAGTCAATCTGAATATCAGTCATGATTATTAAATTGTCATTTGTATTTAGTGAGATATATTATGAATATATCTCAAAAATGTAAAACTACTAAATCTCAAAAATTTTAAAACACCTTTCATACATTCAAAACATCTCTCTTTTAAACTACCAACTTTAAAGTCAAATTAAATATATTAAGAATTCATCGAATCACCACAAATAAGTAGGGAAACATGGGAGAGTTTGACCCTACTCAAAATACCAAACTACATACATTGAGAAAAATTTTCTAAGAATATTTTTATAAAAATATAAGCGCTCAAACGAAATTTTTAAAACGAGAAATCTGAAAATTTAATGTAAAAGAAATTATTACAAAAAGAAGAACCTAGCCTATAAAATTGTATTTCTTTATTTACTGTGTAATCTAATACGTACAAGCAGGAAATATAACTAAATGTTATTAAGCTCGATTATTACTCGTTGCACTATTATTTAATGATCTCAGGAGTAATTAAATCAAAAAAGTATTAGTCAGGAGTTATAACTCTAATTTTGATGAGAGGATTGACCCTACAATTTCACTGTCAAAGCCAAGTTAATTAGACATTACGTTATCACAAAGTGAATTCTTTCACATAATTTTAGTGTAAATACAGGTAATATATAAATGTTTGTGATCTTGTTGTTCGAAAAAGAATGTATAATATTTTTTCCCAGCTTATTGAAGCTGGTTTTGCAAAAATTTACAAAATTTGTTTTGGAAATTGTGAATTATCGAATTACTAAACTTACGAATGAATAATACATGTATTCAATGAAAAAAGTTTTTCGACCTTAACATTAGATTTACTTTTTATTTTCTTAACATCCTATAATAATTTATAACAAAATTTTCATATCATATTTATAGACTTCAGAGTATCATTTTTTTACAAGCCTAAAATCCAAAGCAAGCAAAAAATGAAACCGTCTGTCATTAAACAAGCAATTTATTTCATTCTGGAAAATAAAGGGCTCTTCATAAAGCAGTTCGTAAATTCGGAGTTGACCGAAAAACCCTAGGACGATACGTAAAAAAGTGAGAAATCTTTCTCCACAGTGATTTACACTAAATATTTATTTATAATGATATATTAGTGGAACCATGTTATTATTTAACAAGTATTTGATATAATAGTTGTATGAATAAATTTATAATACAATAAAGCAGATAATACCCCGCCATTTGAAATTTAAGTGATTCATTTAAGACTAGGATCAAACCTTTCGTAACTCGAAAGACTTGACCCCATTTTTCCTACTTCGAAAAAAAATATTTTTTTTTTCATTTGGACAAAAAATTCTTTAAAAATTTATTCGTGTTACGCATAGTATTCAATTAATATCCCACATTTCATGCCTGTGCAAAATTGTTTTATTGATTTTTTTTAAAATACGGTCAAACATCCACATGTTCCCCTAAATAAGAAAGGGATGTAATTTTTGTCTCAACGCCTAATCAGATACAACTTTTGTAATGGTATACATAAACTTTCAACGCCGGGCTAAAGGTATTAATAAACTAATAGACCACATAAAAAATATGACACAAAATAAATTTTGCATGTAATAATTTTTAAAAATATATTATGAATGCTCTCTAGCGATTTCGCGTATTTCATTAATTTAAATGTCAATTTTACTAATATTTTTCAATAAATACATATTTATATTATTAATCTATGGAAACAGTTACTGAAAAGCTTGTATAAAAATTACAAATAATCATATAATTGACTATATGCTTACATAATTTTATTAATAACCATATAAAGACATGTGGGACGATCTGATAAAACTGAAAATAAAATTTAAAATTCCAAACGTTGTCTACTGTTCGCAGCACTTTATAAAACTGAATTTATTAACAGAAACGTATTCAAATTTGATTCAGTGCCGCGATAATTCACACACTTTACGTTGTGTACATAATCAATTATTTTTTTTATTGCAAATTATCACTAGAATAAACATTAATTAAACAACGACAACAACCATAATAACACTTCAATCATTCATTCATTCGTTCATTTATACACGGCCTATTCAATGTGCAGGCTGACAAACGTACAAAAAAAAATAAATACACTGTCAACATTTGACGATAAATGACAAATGAAATACGGGGCGCTACGATCAACGTAAAAACAATCTGCAATCGACGAACAGTCGTATCACCCGCCACAAGGGTCATACACGTCGTGCACGAAACGCACGTTTCATCGACAAACAGCAGTATTTGATGACAACATAAAATCGACAAATCAATTCCATGTGTATAAACGGCGAAATGGCCATTATCGGAGAACATTACAAAATAAATAAAATGTCGGCGAGCGCCGGTGTTATTTATCTTGCTGTTGTCCGCAGACCGGCCGGCAGACTGCGCGCACGCTGCAGACACAGGCGCGCGCGCTTACGACGAACTCGAGAACTATATACGGCCACTAACGCCACTTACCCTTTAACCAATGTTATTCCGGAATGAATTTCTCTCGAGTTATATTATCAATTAACTTCGTCGGGTCTTCCGGTTTATTGCACTGCGAATTAGTGACGTCTTTATATTTGTCCATAAATGAGTTTATTGTGAGATTGTGAGCAAAGGAAAGCAAACACATACACAACAATATGTAATAAATGCCAAGAGCTTTCTGTTTACAAACAAGTATTTACTATCGTTTCACTGGACAGAATATATATATATATATATATATATATATATATATGTTCTTCCACACCAACAAATAAATTACGAATCTCTGAAGGATGAAACACTATTTTAATTAAATGATAATAAAAACATCTCACAAATATTTAACCCACTAACCTAATAATTGTTCAAATGTTTTTAATTTTATAAAAGAGCTTTATTTTCGAAATATTTTTTTTTATTTTCAGAATCATTCTCTTTATTTACTCATTTATTTACCTATACATTTCACAAATATAAAGGCTGACAAATATGATAACTTTTTACTCATACATATATTAGAATAAATTTAATTATGTACTACAATACTTCCGTCAGCATAACGAACAACAACGAAATAAATGATAACGATCAAAACGATTACGATAAAAATAAATCAAGAAATCTTAAACTATGTTTAAGTATATTGACAAAAATCCTGAGAAACGTTAACAACTAGTTTCTAAAAATTTAATTGAACAGAAATAAAGAAACAATACTATAAATAACAATAATAATAAGCTTATTAAAGAAAAATGAGATTTTGTAGAAAATTTTTTCTTCAAAGCTCAACTATCACCTAATATCAATTTCTCGATTTAGTATTTAATTGAAAATAAATACGGAAGAAGATATTGATTCCATTGTGAAATATTGCATTTTACTCAAGTTTCTAGCACTATCAAAATTAAAGTATTTATCAAGCTACAAATCTTATCATGGTTAGATGAAAAGAACATAATATTTGATATTTTTTTAAGCTTTTATAAGAAGTTTTCTTTACTTTAACTAAACTAACTTTTACTGTTTAATATTATTATATTCCACTGTACGAACCTCAATGTTCGGTTTGGTAATAGAAGATCGATTTGAATCGATATCTTCCAAAAACTTAGATTTCATTTTTTTTCGTATAAGGTATGAACTCCTGATTTCGATTAGGTCTTTCTTGGGAGATATGAATTATAAAAGGATATTCCACATTTTTAAAATATATTAACGACGATTAATTACTTGTTAAGTAAAACCAATTCAATGACAACTTCGGATATTAAGAACCTGCTACTACTCAATATTATAAAAACATTGTAAATACAATCAAAGATATTTTCACAAATGAAAAATGAAAGGCAGAGCACAAACCAAGTTATATATTTGAACTACATGAATAAAGACTTCTAATTGTATACTAGAAATACAATTTTATTTTGTTAGAAGAGAAGAAAATGAGAACCATAAAATAACTATTTTCTACGAAAATAATCTCTACTCGGTGGATAAATAGTGTTACTAACAGCACATATTAAACTCCATTGTAAAATAAATAATATACATATTCTAGCAGAATACTTTCCTTCAATCAGTATATAACTACCCAAACAACCAAATAATTATGTAATATAATAAACGCATTTAAACTGCAAGTAAATGAAATGTATTACATTTATGTCGCAGTCCATTTTATTAGGTTGGTGCAAAAATAATTGCGGTTGTTACGTGTCTAGTATAAAGACGCATATATCAGTTAAAAATTATATTTGTTAACCAAAATAAAGACCATTGGCCTGCACACATTTCTACCAATGACACACAAGGTTATTTATTCTTACAAGATACAATTCTGGAGTTCTTGAATTAGCGAATTCATTGAAAATGCTTTGAGATGATACTTGATCTTGAAACTGTTTTAGTGCTTTTCCTCGGTATAGCCACTGTAATGAACATTTTCGATTATTGTAGAGAATTCAATTTTCATCACATGTTACAATGCGACCAAGAAAGTGATTATTTTTGTTATACAAAAGAAGCGCAGAGTAAACTTCGTATCGCAGAATTGCTTGATGTTCGTTTAGTTCATACGACACCCGTTTATCCAGTTTCTTGTTTTTCCAATTACACTCAAATGTCGAAAAACTGTTAAATGATCAACAGTGAGTTTTTCTGTCACCACTCGAGTTGTATTACTTCGGACCGCTCCAATATTGATTCTTAACTCATTGTCTATAGCTGAAAGATGCCCACGAGCCTCCTCTTCATCAAAGCTTTCGTTTCCATTACGAAATTTTTGGAACCAGTGTTAAACTGTACGTTCACTAATTAACTCCTCGATAAAAACTAATGTGATATTTCGAACAGTTTCTGTTGCTTTACCGCCCAATTTTAACTCATACAACAAAGTCGCGTGAATATGCTATTTTCCACGACGAAGAGACTATATCCAACAATACTAAATAATGAAAATAATAGACACAAGCTGAAATCAGTGGTGCTAATTTCATTGTTTATATGAATGTATCACATGATGTATAACAAAAGATAACGGTAACTAGTAAAATCTGGACCAAACTTAAAATGATAAAAACCGCAATTATTTTTACACCAACCTAATAAAATATTCATCTTAATAAACTATGTACAGTAATTAAGACCAATAAAATTCCATTTGTGCTTTCCTTTTTAGTTATAATATCCAATGATATCTGATACAAAAATAACATGTCAAATATTATCATTACTATAAGCAAAATCGTTTCATTAATTTCTTCGCACTAATCATAAAAGCATAAATACTGGTACTGTTTTTTTAAAACTGGACACACTGATATAAAACTTTAAATAGTTCAAATGAAGATTGTAATCAGGTCTATAACACTTATACTGTCAATACATTTCTCTGGCTAAGGAATGTAAATGCCACCAGACAGCGCTACCAATAGGTTGGACCTTAGAACTCTCTCTCTCTCTTCTCTGTTCACTCTTGTCGCATTCATTCTTTGCGCATCAAAAATGTAAACAAACTAACTATAATCTGTAATCGTACGCGAAATGTTTGTTGATTTGGTTTAGTACAAAAATGTCTCAAAAGAAAATGTGTATTATCCCCCAGTGTAATCTTGAGGAAACTAAAACAAAGTTAAGTTGCTTTAGTATCCCTGAAGATAAAACACTGTAAAAATTGGGGAAAAATACCATTGGTGTAAACAAAAAATTAACAAAAGATCAGAGAGTTTATTCGAAACATTTTTCACCGAACGACATTTGTACGTGAAAACGCATACTTTCAATGAAAAGTTATTAAAACGGTAACTTTTTTTTGCCCTACAGCAACTCTTGCTGTGTTTATTTTTTTTTTTAATTTAGTAATCAAATTATTTATTTGTTATTAGCAACAATACACTATACCGAAATTGCAAAAAGGAGCTATACCATTACATTTTCCTCGAAGTGGACAAACAGCACAGGAGACATCGACCACTTTTTAGAATTTTTAAAACTCGCACTCAGAAGTACCGACCTACTTCTAGCTCTACCACATCAATAGTTTACAAAGAACTTGACACGACCGCAAAGAGACTGTCATAGGCCTGATTGTAACTAACTAATTCAGTTTAATTTTTATTTTGGAACCATTTATATATATATATATATATATATATATATATATATATATATATATATATATGTGTGTGTATGTGTGATTAAATTAGTATAAATGTGATAATAATTATATAGACATAATGAGTTTTAACAAATATGTTTATTGTTTCATTCGGTTTCATGTGCAGGCTTATAATAGAGTAATGGGCGAGCAAGCGTATCCGTGGGTCGGTGAGTGAAACGAGCAGGGAACGAAGTCCACTAGTATGTATATATATATATATTATAGTGTAAATAAGTATAATACCTAGTTATAAATAGAACATAGTTCATTATATCTATTTGGTTCGACTATAAATCTATAAATAATTCGTTTTGATAGCATAACATCCAATAATATATATATATATATATATATATATATATATATATATATATATATATATATATATATATATATATATATATATATATATATATATATATATACATATATGTATATAAAATAATAGATGTGGCTCAGGTGGTGTAATAAAGCTATATATTTTTATTAAATTTATTAACGTCTGCGTGCACGAAATAGTCATCTGTTTAACTTTTGGAAGATCATTCTATTTTGTACGGAATATGTTTAATAAAGTTGACTTTTATTGAGTTGTAAAAAAATTTATTCGCATCCGTATAAATAAATTATATATATATATATATATATATATATATATATATATATATATATATATATATATATATATATAAATATTTGTATACATATATGTATATGTGTGTTTGTGTTTGTATATATGTATGTAAGTATATAATAATTAAATGAATTATTTACCAAGCTATAAATTTATTAAAATTATAACAAAATATCCAAAATGTTTCTGTAAATAAAATAATCAATACTTTTTAATCATTTTATTATTTTCCTTTTGATTATGTACTTTTTTTAATTGTTTTATGACTGTCTATTTAACTTTGAACAATGTTAGTAGTTATTAATTCTATCTTAATTATACTTGAATTATTTTCTCTACAGCTAACTTTGCTATTTATCATTTTTAGGTAGTTTTCAATTTCATCCTAATAAAATTCAAAAATCATCTAAAGGAACAAAATTCAAAACCAACGAAAAAAATTGGTAGGTAGTGTCGGAGTCAATACCGCTGTAGTTTTTGACGGAAAACGTTTTACCTAAGTGGTGTTGTCGGGGCGTGGTGTTTGTAAGGTTGGTAAGAAAGAAATGAGCACAAAAAACTTGTGTGTCTTTTTATTTATTTCCCACAATGCTGACTAATTTGTCAAATTTTGTTAAAGATAGGACAATGGTACTATTAGTACAATATATAAGACTTACGTGCTACACTAATAACTCTAGAGAACGTTAAATATATAGTGGCATTCTTTTAAGTTGTGATGTCAGTTGGATCCGTGCCCAAGACCAATCTAAACTTGTCGTTCAGAACCTGTTTCAGACGATCGTTTGACACATCAATGTTAAAGTCTCCGGTGAGCAGAAGCTGTATGTTGGGATCGCAGGGCCAGTCACTAACTATTGTTCTGATATGCTCTGTGTAGTAAAGCATTAGTTGAAAAAGTAACATCTCGATATAGTTAAGTGGAAAGTGTGTTGGTTTCAACGGATACACGAAACCGTTAATTTTACTCAACGTTGGCACCTTTCTTTACTTTACTAATGTAAAGCAGTTTGAGCACAACATGAACTGTTTAACGTCTTTATCTGTAAATTCCTGTTGTAAAAATTACAACATAGCTGTATTTGGCTGTTTTAAATTATTTTGCAACCATGTGCGGTCACAAACTCCACAAACAGAACCCAACTTGTTGCCATAAAATGTCTTTTCAAACTATTCCGTCTCCAAACCCCATTGATTTTTAAGCGCTAATTATCTATTCTCAAACGTTATATCTACTTCTGTTTCGTCGCATTCCATTGGTTCCATCTCACTGTCGTCATCTATTCCCTGTAAACTTGAATCAGGCGTTGCAGTATTCGCGTAACTGTTGTTCGCCTCAACTTGTCGACGCTGCCTCATCCTCCGCATTCGTTCTACTGCTGTCATAGGAGCCTTTTTGGATTCCTCATTTAGTCTTTTTTCACTTTGTAATGTTTATGATACTTATTTATCTTCTTGTTTTAAAGATATTTGGACATTTTTAAAATTTTAGGAAAAATTAGTCCAAGTTCAACATTTTATCAGTGTATATCTTTTCAGTTCCTTTCACTATTGTCACTATTAGTATTTTATTTTATACCACTTGTTCGGCTCTGTCAAACGATATGTCACACAACATCCTACTCGCATGCACTCTTGAGCTACATTAATTTTTCAGCGCAGCGAACTGATAATATTACACTGCAATTCAGCGACAATGTTGTGGCGACCTGTGACGTCATGCGCTTAAGGTTAAGATTGCGTAACATTCTTACATCTTTGCTTTATTAAACTATGTATTGCTTATTTAAATATGCCTTATAGTTTTAAAGTTATTAAAATTTGTTTAATATACACAAAATCGAAACATCGACTTTCACTTAGTTTCCATCCGTATTAAATTCGGTGGAAGGCGTTTTCCGTCAAAAACAAATTTGACTTCAAGTACTCATTGTGTTAGTTTCTTATATACCTATTGTTTATTGTTTTATGCGAATCTTCTAAGTCACCGAAGAGTTTATTTCTTCTGCAATCGGTTTTTAATTTCACCATTTTCATAACCTCAAGATAGAAATATTGTTTACAGTTTGACCTCCTGTTACCCACTAACTATATACAAGCTCTTGAAAATTCAAAAATGGAACGATAATGATTTTCACATTCGACCTCATTTGCCTAAATTTCTTTGGTCCTGGAGAATTCTTTGTTTTACATTGCGGTGTTTTCTGTCACTAAGCATTTCATGTAAAGGTCACTTTAAAAAGTGTAAGTGTAAAATCTTACCAGGGTGAAGAAAATCTAATTATAAAAATCACTATAATAGTCAAAGTAAATTACTTTTCGATAAGAATTCAGCACGAGTCACTTTTTGATCAAACTTCATACATACTCATTTGATCATTTTTTTTTATCATTGTCAACACAGTCATTTCATATTTGTTATTAACTTGGATACAATTTGGTGTATTTTTAATAAAATTAAAAAACAACTAAGAAAAATATTTTTTGGAGAAATTGAAAAAAAAATAATTTTATACTCTATAAATAATTTAATTTTCAAAACTGACTTACTCGTTATTTAACGTTTTTAACGAAATTAAAACTAACAGATTGAAATCTATTACCGTCGATCCTTATAAAATCACTTATATAAGACGAATACAATTTTCTAAAGCCAGAGTATCAGGTAGGTATTTCGAGACACAGACGACGAAACGAGATCTATAAATGCATTGCATTTTCAACGGATATATAATGTGGATAATAAAGAGCGAAACGGGAGAAACAAGGCGTCGCCGTGTGCTTTTGAGTCGGCCGCCAGAGAAAAATTCTTTCGCAGACCTATCATTCAACCGACTGTATTACTATTGACATAGCTGCTTTATTTGCAGTTGAGATAGAAGATTTTTTTTCAATAACGAGGATGTTCATTAGTTCGAATCCGCAGGGGCTTTTTTCAGATTTCACTCTAAGTATTAATGCATTTATGAAACTTCATTACTGGCGCTATGAAAAAAAGTTTATTTTTCTCTGCTTCCATGCACGCACCATTGTAACATTCGTATTACGTCGAGATGGTGTATTGTTAATAGACTCATCTCTATATCATATAACAAAAATTCAAAAATAAAATCATACCATTTTTATAACTTTTTTTTACTATTATTCCCTTGACGTCTAGTGGTTCTTAATTAATTCACTTCAGAAAGAAACTTTTACTAAAAAAATTCAAATAATTTCGAAACCACGTTATACAAATACATTTACATACAAGAGATACATTATAATTAAAGACAAATTCTCTCTCTCTCTCTCTCTTTCTCTCTCTCTCTATATATATATATATGTATGGCTATTTATGTATGTATCTGTACGTATTTATATATAACAGAATATGAATTTACAGACTTCATTTAATACTTATGGTATATGTTCTGGTTTTATATTCAATATTCTGTACCCAATATCAGACTAATTAATATGATAAAATTGAGAAAGTGTACTTTTCAGGACAGAAATGTAAGGACTGAAGATGTTTCAAAGTCCAATAACTTGTTTACACATATTTTTTTAAAAATTTCAATATAATTAATTTAAAAATCTTAATTACTTTTTACTACATATAATCCTGTATGAAGTATCACTATTTTTTTATTAACACCTACCGATATAAAAATTCAAAATCTATTATTATTATAATATGAAATTAATCCTTATATTGTTCCTTCTTTGAAAACGTCATTTAATTTCATATATTTTTATTTATATATTCAGTTACGGTCAAGTAATGCAACAATTTTCAAGTAGTATCATTTAGATAACAGATCAAGAAAAAGAGTTCCTAAATATAAATTACAATAATAATTGAAGTGGTTCATCATAAACTCATCTCCTTGCTATTCTCAAACTAATCCAGTATGTGAATTCGCTACTGTAATTAACCTTTGTTCGTCCTTCAAAATAAGTAACACTAAAGTCCTTATTGTCAAAATAGATTCATATATGGATCTATACAAAAGAGCAATAACCAATAAACTTCTGGTTTAATTAAAATTAAAAGAAAATAATATACAAAAATTGAACAGAAAAAAAATAAATTTAATACACAAATACTATAGTTCATACATTAGGGACACAGATTTGGTAAGAGTTTTGCAGACAAATTTGTTACAAAATTTGCACTTGATGTGTGCTTGTTGTCAGGCTTTTTGCAAAACTATAGCGCCCCCTTTTTTATCCAGTTTGCTCACTTGTAGATGTCGTCAGCGAGTGTTGTATGTTAGATACTGTAAGGCTAGATATTAAATTCTGACTGTCTAGGGACGATGGGGGATGAATTCTTCTAGCCATATTCTCTTTTATCAAATATTCGCCAAGTGTTTCAATACAAATCCGTCGTCTATGATGTTTATTGATGTTCTAATCTGGAAAAACATCAGTGAAAACCACAAATACATTGTTCACTAACACATTTAATATGCTAGAGAACCCAACAAACTGACCACTTTGAACAAGCTATCTTTTTATCAATTTTATCAACGCCACCTTTGATCTTATTGTAATCTAAAATTATTTGTGGTTTTTTCTCGGTGTCATATGCAAGTTCTTTACTTTCATATAAGGTACTATGAAGTATAACACATTTCATTATATATTTTACATTCAAAATAATATAAATAAGAGAAAATGAAATACTATAAATTAATGTGGGTTATTTAAGACCCAAGGATCTTTAGTGTTACTTATTTTATAGCGGTGTAACGGTTAATCATAATTTATTGAATTTTGTGTAATATTTTATTAGAAAATATGAGACAAATTCACTAAGTAACATATTTGTAATATTTATATTTTTGAAGGTACTTGAGAGGAAATTTTCCTTTGGGTCGAAATAAACCTGAGGAATGGATAAAGGTTAAACAACACAGAATCGAGTATCTACATATCAACTCAGTATCCAATATCATCATTTAGATTCAAACTACCTGGGGTCGAATTTAAGAATACATACCATAAAATACCAATCAACAATAAACGATATATACCATCACCCTAAAACTCCGAATTAACAAAAATGTTATATTAAAGTTGCAAAATGAACAGATTACGACGAGCATATCTAGAATTTAACTTAGGCACATATCTGAAATACACAAAACAAAAATTATAAAACAAAAAAAAACAAAAATTATTAGTTTTTAAAAAGTGTACACTCATTTAAAAAATGTTTCATTTATAAACATTTAATATATATATATAATATATATACATGCATATATTATATATATATATATATATATATATATAAATTTTATAAATATAAAGAAAGATGTATTGACTAACTAAATCGAACAAAATGTGAGAAGGTGTACGTTAAATGCGTTTGAATTTTGTATGTATCACATACACTTATAAATAACGAGTGCAATTCCCATTCTCAGTTTACTAGTGAATAATGCAGAGCAATGTTGAAGCCACATAATGGAATGAGTGCTGTGGCACTTTGTTTAAAAAGTAGTCTTTCTAAGACTGTATACGGCTGAAGTTTTGTACAAGTGTGCGGATTGAAAACAACAAAAAAATTCGTACGTTAGTGTCGAGACACTTAGGACTCCAACCGCTTTTAAAAGAAATACGAAAACAATTGACATTTTTATACCTATCTATCAGTATACAAATATATATATATATATATATATATATATGTATGTATGTATATGTATGTATATATATGTATATATGTATGTATATATATATATATATATATATATATATATATATATATATATATATATATGTATGTATATATATATATATATGTATGTATGTATATGTATATATATATATATATGTATGTATGTATATGTATATATAAATATATATGTATGTATGTATATATATATATATATATATATATATATATATATATGTACATTAATGTATATGTATATATATATATATATATATATATATATATATGTATGTATATATATATATATATATATGTATATGTATATATCGCGTAAATTAAGTCTGTCATTACAATAGAAAAAATATTGGAAATAAAAGCTAGTAAAGTTGTAGAAACACATATTTATTTCACATAAATTAAAAAAAATAATGACGTTTTAGAAAACAAAAGTAGATAATTTTTATTTGCGGTCACTTGTATACACTTGTTACGTACTTTTAAAACTTCTATGAAAATATATTCTGGCTTCGTAAATTAGGATCCCAAACATGATTAGTAAGGCAAAATTGACGTTTCCCTGATCATGTTTTTGTACTGCACTGACGTACTTTTATACGTTCAAGTAAGAATTTACGTCAATGTGATATATAATAAATACAATGAAAAATTATATAAAATGAAATCCACCTGACCGCGTAAAATGAGATCGCATAAATCAATACCGCATATAAAAAGTGCATCGTAAATAGAGGGATGGTATATATACATACATACATACATACATACATACATACATACATACATATATATATATATATAAATTAAGTTGAATTATAAATTCGTGTGTTTTTCGAAAATTATGATTAAAAGCACATAATTATGAAAAAATATTCAATAGTATAATTTCTTTCATTTAATATGACTTTTTCATTTACTTACTAGTTTTTCTATTCTTTTTTTAAAAATATATAGTGTCTTCGAAACAGAACAATCATGCATGTGGTTTCTGATGTCTGCTTTTGAGCTATTTTTTCCTTCTGGTGTATACTCAAGTGAATAGAATAAATAATAATCAAAGGAAGCGATATCTCGACTTAATGGAAAATATAGTTGGATTTCCCAATTCTATCCGTTTATTTTGAGCAGCGTTAACGTTGCTGTATGCGGTTTCATGATGTAGTACAGTGGTCGTTTGATAAAATTGGTAAGAAGGTCGTTTGATAAGATTGGTAAGATTTCTATAAGAAGGCGCTCTCATTCATTTGATAACGTCACGGTTTTCAACTGTCACTTTTCAAACTTTGATAGGAGAACATTCGCCCAGACGCGATGCGTTGTTTACGTTCTACAGATGTTTGAAACGAACATTGTAACAGTTGCCGCAAAAATGAAAAAATGAGCATGCCTTTTGCGTCGATTCGTCACCGTGGATGAAACATGAATCTACTACTACTACTACACATCTGAGTCGATGCAGTAGTGAAAGCAGAAGACAACGACAGATGAAATTGCACCAAAGTAGGCGAGGATTATTTTATCGGCTAGGAAGGTGATGGCCACTATTTTTTTTGTGATTTTCAAGAAATCAACATGATCAACTATTTAACGAAAAGAAAAAACGTTAACATGAGCTTATTATGGAACGTTATTGAACCGTTTGGAAGAAGATATGAAACAAAAGCGGTCAATATATGGGCCCACAAAAAAGTTATCTTTCATCATGACGACATGTCGTTCCACAAATTGACCACCGCAATGGCAAAATTGTACGAATTAGAATTCGAATTAATTCCTCATCCACTCTATACTCCGGACTTGACCGCGTGCAACTTCTTTCTCTTCCCAATATGTCTCTTGGTGGGAATATGTCTCTTGATATGTCTCTCGGTGGGAAGAAATTCTCGTTGAATGTGTATTTTACAGACTCGCTGAACCAAGTGTATAGCTCTCAATGAAGACTACGTTGAGAAACAAAATCCATTTTTTCCAAAAAAAAAAAAAACAGTATTCAACTTACTATGTTACCATATTTATCAATTTACCCACATATTTACATGACTACTTTATGATTAACTGTGAAATATCAAGTCGAACTGCTAGTTTTTTATAAATAAATATTTAAATAATGTAATCTCAGTATATTTATTAAAATGGATAGAATTGCCTTTCAAGAAGTAATAAAGTTTTTTGTTTAAAAAAGTTCACCACCATCATAAATTTTTAACAAAATGAAAAATGCGTTTGTTGATAGTGCACTTTCATTTATAACTGTAAAAAAACGGACTGCAGATTTTAACGTCAGACATTTTACCTCTTCATCATACAAAATACCCAAATAGTGAAACTTGATAAGGTTGTGGGAATCTCATATAAACAGGAATTATTTATTTATTCAAATGAAACGCTAAAAATACATTTATTAATTCATGTTTCATTAAAAAAAATAATGTTATTTGTTAGATTTGCAATGTCCCTTTAGAGAGGACAGTCGAGTGTAAAGTGCAAATAATTATTCTTTTAAAGTTCATATGACGCTTAGTATATACAATTCTATAATTACTTAATCGATTTTATTCCAATATCATTATAAAACTAAAGTGAAAAAATGATATTTCACAGAAAACACTTTATGTACATATTTGTATCTATTTGTACATGAAGCGTTTTTTATAAATATAATTAATAAAATTATTAGTAATCATATGTGTTTTTAATATAATTTATATTATATTTTTTGTTCAATGTTAAAATATTATTGTATGCTCAATGAATATGCTATGTATGAGTTCAACAAAAATAAACGTTTGTTAAAAATTCTGATGGTGTGTAAATATTATATAATGGCTATTTTTAAATTCACATTACATGTATTCATATATACGTATTATATATATATATATATATATATATATATATATATATATATATATATATATGTTTTGTACGTGGTTCGTTCAAATTGTTGTATATGAGAGAGACTAAAGTAGTGAGTTAGACTCGATGTCTGTCAACTATACGGTATATCTCCATCTATCTTTGCGGCGTTTTCCCGAAATTGATGGACGTCGGAAAGAGCCAATAACAGTGTGCTAGGGTCGCCGAGGTTTGTATAGTCGAATTAAGGTTCTGTTAACCGTGACCGACTATTTATAAAGGTTGCCGAATGCTTTTTTTTAAGTTTGTTACAGAATTTAACGATTATGGGTGCCGAAACATATTTCTTGTTTTATGAACTATTAAACTTATGACAGGTTTTTTTTTGTTATAAAACATGAAAAAATTATTTTCGTCACGTTTTATGTAATTGATTTGGTTCAATACTGATCAAATATTAAAGTATCTATAATTTATATTCGAAAATCAACGTTCAACCAAACGCACACACACGCATATATATATATATATATATATATATATATATATATATATATATATATATGATAAATAAAATTACATATGAGATCTATACAAGATCAAAAATTATTTTAATAATTTGTTGAATACAAAATTTAATTTCATTTTTTTTAAATAAACTGATTTTTATCTATTGTAAATTTTTAAAATAATCATAAATAAGAATAATACATGTAACTATTTTTCTATTCAAAATAAAGAAATAAAATAATAATTTATTCCCAACTAAAATTTATATAATTAAATTTATATAATGGAACAACCTTCAAGGTGAGCAAAAAATAGTTCTTTAAAATTAAACTTAAATTCATAAATTGAATTTAAAAATTCAAAACAAGTATATTTTATTAAACTAATTCTGCAAACAATAAGGTTGAAAATAATATACAGTGCTCCCTATCATCTCGAAAACTGTGGTAGTGCAACAATGTATTTTCCCTTCCTGCTCTTTTACTCTACATAGCTGACTGTAATTAAGAGGTGTGTAATAACTTAATCGAAGCATTTACATCGAATTTACATCGAAGCATTCTTTGACAAACACAACGACAACCCTGTACGATTAAAGAACATATTCATTTGTTAAATCACTTCAAAAAAGTATCTATTATAAAGTCATAAAAATGTGCTTTGAATTTATAAATGTATTCAAACCTAGAAGAAATTAAGAAAGTATTTTTTTCGTGTTTGGAGTTCTAGGACAAGATTAATTTTCATCTTGATAATACGACACCGTGAAATGGGAAAAATTAGATGTTCTTTCAACTAGTCTCTAGAATTCATATTTAACTACCACCTAGTTTCAACTTTAGAAAACTTATTTTTATATTTATTTATTAAAGAGGCTAACTCAAAAATAGGAATTCTAACGCAAAACCTTAGAAACAGGTTGAGACTATCATAAAGAACTGATTGAAATAAAAATACCAAACTGATCAATGACGACACGAAGCAGTAATATTTTTTTTTTTTGAAAAAAGACCCTATTTTAAACGTTATATTATAATTTTTCTTCATTTTTACCTCATCTTAATATTTTAAGCATTTAAAAGTTGTGAACCCCTCTGTTTCAAAATATACTAATTAGTCATCTACTACAAGACCTATCTCTATAATTGTAAACTGAAAACACCAAAACCGCTGCTTAGTAAAAGATAAATTACCAAATGAAATTTAGCATGAAAGTGATCTTTTAAATTTCTACAAGAATATAAACTTTAATAAATCACTTAATATACATTTTTGGATTTACATTTAAACTTTCCTTTGAAAAAGAAAGTGCAATCAATGATGTACACGAAAATCATTTCAATTAAGATATCCCAAATAAAAAAAAAATGGTATAAAGGTGCATGGTGTCAAAATATGCCGACTACCTACTACTGAACGTTGAAAGAGAGCTGATTATAAGTAAAAAGAGCATTTTAATTAATACAAGAACTATCGGTTTTAAATATATTTCTGAAATATTCAAATGTGATTGGCTTCATAACCGTTGATGTTTGAAAGATCCTTAATATATTTTTAAATTCTGCATGAAAAAATAATACGAAGGTAAGGAGAAAAGTTCCGGGCCTCACATATTAAAGGCGTCATTATCCTCAATAATTTGATGGTCTTGCATGATTGCATTCTTCATATGCTTATGTTTCAAGCTTCACGTCAATAAGCTGTTCAATATTGGTTTGAAAGCCCACAGAAGTGAACGCCTCAAGCATCGTTTATAAAATATAGAAAGCGTAAATTCGTACAGTGATTAATTTTTTTTTGAAAGAGTTAAGTGTAACCCATGTAAAAAGGAGCTGAATTAAACGTTGGGGGACTCCTTCCCATCGAGTATAACGGTTAAGCGCTGGATTGTTTAACTTAAAATGGGTCGGATGAGCAACAGTGATGAACCACGCAGTGAACGTCTCATTGAAGTGACTACGCCAAACATTACTAAAAAAATCCACAAACGTATTTTGACAGATCGTAGAGTAAAAATGAGTGAGATAGTACAAACATTTAGTATATTAACGGAACGTGTACGCAATATCTTACACGAACATTTGGGTATGAGAAAGATGTGTGCTAGATGAGTGCCGCATTTGCCCACAACTGACCAAAAACAATGTCGAAAGAACGTTTCTACCGATGGTTTGATAGTCTATAAGCGCAATATAACCGACTTTTTACGTCGATACATAACTGTTGATAAGACTTGGGTCTACTACTACGCTCCTAAGACTAAATAACAGTCCAAACAATGGACCACGAAAGGCGAACTAACTCCAAACAAGGTAAAGACAATTCCATCGACTAGTAAAGTATATAATGACTATTTTTTAGGATGTGAGTGGAATACTCTTCATTGTCTACCTTGAAAAGGGAAAAATATTTAACAGCGAGTATTATGCGAACTTATTGCACCATTTAAACTATGAAATCAAGAAAAAACATCCACTTTATAGAAAAAGAAAATACTGTATTATCATGACAATCCACCAACCCACACATCAGTTGTTGCGATGGCTAAAATCTATAAATTAAAGTACGAATTGACAATCCACCCACCATAATCACCAGATTTAGCTTCAAGCGACTTTTATTTCTTCCCTAACGTCAAAAAATAACTCAGTGGAAAAATATTTGAGAAGGGCAATGAAGTTAATGACGCTGGACAATGGATATTTTGAGAACTTTGATAAATCGGTCTATCATTCTGGTATAACCACTCTAGAACATCGTTAGGGAAAATTTATCTTGCAAAATCGAAATTATGCTGAGAAATAAATGAAAATTAATTAAAAAAAATTGGTGTTTTTAGTCAGGCCTGGAACTACTCACCCTACCCTCGAATAAAGATCACCTTATTATCCAGTGTTATCGATTACTTCCGAATTATGATAATGGACGAATTAAAAGTTAAATTTTTTAAAAATAAATACCGAAAATAACGTATCCATCAATACCTTCTATAAAATAGTGGAATTTCCAAACAAATTGTAAATCACAGGTAAAAAACAATTTCATTTAAAAAACAGAATTTTACTATTATAAAGAAATGTTTAAAAAAATAATTCTGGTAAGGATAAAAAATATTCTCTATTCTATAAATTAAACGTTCATAACAGACAATAATTTTTTAAAACATAAATGTTTAGTTAGAAAACGGCACAGAATATTTAAGTAATATATAAAAAAATAGTGTACGGCATTTCTTAAGACCTAGCGTAGAGAAGAACTAAATTTTAATACATATAGTTTTAGTTAAAAACCATAAAGAGTAATTTTTCCAAAACTTAGTTGAATTATTATCAAACTCTTAATTCAGTGTTATCAAATAGGTAATGAAATCTTTAACAGTTATTCAAGATATAGAAATCTCAAGCGATTTACTTTACATTAAAGTGTTGAAGCACAAGTTCAAACCAGTGTAAACCAATTTAAACGTCTAGACAATTTAGTTATCCTATTCGGTTCATAGCAAATGTCACAGGGTGGGGAGGGGAGTTTATTATTCCACTGATAAGTTAACAGAAGACACTTTTTATAGAATTGAAAAAAATAGCATTGTTCATTACCTGGAAATAGTTTTTTATTTGGATTGGAAACCATATTTTTTACTTTCAAAGAAAAAAAGTACGAATTGAAATTATTACCTTACAATATTTATATAAAAACATAGTTAACATTTTTTTAGCTTATTTAATTTTAATAATATCGATTTAATAAATATGTTATTTGATAATTTGTTTATTTATTATTTAAACTTTTTTATACGGAAATAACTTTTAAAATGTTGTCAAATTCTATAAAAAGTTTATGTTGATTTGTTTCGGAGATAAAATAATAAGGAATAATTTTTATAAGGTAATAAATATAAAAAATAATAATAACTATCATTTTGTTGAAGTTAAAAATGTATCATACGTCCTACCAAAAGTCTATTCTCAAAAAAAAATAGAAAATAAGATCAATAATTTGATAAGTTAGAAATTTGTTATTATTCATTATAATAATTTTTATTGATTGACTTAAATACGTATACGTATTTTATTAATGTACAATCTAAAAAATTATCTTTCACAAATGAGTTTTTACCTACAAACAATATTTTCTGGTCGAATGTTTCTTCTGCGTATTTCGATAATCCTCAAAACGCTAAGATACAGAAAAAAATTGTTTCTGGTTATGTTCACAAGATTTTTTTAGTTGTCATTCTTTAAAATATTTTTCTTTATCTTAGCACTTTAAAAATTATAGCAGCGTTATCGAAATGCACATGAACAACAATCAAAAATAATCAATAATGATTAAATAAACATGTTCGATCAAAAAAATTTGTTGTGGTTAGTGGGACAAAAAAAGAATTCATTTTGAATATAAATTTAGCCTCAATGCCAGAACTGTATTCTGACTAAACATTTTCCTCTTTAATGTAAAAACATCTTTAAAAATATTAAATTTTTTGTTCTAAAATATTATATTGGTAGAAAAATAATTGCGGTTTTTGTTTTCTGAATTCTAACCTTAATTTTTGTCACTGAAAGTAACATTCCATCGTGTGCATGTTAATATCATTTTAAAGTGAATTTTTAGGTCCATGTTTTAGATAACATTAACATTGGTTTTATTATTAATTTTGTTTCAAATTGGGCTATTAAATTAAAGATGGAAAACAAGATAATAAGAGCAATTTTTGGGTAGAAAAGCAGTAAAAACTGCTCTTAAATAAAACGATACCTTTGGTATGAGTGCTGTTGAGGAACGTACAGTACAATGGTGGTTCCAAAAAGTTCATGCTGGGGTCGAGAGCTTTGAAGACGAAGAAGGTCGTAAGTGTTTTCGGTTCATAAAAATCAACTGAAGGTGTTAAATGAATCAAAACAACGCACGACAATTCGAGAGATTGCACAAAAGTTAGACGTTTGTCATCCATAAGTTCTGGACTACTTAAAACGCCTAAGAAAATCAAAAAAGCTTGACAAAGACATGCCACGCCAATATGCATTGACGGCGGCGATACATCCTCACTTGATGAGAATTTTTTCCCACCGAGCCAAATTTTCAAGTTTGGGAAGAAGAAGTCGCATGGTAGCAAGTTCGGAGAATAGGTTGGATGAGGAATCAATTCGAAGCATAATTCCTGCAATTTTGCCATTGCTGTCGATTTAAGGTATGATGTGTTGTCCTGGTGAAAGAGCACTTTTTTGTGCGCCAATCTTGGCCGTCTTTGTTTCAGCTCTTCTTTAAAACGGTCCAATAATGTTACATAATAGTATCCTGTTATCGTTTTCTCATCGTACAGTAGTCGTAGGATGATTTATTGTTAATCCCAAGAAACAGTAGCCATCAACTTCCAGCCATCAAATAAAAGCAATTTTTGGGTGGCAAAGCAGTAAAAACTGCTCTTAAATAAAACGATACCTGTGGTTTGAGTGGTGTTGAGAAACGTACAGTACAATGGTGATTCGAAAAATTTCGTGCTGGGGTCGAGATCTTTGAAGACGAAGAAGATCCCGAGCGTCTTTGATTCATAACAACCAACTGAAGGTGTTAAATGAATCAAAACAATGCATAATAATTCTAGAGTTAGCACAAAAGTTAGACGTAAGTCACCCAGAAGTGCTGGATCACTTAAAGCAGCTATGAAAATCAAAAAAGTTTGACAAATAAATGCCAAGAGAACTAAACGGAAACAAAAAAATCACCGTTACAAAGTTTGTTCTGCGCTTTTTTACTCAACAGAAATCATCAATTTCTCGATAAAATTGAAGCCCCAAATCATTTTAAGAAACCGAAATTACACCAAAAGAAATTTACGGTGATCATTTGGTGGTCTGTGGCCGGTATAATCCAATACAATTCTTTGAATCTTTGCGAAATCATTACAGCTAAGATTTATTGTCAAGAAATCGACAAAACGCACTAAAAAAACTTTATCATTGCTCAATGTTAAATTTTCTCAATTTTAAAATAGACGCTCGTTATTTCATTCGATATTTACAACAAACTATTTAACATATGGAGTTGATATTTTACAATTACAATTTGGAAATATAATAATATAATTAATGTAATTTTACAATTACAATACAATTTGGAAATATAACGCAGCAAAAGTTTTATAAATA
This sequence comes from Acanthacorydalis orientalis, assembly GCA_034766995.1. Lineage (NCBI taxonomy): Eukaryota > Metazoa > Arthropoda > Insecta > Megaloptera > Corydalidae > Acanthacorydalis > Acanthacorydalis orientalis. Next base: position 25,913,279 of record CM068318.1, on the reverse strand, counting down.
ACACTGACATCTACGAGGTCAGACAATTAAGTAATGCGACAAAATTCAAAAATCGAGTATATTTAAAAATTAAGGTACATCGCTGCAATCCCCTTCAAAGTAGTCCCCTCCCGCATCTATACACTTATTCCAGCGAGTTTTCCAGTTTTCGTAATAATTCTGGAACACTTCTTGTGGGACCTCTCCGAGTACCCTCGTCACAGATTCTTGGATATCTTCAACGGAGTCAAAATGTCGACCTTTGACGAATTTTTTCATATGGGGGAATAGGAAAAAGTCGCAGGGTGACATGTCCGGTGAATAGGGCCGTTGTGCTAACGTTGCGATGCCTTTAGACGCCAAAAACTGAGAGACACTGAACGCACTGTGACAAGGAGCATTGTCGTGATGCAGAAGCAAAGTCTTCGCGATCTCTGGACGCACTCTGAGCACCCTTTTTCGTAATTTTTCGAGCACATTGCGGTAGAATACTTGATTTACGGTTTGTCCAGGTGGTACGAACTCTTTGTGAACCACCCCTTTGCTGTCGAAGAAGCAAATCAACATGGTTTTCACTTTGGACTTGCTCATTCTCGCCTTCTTTGGCCTTGGTGCTCCAGGGGACAGCCACTGTTGGCTTTGTCGTTTAGTTTCGGGGTCATATTGAAAGAACCAACTTTCATCACCAGTAATAACTCGATCGAGAAGAGTAGGATCACTTTCAACCTCCTCGAGACAATCTTGAGCACCGTTGCTCTAAATTTCTCTGTTCCATTTTCGTGACATGCACTACTCGCGCGTTGTTACAAAACACTAAACAGCTGGCGAAGAAATGATCGTACGAGGGTGGTCAAGGTCTCAATCGAGAGAGTAGGGATCTGCTATTACGGTGGCGGAGTTACAGGTTCGCAGTGATACCACAGGCCGAGAAAAAAAATCTGTCGCATTACTTAATTGTCTGACCTCCTATATTCCAAGTCATAAACTTTGAATCATGAGATCATATTGATAAAATTGCCGAAAAAATACACATTCTAGGAAATGTTAAATGTGTAGCACTCTTTTATTCCTACTTCTTTTTAATTTCTTTCAATACATGTTATTAACTCTTTCAAATCTGGTGGTGCATACTTATGTACCACTTTTTTTTATTTCACTTGATTGGTGGTATATTTTTTATATCACCATTCTAAAGGTCTGCAACAATGCAACCCGGTGATATAATTTATGAACCACTTAAAGAAATGGATTATGATAGTTCTGTAATCTTTATAACAGATGGAAGCTGTTACTTCGAGGTTAGAACAGTGGCAAAGCCTACTGGACTATATCAAGAAGTCTGTTAAAAAAAGCCTTATACTTCTAAGGTCTGTTTTTATTCAAATGTACTGTATTTGAAAAAGTTCAAACATCAGTTATGGCTACTGAGCTTTTTTATATCCAAAACTAATACAATCAAAAAATTTAAATCATTACTTATAAAAATTTAAATTATTTAACTATTTTAGTTTACTCAACTATTGATGAATTATTAAAATATTTCACCTAACAGTAATTTATAAACTAATCCTTAAAAGATATAACTATATTTTATTAAAAATACTATTAAAAACGTAATATACTGTTAATGTATATTTTATTGAAATACTTGTTTAAATACTTCACGTGTAATTAATAAAGTTATTAAAACATCACACCCATCAAATTGTAAAAACATAGATGCTTCCAGGCTAGTTAATTAAGCAGAACACAAAGTTAACTGAAATATTTATAAGACAGTTCCGTAACAGAGATCGCAAACTCGTTGGTATTTCATACTAGCACTATGAGTGTATTCAAGCGCATGACAGCATGTCATGTGTTCAAATTCCAATGTGACATAAGTTTTCAGACATTGATAATGTTGTTAAAAAAGTGTGTACGAAAATACGATGAAATATTAATAAGTTTATCAAATAAATATGTTTATTAGGTCATATAGTTATTGATATATAGTTACAATTGTTTTATATATAATATTTTTATATACAGAAGTCCAATATATATATATATATATATATATATACATATATATATACACTTTATTAACCCGTAACTCAATTTCTTTTTCTTTTTTTGTTGCAATAATAGAAAATACCAGATTTATATTTGAACATTAGAAATTTGTTTTGAAAAAATGTTGAAAATCGAAACATATAAACCAAATCGACAGTTTAGGAGTGAATACCACATTGAACTACCGACGAGTTTCACAATTTCAAGTATTTGTGATAAGTTGAAGTGGATGGCACTGTGCAAAATATGTATAGACAATGATTTAGAAGACCTCGCACATCAGACCTCGCATATAAGAGATGGTAAAACTTTCTAACAAACACTATGGAAATTTACTCTACAAGCTGCTCGTCAAACATTCCGTAAATCCAGTGAGAGTCACGTGTAAAGTAGTGCAAGATGGAAAATGTACATTCCAAGATTAGCTCAAGTCTTGAATGAAGATGGTCTTGATTGTAATGTTGAATTTTGTAAGCAGTATTTAAAAACATCTACAGAGGAAACTCTGTGTTCCAATAAGATCATATAAAGTGATGAAATAACATTCAAAATGAATGGTACAATTAACCACCACACTTATTCGTACTGGACAATCGAGGACGCACACGATACTAAATAACAACATGTGAATTTACCGGGAATTCCAGTGCGGCGTAGATTATCATCCTTAGCTTTAATTCGGATATTATTTTTTAATGCAACTGTTATTAGTTATGTATATCTTGCACTAATATTACTAGTAGGTTAGTGAAAAAAATAGTTGTGGTTGATGACCTTCAAATTCATATACTTTTTTCTTCATTAGCTGTTTTAAGTAGTCGATAGTGCTGATTTTGATTCAAATAACACCTTCAGTTGTTCATTTTGAACTGAAGGACACCCGCGACCTTTTTTATCCATCTTTGAGGCTCTCGTCCTCAGTACGAAATTTTTGAAACCATCATTACACCGTACGTTCCTTAACAGTGCCCACGTCAAAAGTGTCATTTAGTTTACGAGCCATTTCTATTGTTTACCAACAGTTTTAAACTCAAAACGAGTGGTCTCAACTATAAAAGAATGATTTTATTTGGTTCTTTTCGATTTTTAATTAAATAGCCCAATTTAAAGAAAAATTAATAATAAAATCAAAGTCAATTTTACCTAAAACACAGACCGAAAATGCACTTTAAAATGATATTAACATGAACACGAAGAAATGATACTTTGAAAAAAATAAGATTAGAATTCAGAAAACTATAACCGCAATTATTTTCCTACCAAACTAAAAGTTTTGCATACGTGCAACTTGCTTCAGAAATCAATCGTCAAAAACATTCGTGAGCTATCTGAGGATGAAAATGTAAATTATTTTCAACAAAAAGTATTACCTCCCCATTATCATCGCGATGTTAGGACTTGTCTGAATGAAACTTTTTTAAACAAATAGATTAGATGAAGAGGTAGCGCTCAGTACACTTTGTGACACTTTATAAGTGTACAATTTGTGTACACTTTATAAGCGTATCTCAAAAATAAAGTATATTTCACAAAACTAGAAACTACCATTAAATTACGGCAAGATATTAAATCAAGAAGTACATCAATAACAAGAAAGATTTTAGATGATGTATGCACTTCAGTTTTTTGTTGAAGTCAAAGTTCTTGAATAACAATGAAAGGCAATTTGAGCATCAGCATTAATGTGATTTTTTACATTTTTTCAGCTATGAAATTATAAAACTGATTTTATGATAATAAATATAGAAGTTATTAATAATCAAAGTTATATTTTTTGGACATAGTGTGGTTTTATATATATATATATATATATATATATATATATATATATATATATATATATATATATATATATATACAGATAATATGATCGAAAGACGTCTTAATTTTTTTCGGTTATCAATTTCTGATCAATATATAATATCATTAATTTCATTAACAGCTCTTTCTCACTCATTGGCAGTCAAATTCGTATTCGGTTTAACAATTTTTATGTATATTATACTTAAAAGAACCATTTATATCTTTAACAATTTTGAGTAGGAGATGAAAATTTAGTACAAATATATTTGTAAAAGAAACGAAAAGATAATGAAGTAAAAGTTATATTCAACATTTGATACAAAGTGAAAATAAAATTCTATTTGTTATTATAAGAT
>CM068318.1:25844086-25904086 GCA_034766995.1 Acanthacorydalis orientalis | reverse complement strand
TTGATGAAAAATTCAGAAGTCTACTAAAAGTAAACGAAGAGCAAAAGCAGTGTAATACAATGTGTAAAAAAACATAGGCAATTAGTAAGATATATTACAAAATAAATTAAAATACAATATTTATAAAGTAATTAACCACTAATTGTTACGCTTTTGACTGTTCATCCCTAAAATATTTACATTATGTCTTTCTGTCCCCAGACAGTAAAACTTAGCTAAGTTTGAACTTAAATTTCAGTCTAAAAATGTATATCATACGAACAAAAGAAAACTTCACGAACAAGGAAACTTCATTACAGTTAAAAAAATATTAAAGTAAAGAAGAACTTAATATATATATATATATATATATATATATATATATATATATATATATATATATATATATATATATATATATACATACATCTGTTCTATACATGTAAGCCTATAAATGTATAAAAATGACAATCGAAACATTTGTTACAAAAAGAAATTCTGTCGTAATTCTATCAAATCCATCGTTGTTGGTATAACACATACATATATTCTTTTTTCGAAAGATTTGACAGTGAACACATATCCAGCAGTATCTATAATCAGTACGAAGACCGAGATGAAGAGGGAGTAGTAACTGTTCTAACTATATCGAAATAAAAGTAAGCTGAAGAGACAGCAACGTACACAAACACCAACAAGCATCATTGTCGAAGCGGAGTAAACGGTAAGCCGGGAGGTCAGGGAGAGCGCGACACAACGACATCGATAAGGATCTGCGAACGCTGGGTGGAAGAATTCCTAGTCGGCTGCCTAGCTACTTTTGTAACGTCAGAACCATGAAAGTAAGTATGTTTCATATAATAAACATAATATTGTTGATAGAGCTAGTTGGTTTCTCGGCTTGATTTCTAATTTAAAGAAGAAAAACAAGTACTTGTCTATTTTTGTTGATTAAACTATGTCGTTGCGCTTTTACTAGAAAAAAAGTTTATCTGTTTGATATTCAAGGTGAACGTCGCAAGGTTGATGTCACAACGACTGCTTTAAAATTCTCTAAACCTTAATATAATATTACAACACAGAACATGTTTAGAAACACCAAGTCTTTAGAATATACTTCCACTTTTATATAAACGTGATTCACTTTATAAGAACTTATAACAAAATGTAAACAACTTTTTTTGAAAAAAATATTTCTTTGTATTTTCTTATCAAAAGTACATTATTCTTGAATAGCATTTAATATAGGCTGATTCAATTTAGACTTCTTCATGGAAGTACTAGAAAGAGGAGCAAATGTTAAAAAAAAGTAATCATATATTTTATTTAATATTTTAATTCAATTTACTTCTAAAATAAAATTGAATTCAAATACTATGAGGGATAAACATGTTTTTTTCTCATTTTTGCGTTTTTTTTTTATACTTTCGTGTGAAGGCCTAAGTTTTATTCTCCTTTATATATATATATATATATATATATATATATATATATATATATATATATATATATATGTGTGTGTGTGTTTGTGTGTGTATATATATATAAACACTTAAAATTTTATTATATAAATAAATGCTCAAATAGCAGCAAAAAATGTAATTAAAATCATGAAAAAAACAATAATGTAGTATTTTTTTGGAAATATTTTATTTTTTATTATTTTATATAAACTTATATCATATTTTAACAATTAAATAATATTCACGTGCTCAGCTCTTTATTCAATATTTATTATACTCTTAGATTTCCAACATATGTTGATAACACAAATTTGTCAGTCGTTTAAGAATAATATTTACACTGTGTATCAATTTCAATTGCCTTTTTATCACAACATTTTCATTTTATCATACTAGTTTATAGTTATTAGTTTATTTAATTTTATTCACAAATAATTGTCATAGGATATCTATATAATTCTTCAAACAGAGATTGTTCTTTTTGCTATCGTAATTTTTAAAATAAACGTCAATTTTAATGATTAATCATTAATTCACCAGACGGCTAAACAATTGGAGCTATGTAAATAATGATCCTCTGTGCTCGACACTCAAATAATGAATAGTATAAATACCGCCATCACACATGATCAATCGCGTTTTTAACTTGTAATTACATACATTCTGACTTAATTTAAGCAATAAAAATATAAAAAGTTTCAATTTATACCTTGAAAAACATTTTTTAAATGTCTTGTTTAGTTTATTATTTATGTTCCTATTTGGTTTAAACCTTATTTTATATTTTACACTTTTCTAATATATTCGTTCTTAATTTATTTCTTTTAAATATATAAGAGATATTCATTTTTGTTGTGGGCCTTGTATAATGTATTATCTTTCTTTATTTTAATACCATCTTTTTCATTTCAAAAAATTCTAAAAATATTTCTATACACAAGAAAAAATTAAGAGCAACAGAGACTAAAAGGCGGAAAACAAAAAATGCAATAAGCTAGATACACAAATATAAATCAAATTACAACTACAAATTTAAAAACATTAATATTTTAGTAATAAAAGTTTTATTGGAAATCTCTCGTTTTATTGTTGTGTTCATAATTCATATTTTATACTACAGACATAACAAAATGACAGACTTAATAAACCTATCAAACATTTATAAAATTCATACACAATTGATAATATTAAAGAAAATTAGAAGTAAACAACCAACAAGTACTTAATTATATTAAATATTATCATTTATTTGCATTTAAAACAATCCGAATTTATTTTATTGTTTAATATACCAATATTGTACTATAATATAATATGCTACTACCAAAATTTAAAAGTAAATCTAGTAATTAAAATTTATTAACTTACTATATTATCGTTATCACTTCTATTTTATAATCTACGGGAATCGGAGATTGTAAACTTTTTTACCGGTTGAACTATCACTTATTTAGAAACACAAAATACTACTTACTTATACCTAATGACCAGCAAACACAAACTAAACAACACAACTGGAATTTGAATTGAAGCAATAGATTTAAACCTGTTACGAAATACACGAAAGAAACTTGAATATTGTTTGAACGTTAAAGCAATGATATAATACTCATGTTGAATATGTCTTATATTCAGTATAAACTTAGAGAGTTTCTCTAAAAGATGATGCACAAACAGTGTGTCTATATCTTTTCAAGTGTTTATTTATGAGTAAAGTTATAATTCATATATATATATATAACCTCAATTCACACAAGACCACTTATGCAAGAGATACCATTTATTGCTTTTCTTGATTTATTCTGTAACATCCTTTCCGTAACAAGATCAACATTAACTAACATACATATATATATATATATATATATATATATATATATATATATATATATATATATATATAATAGAAAGTGAAATAATCTCGAGAATAATATTTAATATACCCAAAAATAGAATCAAAATGTTTCTTTCAATACTAGTATTAAAATTATATATATATATATATATATATATATATATATATATATATAAGGTCTAAAAATTAATTCGGTGCCTTTTTTGTAGATATTTTTGGAAAAATGGAATACAGTTATATACTCAAAACAGCCTCTATTATTTTGTATACTTTACTCCATCTGTCGAGTAACTAAAGAATCCCTTGTCAAAAAAATGTCAGATTTGTGTCATTGAAGTCGCAATGAATTTTTAGAACTCTACAACTATTTATGTCTTTTTATCATGTTTAATGCGTCACAACTCCTTCTCTAAAGTTAAACAAATCATTATAGTGATTTTGTAAACATTTTTTTCAACTGGAATGCAAAAAATATGAAATGTCTAATATGTTGCTTTTCAAACGCCATCGTGTTCATTACTGTTTTGTGAGGTTATGCCATCTGCTTGTTCAAGATTTAAATATTAAGGTTTCTAAAGGTTCTGAAACGGCGGAAAATTATTTTAATTTAAAACAGAGTAATGATTAATTTAATTGAAAGGTACAGAATTTATGTATGTTCAAAATTTATCATACATACATACATATATATATATATATATATATATATATATACATATATATACATATATATACATATATATACATATATATACATATATATACATATATATACATATATATACATATATATACAAAGTATATATATATATATATATATATATATATATATATATATATATAAGTGTATATATAAGTATATATATAGATAGATAGATAATGTATATATATAATGTATGTATATATAATATATATATATATATATATATATATATTACTGCATGTTTCATAACTTTATTTACTGTCCATTAAAACACAATTTATGAATACATCGATTGTCACGGTAATATTATTGGAGAGATAAGAAAAAATTATACCTTCACAAAATGTCTCCACAATACCAATTATCTCATACGATTATTAACATTATGGCAACATTAATTTAAATAAAAAACATGTTTTAATGCTGACAATCTACGAGTACCTGGTTGTGGTTTTCCGAAATAAATAATATAATTATCGTAGCTCTTAGAAATTAATTAATTCTTCAAATACATTTTATATATTAAAAACTTTATATATTTATAATCTTAAGAGAAAAAAATTTGCATCAAATAGCAGTTTATCTTATTTACTAATGTATCAAAATATAATAATGAATAATACCTTTAATTTATTAATACAAAAAGGTACGGAATATTCTCGGTGTTGAATTATTTGTAAAAATTTATATAACTGGCCTTTATTTTTAGTAGTAATTAAAAATTCCTTAAAATATAAAACTAGTTTTAATTGTATTAAAATAAATTAAAATAAATATTCAATAAATTAGTACGCTGAATTTTGTTTCTGAGACAATAATTTAATTAAAACATTAACGACTGAAAAATATCCATTTATATATCCTTACTAGAAAAAATTGATTTGGTAGATATTTTTCAAAAGAATCAAAATTAAATCGCACTAAAACAGTTGAAAAGTATTTTCAAAGGTGTTCGAAATTAACAAAATCTTATTAAATCCTTTTACAGCATAACAACTTTTAACTTTTTAAAAAATATAATATTCAGAAGCCAATATTAAAACTTAAATTAACTTTTCTACCCTCTTTTTTTACAATTTTATGCTTATTAACTTGAATTATCATATATTCAGTTACTTTAAAATTTTAACAAGTACAATAAGAATACTCTCAAACAAAAACCACAATAAATACACATAATAAAGTATTGTTTCATATTTTACATTCAGTTATGAAAAGAATGATTACTTGAAAATGTATCCAATAAATAGAATATAGTGTTCATATCATCAATTTCTTTTAAATTTAAATACAAAAAAAAAACCATTTAAAAAGTACATATTATTCATTTCTTGTTATTCAATGGTACCTTAACCCATTAATTCAAACATTATATTAAGGCAAAAAATCAGAAATAGAAGATACTGGGAGTAAAAATTAATTTTGTACATTTAAATTGAATCAATCATATTGTAATTCTGTTTTTAATTAAAATAATTTTTTATCGTTTTAGGATTTTTAAGTGTCAACCTTATCATATAAATCACTATAAATCTTGGTCAAGCAGTTGGTACAATCTCACAAAACAATAACAAACACGATGGCGTTCGAACAGTAGCATATTAAGAATTATATAATTTTCATAATTCAGTTGAAATAAATTGTGTCGAAACCACAGGAATGATTTGTTTACCTTTAAGGGAAGGATTTGTGACACATTAAATATGCAAGAAGTTCTAAAACAGTGGAAGAGTTCCGAAAATTCAATACGACTTCATCGACTCAAAGTGAGAATGGATTCGCCAATTACCTGATAGATGAAGCTAGGTCATATAAAATAATGGGAGATATTTTGACCATTAAAATGTATTTCATTTTTCTGTAAACATTCATTTTCTATAAAGCACAAAATTAATTTATACACCTAATAATATAAAAATACCGATTTAAAAGTTCAGAGCACATTCGCTTGTGGTTAATATATTGTTTATCCTATGATAAATTTTGTATAGATGCATTGCTTTCATTCTTTACAAATATTGTATATCTGTTATTAGATCTGTAGAATAATTTAGAACTGTTAGGTAAAACACCAGAACATTTTTTTCAAAAACCACTTTTTTTAATTTTGAAAAATTTTTAAAAATCATATTTTTTGTTTAACACTAAAAATAGAACATTCCCGTTGAAAGTATAGTTTTTCGACCAACCATCACTATATATATATATATATATATATATATATATATATATATATATATATATCATTATATAGATAACATCCTCTTCATATTATAATATCCAACAATTTCACAATAATGATTGATCACTGTACATACATTTCTCGGCGCTGTAGCTAAATTCGCTTTCACAAATGAATTTTTCACTCCTTCATAAACTTGATTTTTTTCTAATAAAAACGTACAATAGTTGACTTTTGATCATTTTTAGTTATTACTTGTACGCATTTAGACTGTAATACATTTTTACAAAGCGAATCTCTTAAAATACCTTTCCCATTACTTCTGAGATACATAAGTGCTTCTAATAATATAAAATATATGTTTCATTCAAGCTGTAGAATAATTCAATACTATCAGATAAATCATAAATAGTGAGACTAGATATTTAATAGCTCTCTCTTGAGATAATGGTAGCGCCATAAAAATATGTACAAGTAGAAATCAAAAATAATTAAGAATTAAACATTTTTTTACCGAAAAAATATTTGCATCTTTAGATTGGCAAGAAAAATTATATGCAGAAGTTGAAGAAAAATTTCATAAATAAATTCATCTGCTAAATATCACAGAATTTTCTTGTATCAAATATTTAATATATTATTATAATATTACAATATTTATGTATTATAGAAGTATAAAAATAAATACTATTAAAAATTTTAATACAAAAGTGTTTTATCATTCGTTTGAAAAAAAATCCACGATTGTTTTATTAATATTTTAATCACTTGGCACCATAAATTTAAGATAAGAAATCTGAATTTTTAATAATTTTCTGAATCATAAAATATAATATATGAATTTTCATGTGCGAAGTTAATTAATTTTCATGATATTTTTATGAAAGTACTATTTGTACAAACAGCATAAATTTTATGTCATTTTATCCTAAAAAATAATTAAATTTCTCTAAAAGAGTAATTTTTATATTATGTTTATAAAACAATTTTGTTATTTATAAAAACTTCTTATCTACAATAATATGTTTTTCTTGAGCTAAATTAAATATCAAAATATACGAAGTTTGGTCAAAAATATCAAAATTCCGGGTAATGTTTCGTAAGTAATGGAAGAATTAAATGACAACATAAGATCCAACCATCATTTATGAGTTAATTTCCGTTGAGTTTACATCGAAAAGTAATTTATTTTGATAGTTATAACGGTTTTTGTAATTAGATTTTCTTTAACCAATGATTTTTAAGATATAAATGATTAAAGCACAACGCGTCTGTATGATTTTTTTAAACTAGGAAAGACAGCGAGGAAACACTTCAACTTTTGAAAACCTCATTCATCTCAAAGAAAATACCCTGTTTTCCAAAACTGAAAAAAAATCAGCAATGAAATTGAATATGAAAGTCATGATCATCACATTTTTCAATTCTCATAGACTTGTCAATCGTGAATGAGTACCAACAAGTCAAACAATAGATATTTTATCTTGAGTTTCTAAAGAGGTTACGTAATTAAGTCAAGAAGAAGCAAGAAGTGTCATTCCTGGCTCTTGCGATATACTTTCACGAACCAGTTCAATGTTTTATTGAGAACAATCCCTACGAACACGTACCGGTGTTTCTTTATCTTTAACCGATCCATTCTCTTCAAATTTACTCAATACTCGAAGAAGTGTTGATTCAGATAAACAAGTATTTCGAGAATATATTGCGGAAGTTATATATTTTTTATAGAACCACCATTTAGATAAAATAATTTTTATTATTTCTATGCGTTCTTTTGTTGTGTAGGAATCCATAGCTAAAAATAGCAATGTCAAAACTTAACAAATGTAAAAAAATACTCCTGTCAGTTTGACATCTGTGAAATATGACCTTAAAAAATTGCGTCTCTATTGGAAAATCACTATATATATATATATATATATATATATATATATATATATATATTCAAATATATATATATATATATATTCAAAAATATATATATATTCAAAAATATATATATATTCAAATATATATATATATATATATATATTCAAACAGTATTTCCACTTTAACAAGGCGAGAAAATTTCAGTGCTATAATGATTCACAATGCTACATTTTCGAGTGTAAATTCTTAGAAACGATACACACGGCAACAATCTATAGTGTACAATACAGAAGGCCTTTATCCATAAATTAATATATATATATATATATATATATATATATATATATATATATATATATATATATATATATAGCTCAATTACGATTTACAAGAATTCCTAATAATGCGAACTAAGAAAAAAAGGTAATAAGTTTCACTCCTGATGAAATAATTATCACATTTCATGTTTTATATTCCCTTCTTAGGATTTTTTTAAAAAAATGTACTTTGTAATATGATCCTTTTCAAATTATATATACCAAATTTGAAAATACAAGAAAATAATGTTAATTTACATCATTGATTAAACGACCAAACAACCATCGAATGACCGGTGCTTCTGAGAAACATAACCATCATATAGTAATCTTTTTCTGTATCTTTTCATATCTCTTGATACATCATCGAAATTTCCTGATATCTATATGTTTCTACCTCTTTTTACAGTGTGCTTCTCATTTGCAGTTCACACTCTATATTCTTATTTCTCATTCGTATAATTTCTGATCTTTTTTCGTATTCATTCTTTATTTCTTTTATCTCTTACTATTTACGCTATAAATGTTTCCATTCTTCTCTATGTAACTTGAAATCTAAACCATTTTGGAATTTATGACATATTCTTCATAATAAAAACACATTAAATATATTTTATTTAAATAAGCACAACTGATAAATCAACACAGCGAACTGACTGAATACTTTTCATAGAAAAAAATCTTTGATTTAAATGTATTAAAACGCTTCTTCTATATCAATGATTCTCAACCTAGCAAGCCAACCGCTTATTTTTGTAAGTTGTTTTTATACCGACCGTTTTATTCACTTGAAATGAATTCCATAGGTAATATTTATTATAGAATCTATACCTGTATTTTTTTAAAAAAAAAATACAATTTTCTCTTTGCATTAAAGAAGATAAATTATTAGTAATTATTTTTTATATTTACTAATCATAACTACTACAAATTACTTTTATAACAATGATTATTTCGAACAAACACTTCATATATTATTTTAGTATTTTTTGTTTATTAACCCATTAACATATGAATTATTTTAAATTCGATATGACCAAAAAATATTATTTATTTTTCAGCTTAACATTTGTGTAAGCCTAACAAAGAAAATAATATTTGTGTATTACTAAATATTATAATTCAATACTAATAACCAAATTTAATAATGAATAATTAAATAATAAATTAAACAATAACTAAATAACAAATTAAACCATAATTCAATAGTCCTGTAGAGTATGGAACTTTTCGAAAGTTTCTGGTAAATATAGAGGTATTTGACATTTTTTACCCTGCCAAGTCGTTTCGCTTCTTATATTATTTTTTGAGCACATGTGACATCTTTTTGCAGATTATTGCTTTTTACCAATGAGAAGTATATGTGCAGGAAAATGTGCCCAATTTTTTGCTTGTATCAGAGTTGGACACGCAATTTGTGAAGGTCTGCCGCGTGCCGAGTAGTCAGGTAAAGACAGATTACATAGTATTTAATATTGCTAATAACAAACACCCTCACTTTCGTATAAATTCGAAACAGATATGTTAGAGGGTTTGTTTCTATAGTTCACACTTTAACACTGAGTATATATAATTATTTCTTTCTAATATTTACTTTGTAGCTGCACTAAAGCGAATTAAATCTGCGTGCGTCTCAGAGAAGTCAATGTTTACAATAGCATAAGAAACACATGACGTACCAGAGACGTATTTGTATGACAAGAGGTTAAGTATTCTTTTTAAAACAGAAATTCAATGAAATTCTCCAGTATACTATTTTATATACATGACTCTAAATTTTTAAAATCAAAATTTCTGTCTTGAGATATAATTCGATCTAATTGATAAAACATCTCTCTGCTTAACAATGTCACAGACTAAATTCACTTTGAGATTTTTAAATCGATCCTTAAGGGATTTTAATACCGCCGCTGAGAATTAATAACCCGAATGATGTCTGTCATATATTACTTTTATTTTATTTGTTATTAAATAAGTATTTCTTGCCAATTAGTTAATCATAATGAACAATGTATTATTAATTTATCTTTGTTTTTCATATTTATATTATTCTTACCTAATCTATTTTTATTAGACTGGTAGAAAAATAATTTCGGGTTTAAGACCTTTACATTCGTATACATTTTTTTTAAATTTAGATAGATAGATGGATTATGTTTGAGGGGGAGAGGAAGCTATCTTTCCTCCCGGTACTTAGACTCGAAGTCCATTGTGCGTTCCCTCGGCTTGATCGAAACCACTCGGGAAGTCTCGCTTCCTTCCAGAAGCCTATCAGCCTGCCCGAGTTTATTGACCCTAGTTCGGCCGCGGTAAGAAGAAACTCCCCAAACCATCGTCGCCTTAAATTGACCCATGCCGGGCATTCCGTGTGGAGGTGAATGGGGGTCTCGTTGGCCCCCACACCATCTACACTTCTCGTCCGTCCTTTGGCCTTGTATATGTTCGTGGTAGTTTAGTCTCCCGTGTCCTATGACAATTCGCACCAGGAGCCGAGAGAAGAATCTGCCACTTGTATAGATTCTCTTGGTCCAGTCCTTATTTGGAGCCTGGCCCTTAGTCCAGGCTCCAAATACCCTGGACTAACGGCAACCGTGAATTTTTAGCCACCATTCTGAGTGTTCTGACTCAGCCCACTCCCAAATGGAGTCCTTGGCTCAGCATCTCGCTACCCCTACGAAGAACTCTGGCCTATCCACTGCAGACCTGGTTCCTAGTGAGGCCAGTCTGTCCGCTATTTCGTTCCCATTTTTTAATTTAAGTAGTTTAAATTAGTCCATAACTTTTGGATGACTAACGGTTAACTATGTGCAAGCTCTCGAATTGTTGTGCGTGGTTCTGATTCAACTAACGCCTTCAGTTTAACTGAAGAAGGACACCCGCTACCTTCTTCATATTCATTTCTGTCGTCGCCAGCACGGAATTTTTTGAACCACCACATTGTACTGTACCCACATTATAGAGTACCCACATAAAAAGCATCATTAATTTACGAGCAATTTTTACTGCTTTACCACCCGTTTTGAACTCACAAAATAATTACTCTTATTAGTTTTTTTTCCACCTTTTATTCATTAACCCAATTTAAAGCAAAATCAACAATAAAACCAAAGTTGATGTTACCAAAATACAGACCGAAACTTGTATTTTAAAATGATATTAAAATGAACACGATGAAACGACACTTTCATTGAAAAAAATTTAGATTAGAATTCAGAAAACAAAAACCAAAATTATTTTCCTACCAATCTAATACTACATAAAATTGCTTGTTTATTTTGGAATTCATGATTTAAATTTCCTTCTGTCTGTAAAACACATTATTTGAATACCTTGTCCTTAAAACATGAAATACTATTCTTAACTACATTGAAACACCTCTTCTAAACGAGGTACAAGAAATATTATTCTTTTTTTTAAATTTCCCGCATAAATTATCTATTCTTGCTAATAAGCTGAACCAAAAAAATATTGAATATATATTGTCTTATTTCTGTATATATGTGTGTATATATATATATATACATATCAGGTTGATACAAAAATAATTAACCCATGGATTATAAAAAAGCATATATCAGTTAAAAAAATATTTATTAATCAAAATTAAGACAATTGGGCTGCACACATTTCTCCCAACAGGAAACAAGTTTGTTTATTCCTACAAGATAGAATTCTAGAGTACTGTAATTAGCTAATTCATCGAAAATGCTTTCAGTTAATAGTTGATCTTTGAAAAATTTCTCTCGTAGGAAATAATTCAAATGTTTAAAAAAATATATAATCTATCGGAGTTAGGTCCGAAGAATAAGGTCGGTCAGGTAAGGTTTCATAACCCAGTTCGTTTAATTTTTTTAAAGTCATTTGTGAGATGTGTGGCCGGGCTTTGTCACGAAGAAGAATTAGTCCTCTTCGATTGACTAATGCTGGCTGTAAACGATACGATTTCTAATGCATTTTTTCTATTTCCTAAACAATATTTTTCTGCTGTTATTGTTCTTCCGGGATTTAAGAAGTTGTAGTGAATGATGCCACTCACCGACCATCAAACAGTGACCAGAATCTTCTTTTTATGAAGCTTCAGTTCAGGAAACTGTTTTGGTGCTTTCTCGGAATAGCCATTGTGATGAACGTTTCCGAATGTTGTAGAAAATTAACTTTTCATCACATGTGATAATTCGGTCAAGTAAGGAATCATTTTTGCTACGCAAAAGAAGCATAGAACAGACTTTGTATCGCCGAATTGCTTAATGTTCGTTTAATTCATACGGAACTCATTTATCCAGTTCTTTGGTTTTTCCAATTATTCTCAAATGTTGAACAACTGTTGACTAATCAACATGGAGTTCTTCTGGCACCTCTAAAGTTGTTTTACATAAGTCTGCTTTAATAATGGTTCTTAAATAATTATTGTCTACAGCTGAAGAACGTCCACGACCCTCCTCATCATCAAAGTTTTCGTTACCATTGCGAAATTTTTGGAACCAGTGTTAAGCTGTACGTTCACTAATTGACTTATTACCAAAAACAAATTTGATATTTCGAGCAGTTTCCGTCGCTTTACCTCTCAATTGAAACTCGTGCCATAAAATCGCGCGAATTTGCTTTTCTCATAACTAATTTAAAAGGTTAACTCCAACAACACTAAATAATGAAAACAATAGACATAATATGAAATCATTAGTGCTAATTTCATTGTTTACAGTAATATATTACACACTGTCTTGCATACAGGTCTGGAAATGACGATCTTAAAACGGTATCGCTTGTTGGTCGAACATTTTAATAATAATCTCCGCCAACACGTGACCCCACTCATAAAGGAATACTCCTTTCCTTATCTTTCATAGTATAGAGCGAATTTTAAATATGTATTAACAAAGAAAATTATTAAATATGTATAAATGCACGACATGTATAATCTTTAAATATTCTATTACAATTTATTATTTTTTTAATATTCAACTTCCATGGAAATTCGATTAGTAGAAAACGCTATTATTAGAAATATGCTTTTATTACAAGAGCGGTAACAAGTAAGGTATGATTAGATAAAAATGTATTCCTCTACGGGTGATACTGCGTAGTAGCGGAAATCGTAATTAAAATGATCGACCAGCAGCGATACCATTTTTGTAATTGAAACTGCTATTCGTTTCCAGACCTGTATACACGACTGTGGTATCACATGACTATAACAAAAGATAACGGTAACTAGAAAAATTGGCGCCAAAATTAAATGATAAAAACCGCAATTGTTTTTCACCGACCTAATACATATATAAAAAGAACGAAAAATAGATAAAGTTAAGTAGAAAAAAAATATAAAATCAATATTTTATCAAGAGTAAAATAATACATTTAATATCAATTCGATTAAAAAAACAATAACTCAAAAACATGAATGAATTTATCATTTTCATCTGTAAATGATTTTTTAAATGGTATGTAAATATATTCTTGTAATATGGTTACGCATTTTATTTCAACGATACAAATGTTAAAAAATAGAAATGTATTATAGATAAAACACGCTATTCTAATTAACAATTATCGTAACTCTTCTTTGAGGTATTACTGATCGAAATAAAATTTGAAAAGAATTGATCAATACAAGGAACATACGCAGTTTCGAATTAGTATTTATGTCGAGACGAAAATGTAACGAACGTACAATAAAGTAAGTACATCATCGACTTCAAAAACTTCTCATGCCACATCTTAACAACAAATTTGATACTTTCAAACGTACTAATGTACCACGATATTTTGACGAGCAACCGTGTACGGTTGCCTGGCAGACTAGAGCTAGCTGGTTGGTTGACTCTGACTGGCTAGAGTTCGAAGGCAACAGTCGTAACGGAGCACAACGCCGCTCGATCCGTACTTAATGACTCGTGAGAATAGTGTATATAGCTTAGTGTTCACTTCAAAGCTCTTCTCGTTTCGTTCACGGAACTAACGAATCGCCAAGCGCACTATACTGTTCGTTTGCCACTGCAGGGTAATAATATTATGAACTGTTTTTGTTTTCGAAAAAGAATGCGTACATAGAACATTTACTTTACCTAATAACAATGTTGAAAAGGAGATATATCACGTCGAATATTTGAATATTCTGTCTATAAGTGGCTGATGGACCGGAATTTATAACTCAATCAACAGACTTTCTTATTTTTTTATGTTTGTATTTTATAATGAACGTTCCTTTCTCGTCTCTTTATTAAATTTAATTTTTTTTAATGTTATCATAGAAAACGTTCTTAAAAGTAGGTAATATGAATATGTATTCGAAACAAAAATTTAATTTTATTTTATAACTTGTAAAGTATTATCGAACACTAATTAACAAACCGTTACCTACAAACCCGAGTATCCTAAAATATATTTCGATGAATAAATCTTTCGTTATTATCACTGTATACGAGCATTCTATTGAATTACTTAGTTCTTTAATTCTATTCTTTCCAATCTAATGAGTTCTTAGTTTCTTATATTTATTATTTTTTATAATAAAGAATACTGTGCCGTTGAAATTAATACAAATTTTAGTTATTAAGTTGGTAGGAAAATAATTGCGGTTTTATTTTCAATTCTAATCTCCATTTTTTTCAGTAAAAGTGTCATTTCATCATATTCATGTTAATACCATTTTAAATTGCACTGCATCATATTCATGTTAATATCATTTTAAATTGTATTTTAGTAACATCGACTTTGGTTTTATTATTAATTTTGGTTCAAATTGAGCTATTAAGTTAAAAATGAAAAAGAAGCAAATGAGAGCATTTTGTATGAGTTCAAAACGGGTGGTGAAGCAACTGAAACTACTCATAAATTAAACGATACTTTTGGTGTTGGTACTGTGAAAAAACGTATGGTACAATGGTGGTAGCAAAATTTCATGCTGGGGACGAGAACTAAGTTAACGGAAGATTTTTATTATACATAGTCGTGGGTACTATTTTGATCCACCATCTTTTGCCATTTTTCACGGAGTTTCATAATTCCATCCTCACAAAACTTGGTATCTTTTTGGGCGATGAATGGATCCAGATGGTTTCTGCAGGATTCCAGAGAAGTGAAGTTTTTTTCCAATAAAGAAATTCTGTAGGAATCGGAACAAATACTAATCTGAAGGTGTAAAATCAGATGAATTTGGCAGGTTAGGTAGTATGTCCGAGCCAAACTACACCAATTTCTGCCGGTTCTTGAAAGAGACGTGAGGTCTAACGTTTTCTTGGTGAAAAACGATACCCTTTCGTTTGGTCAATTCTGGACGATTTTGTTCGATTTCCGACTTTAAATGGTCCATTTGAGCACAATGCTTCTCCGAATTTATCGTCTGATTATTTAAGAGAAGCTCGTAATACACAACACCCTTCCAATCCCACCAGATACACAACATCACATTCTTCGGATGAAACCCCGTTTTAGAGTAGCTAACGAAGACTTCTTATTTCCCGTAAGACGTTTTTCGATCTATGTTATTTTAGATGACCAATTTTTCATTGCCCGTGATTAATCGTTTTAGTAACGGATCGTTTTGTTTTTTAAGGAGCGAATTACTGAAGGAAATGCGTTCCTTTAAATTTCTTTCAGTTAAAATATGAGACACCCAAACATGATAGCAACTCACTTATCCAAGTCTCTATAAATGCCCCACAACACACATATGAGACACCTGCAGTATCTGTAATGTCCTGTATCATGTAACGTTGATTATTTTCAATAAGTGTTGTAATTTTATCATTATCAACAATTGCAGACCTACTAGAATCTCAAGATCCTCTAGGTCGAATTTTCCATCTCCGAACTGAGCGAACCACTTTCGACTAGCATTTTTAGCTAAGGTACCTTCTCCATAAACAGAGAATATCTTTTTTGCAATCTCTGCAGCGCTTTTTTCTCTCCAGAAATAAATCAACCTCAAATGAAGAAAATGCAGCTTATATTCCTCCATTTTCAATTTTAAAATTAACAGACTTGAAATACACAAAATAACGTAAAAATATCAGAGAAAGAAACGTTGAAATATCACCTCTCAAAATAACATATATGGAATCATGTCATATAATCGAGCTGCACTCATAACTGCAATTAATGACATCTATTGGGAAACGCTACGAATTTTTGTTCCAACCCAATATATATATATATATATATATATATATATATATATATATATATATATATATATATATATATGTATGTATAGCATAACGTGTATATCTTACAGATTTATTAGTTTGATTTAATATAACGTTGATCAAAATGACATACGTTATAAAATCGTGAGCACAATTGTATTTAATCTGATTATTAGTTCTATTAATTCATTATACACGCGGTTGCATGTATGGATAAGGATCTGAATAAATATTAGGCAATAATAGAATAAATATGTCAGTTAGTTTGTGAATTTAAAAGAAACTAATTTATAATAATAAATCTAGCATAGTGGTAATAATTATATCAGATATTAAGAAATAGGACATAGAATTTTAGTAAATTTAATAAGTAGAAAAATTATAATGTATATAAATAAAATTAATTTCAACATAACAATAAAATAAGTTATAAATATTTCTTCCTTTCTTAATTATATTTTTTCTAGAATAAGATTAATAATAAAAGAAGAAACGTTTACACGGTGTTTATTTAACCAAAGTGATCAGAATAAGACGAATACAAGTATATTTAAACAATATTTTTATATTTTAATAATTTGTAAGTATTCATATAAAGTTCAATGATTATCCGTTATATACATTTTTTCAGATCATGAAATTGTTTTTAATTTACATTCAATATATCTGAAATTGATTATTTTGATTATTATGTATTTTTTCTAAAATTAGTAAAATAGTTCTATGAATGAAATAAATATTTTTGTAAATAAATATTTTATCCATTCCATAAATTATAAAACAATCTTCTGATCAAAATATTCAATATTTGGTCATCAATCATTTATGATTGTTGTATACGAGGTCAGACAATTAAGTAATGCGACAAAATTCAAAAATCGAGTATATTTAAAAATTAAGGTACATCGCTGCGATCCCCTTCAACGTAGTCCCCTCCCGCATCTATACACTTATTCCAGCGAGTTTTCCAGTTTTCGTAACAATTCTGGAACACTTCTTGTGGGACCTCTCCGAGTACCCTCGTCACAGATTCTTGGATATCTTCAACGGAGTCAAAATGTCGACCTTTGACGAATTTTTTCATATGGGGGAATAGGAAAAAGTCGCAAGGTGACATGTCCGGTGAATAGGGTGGTTGTGGTAACG
Source organism: Acanthacorydalis orientalis (assembly GCA_034766995.1). Classification (NCBI taxonomy): domain Eukaryota; kingdom Metazoa; phylum Arthropoda; class Insecta; order Megaloptera; family Corydalidae; genus Acanthacorydalis; species Acanthacorydalis orientalis. The sequence goes on along the minus strand of CM068318.1, from coordinate 25,886,422 downwards.
TTGCGATGCCTTTAGATGCCAAAAACTGAGAGACACTGAACGCACTGTGACAGGGAGCATTGTCGTGATGCAGAACCCAAGTCTTCGCGATCTCTGGACGCACTCTGAGCACCCTTTTTCGTAATTTTTCGAGCACATTGCGGTAGAATACTTGATTTACGGTTTGTCCAGGTGGTACGAACTCTTTGTGAACCACCCCTTTGCTGTCGAAGAAGCAAATCAACATGGTTTTCACTTTGGACTTGCTCATTCTCGCCTTCTTTGGCCTTGGTGCTCCAGGGGACAGCCACTGTTGGCTTTGTCGTTTAGTTTCGGGGTCATATTGAAAGAACCAACTTTCATCACCAGTAATAACTCGATCGAGAAGAGTAGGATCACTTTCAACCTGCTCGAGACAATCTTGAGCGATGTTCATTCGGTGGGCTTCGTGACATGCACTACTCGCGCGTTGTTACAAAACACTAAACAGCTGGCGAAGAAATGATCGTACGAGGGTGGTCAAGGTCTCAATCGAGAGAGTAGGGATCTGCTATTACGGTGGCAGAGTTACAGGTTCGCAGTGTTACCACAGACCGAGAAAAAAATCGGTCGCATTACTTAATTGTCTGACCTCGTATTTAAATGATTATACAAGCATTCATATAGCACTATGGCATAAAGACTACAAAAATATTTTTTTACTTGAGTGCTCTGAGAATCTATCATTTACATTTAAATTCCCTGAGAAGTATTAGATAATTACAAAAGTTTTGACCGGTTTCGTGATAGAAAATTGGTTTAAGTAGTTTTATTAAAATAAATTTAATAATTCGACCAAGTAATTGTTTTTGTTTTTAATAATCTTTTTCCAACGTTTTCTGGCACTATTCCTATACTTCTATCATAAAAACTTGCCGATTTCTCGTCGAAGAAAGAAGAAACATAGTTTCTTAGGTCTTGAAGAGAAGCGAATTTTGTGTCGATCGAAACAAGAGATCATCTGATGAGAAATTGTTAAGAGAATACAATGGATGTAATAGAAAATCCCAGTTTAGATATCTGAGCTTGTACTGCCTTTGCATCGAAATGTGGGGTCTAGCATTGTCGTGACGGAAGACAACTCCTTTCCGATTGGCTAAAACCGGAAGCTTTTTCTCAATTACCACCTTCAATTGTTGATTTGTTGACAATACTTATCGGAATTGATTGTTTTTCCAACCGGGAACAACTCATAAAAGATCACAATCTCACCATACAGACAGAATAATCTTCTGAAGATGAAAACCGGCATTTGGCACAGGCTCACCACGGTAAATCTTCTGCCTTCAAGTCCGTTTTCATTCCACATTGTCGTAATAGATTTATTTTTCGATCCAGAAATGAAACGGTTTTTAGTCGAACAAGCGAAAAATTGGTCGTAGATGCTCCTTCCACTTTATTCTTTTCGATTAGATCATGTAGTATCCAAACATCGAACTTTAAATTATATTAATTTTTTTTAAACGCTGAACTGCGATCGATCTATCAACGTTTAATCTCTCAGCAACATCTTTGGATTAGCGTCCATTAAATTATGTACAATGTCATCAACTCTAGAAGGCCGACTGGAGCATGGCTGGTTTTCGAGGTTAAAGTCACACCAATTAAATTTTGCCGACCATCTCTCACAAGTTGGAATCGAAGCAGCACTTTCTTCAAACACGTTACAATTGTTTTTGGCAATATTCGAAACGCCTATTCTCCTCCGAGAGTCGTAAAGTACATCATAATTGTAAACAAATGGATTTTATCAATATTCATTTTCAATTTCACTTCAAAACAACCAAATTAACCCAAATCAAACAATTGCCTCTTAAAATGACATATGAGTGTGTGGTCCTTTGAAAGGTATATATTACATCAGCATATTTGTTATTTTCATTTGTGATAATGAATTTAACCAAAATGTTAGAAATTATATTGCTTAATAATTAATATCTAATTTTAAGAAATTAGGTTCATGTGTAAGTACAGTTGTTTGGATATGAATTTGCTGTAAAGATATTATAACAAAAAACGCATAGTTTATTAACGCTTATCTTCTGTAGAAATTTTCAAAGACATTTCATTGAATTATTTGTATTAAATATAAGTTGTGTTATCTTCTAAAGAAAAGAACTTAGTAATTAAATAGAACACTTGACAATTCCCAATAATATTGCAATTAGCGAAATTTTTAAATAAAAGTGAAGACATCTAGCAACTGGTTGGTTTGGTTATACGACACATAAATCTATCAAAGCTTGAAGACATTATCCAGACTCGTGTCACAATTTTTGAGTGCTATAACGTTTCTTTGTTCTTAAATAGTCTTTACGAGAACTATTTAAAAAGAAATATTGTTCAGTTTACAATAATTATAAGTTCGGGGTTCAAAATATTTACAAAATAAATGAATCTAGGTTATGAAAATTCTGTCAAAAATTACTTTTAAAAAATATTCAAATAACAGGACGTCAGATCATCAGATGATAGAAAGGAACTAGTGTCAAAACCATTTATGATTGCAAGTTCAACTAGTAAAAATATTCCATCACTACTAACAGTTCTTCGCAATAAATAAAATTATTTTTGGCTTTCGAATATAAAATCCAATTAACGAATAAAATTAGATTCAATTATACATAATTATATATATACATATATATAAGTTTTTAATGTTTATTTATTTGCAAGAATCAATTATTTTTTAACTGTTTTCTTAACAAATAAATTTGAATCATTCGTTTCTTAATAATAATTTTGTTTTAATTATGTAACAACATCCCACATTTTTTAAAAGTTTGTTCTACTCACAGAATAAATTGTTATAGCTTACAATTACTATTTTAGAACAAAAACATTTTTCAACAAAATATCCATGTTAAAATAAAAAATAGCTTATATACATCAAGTTTTAGTCAGTGCTATCAACACATAAGGCCTGCAAGGCTCTAAAATGCGACCCATGTCCGAAAGCATAAAGTTAATTATATTAAAATAATAATAAAAAGTAACAATCAAATGGAATTAATTGAAATTTAGTGCAATATGGTACTAAAAGAAAAGTATAATGAAGTTTGTATCCAAGATTTTTATTTGTACTTGCCAAAAAAATTTTTTGAAATGCGTATGTTTGCAGCAAGAATCTTGACAATGTTTGGTAGTACATTTATTAGTACATTTATTATTTTTTTTGGTGTGAACAATTATTTTCCCTTTTAACCCTTTGCAGACAAGAACTTTTTTAACAGTATTTCTCGTTAGATCCAATATACTTTTTGTATATAGTGAAATTATGTGCTGAAAAGTTAAATATAAGACGTTAAGTAAAAAAATATTGTGTTTAATGAATTTTAGATTTTATTGGAGAAAAATAATAATTAATCGAGAACAAAAATGTGGTTTAGTTTTTGTATGGAACAAATAAAGAAATTATTTTTTGCTGCTTTAGCGTCGACATTCGGCCTATTAAGTAAAATTATGATGCCGCTTGTATGGCGACATTCGACTGTAAAGGGTTAGAAACTAATAAAAATTCACGCAGGTCAAGATTAACAAATGAACATTTAGCATCTACAGTAAAAATATCATTATCACAAAAAAAACATTCGATTTTGATAAAATAGTTTCTGCTAAAAGATGTCATGTTTCTAGTAAAAACTGATTCTTTTTTTTATTTGTCTTATTTAAAATTTTGTTGTAGCATTTGTTAATAATACCTAAAATTAAAATTTTTTTTAATTTTTATAAATTCATTAAGCAAGAAATAAATTAAAAATTGAAACGAGTTATTTTTAAATATAAATAAAAGATCATTTCTCTCGCTAAATTTTTTTAGGTTACTTCTTTTTGTTTACGACCCACAGTCTCAAACTGAATTTGGTGGGCCGTGTTCATATATGAGTTTGACACCACTGGTGTATTTTAGCATATAAATTTTCTAAAAATCAATGAAATATCAGTAAAAAAAATAAAATATGTAAAATTTATCTCACTCTCTCTCTCTAAAATAAATAAAATATAACATATACATTTGAATTGTGTAATTTTTTTATAAAATACATATGAAATTACCCCAAATTTTAAGTGTAAATACTCCTCAATCATTTACTGAATTAATTTTAACTTTATATACAGCTTCATAGTAAAAAAAAACGACATTGCAACTTGTTATCAATTAATATGGTTTTTATAAAGCACTACATATCATTAAATTAGCTAAACTTGAAACTTATATTTTAATTTTTGCAGTGAAACTTCTATAGCCACGGTCGAGTAAGTTTGCTCGGGCATGACGAAAAATAAAACGCTTCGCCCAACAAAAAGTCAAAATTGGAGTGAAGGGGAAAACGTTCCTACTCTCTCTGCCTCGTACACGTCACGCGCTTGCGCAGTGGGTACTGCCCGTATACATAGTGTAGGCTGAGCACTTTCACAGTGTACTACGTATAGTGTATTTTTATGAAGCATAGTTTTAGTTACCATAAGCCAATAATTTCATTTTTAGAATATGAATCGATAGAGATTGATTAATAAGGATATTATAAGGATTAAAATATTTAATTTAATTACGTTATGTTTAATTAATTTATATACTTCATTACAGTCTTATAATCCTAATATCCTGAAACTTATTCAGTTTACGAAAAAATAACGGTGTTGATATTTAAAAAATGATAATAAAAAGTTTCACTTCCAACTCTTAATTGATGAAAAATCATATTTAAAATTTCAATTCGTCTGGGACCTTTCATTGATATATATTAATATTACAACGACTATACACGAAACAATAATTAATTGGCTATTTTAATAAAATGATATTATTTTTTAAAAATAAAATTAATTGTATGCTAATTTATTACACACATCAAATAACTTATTTGTAATTTAATCCTCTACTGAATACATAAATTATTCGAAATTCATTTCATTCATTCGTTACAAATAAAGAAAAATAAATAGCGTGCAACAACGCTACCATTGAATTTATTCGTTCATTAATGTTTATCTTAATCGATAACAATGACACTAATTACTAAATAAAAAGATGTAAATAAATCTATAGCTAACGTAAATACACACACACACACATCAAATGCGCTGTTCAGGATTAATACCTTCTTTCAGAAATAAGACACTGTTTCCATCGAATTATTTCTCATTATTAGCTCTTAATATAAAATTAATTAATGTGAATGGTTGTTTGCATAAAATTACAGTGAAAATCGATAAGCCGGCTCCGTTTTCGTTATTGAACTTCCACTAACGTAACTTCATATCTAACCATCTTATTCTCAACTTCAAAGTATCGTATTAAACGACAGTAAAACAGAACCAAGAAAGCGGCAACGGAAGTAACGGCAGAGTAATAATACGAATCTGTAGATCGAAACAATTGCTCAATTCTGTTCCATAAAACTACAGCTGTTGTTGCCATATAATTTTCGAATTTACGTCCGTCAGATTTAATCTCATATGCGATAGGATCGTTAAATCAAGAACAGTTAACAGTCGGTGGAGTTCGATAGAAAATCCGTAGTATATTCTATACGATTACACTTTACGTCTTTCGTACACACTGCGTTAAATTTATTTCGTACATTTTTTCCTATATATTACAACCGTTAAATATTTACTGCTATAAAAATGACAAACATCAATCTTTGTCCTTATTCAATTGGTTTGAAACATAAATTATAATTATTAAATGTATAAATATTTCGGCAAAATATTTAATTAGATATTTATTATATCTGATGGAAAATTTGTCGAATTGATTGTACAATTTTAACCTGATGATGAAAAGTAAGTTTTTTATCAGAATATTAATCGAAAATGATATTAAGCTAATGAAGATTAATTAATTATTTCATAATTTCGAACAAAACGGCGTTTAAACAAGAAGACGAAATTAAAAGGGATTAAGATAGAATGTTATTTTCTTTAATCGTGTCATTGTAGAGAAAAAGTACAACTGAAAAATAATAGGGATTTCGCAAATCTGTTATATACATAATTATCATTTATGATTTTAATACTTTAAATTCTTGTTTCTCGCTGATTATTCCGTATACACTAAATATATGTACTTCTCTTGCATGAATAAACATCTTGAAAAATAGTATGGAGAAACATATATCAAATACGTTAAAAATATTTTTTTTGTTTTAAATGAAACATAGAAAGTTTTATATAATATTTGTTAATATTACAATGTACGATTAATTAAAATATGTAATACTGTTGTAATGTTACAAATTAATATTAATAGTTATATATATATATATATATATATACGAAAGGAATTTAAAAATTTCGCTGCATAACTTTAAAAGAATATAACTTGTGTTTTTAATTACTTTTATTTTTCAATATGGTCCCCTTGAATTTCAATGCACTTCATTCAAAGATGCTCTAGTGCTTCTTCTTGAAGGTCCTCAAAATAGCGATTCACTGTTGCTATCAGTTCTTCATCTAACGAAAATTACCTACTACCAAGTATTTTTTTCAAGTTTTGGGATCAGATGGGAATCTGAGTGGCCAAATCTGGAGAATAGGCTGAATGGGGCATAAAGTCGTGCTTCAATTTATCGAATCTTACCATGGATGCAAAACTTGTAGAAAGACCTGCATTGTCCTGATGGAAAATTACCTTTTTTCTTTTATAAACTTGTCCTTTTCTCACGAATTGTTTGATCTAGTCGATCCAAAAGTTTAGCATAATACTCTTCCATTATCATTTGATCTTTTGAAATGTAGTCAATTAGCAAGATCTCTTTAGCATCTCAAAAAACTGAAGCCATAACTTTTCCAGTGGATAAAACTGACTTTGCTTTTTTTGATGGTGGAGAATCACCATGTTTACATTGCTTTGATTATTGTTTTGACTCTGAAGTGTAATGATAAATCCAAGAGTCATCTGTAGTTACAAATCGTTGGATAAAGTCAACCATGTCACTCTTAAATCGATCCAAACCATCTTGGGAAATTTGTACTCGAAGAAAACGCGGCACCAATCTTACCGATAGCTTTTTCAAACCTAACTCTTCAGTTGGATTGTGATACACGCATTCATCTGAGATACACACAACCTTAGCAATTTCAGACGCCTTCAATCACCGATCCTTCAAATACTGGTTCTGTTTATATGTGGGGTTCGAAATTTTTCACTCTACCCTCGTATTATTTAACATAACAGCAGCGTTTGTTAAATGTCTCAATGGATATTTTATTTTAAAAAAAATATTTTATTACCTATTCAACATAAAAGGTTAAATAAAAATTCAAAAAATATTATTTTTGTTACAAACTATAGTAGTAAATTGTCAATTTAATTGTAAATACATTGCTCAACGTTTCATATAAACAAATTAAACCTAACTGTGTGAATTGACAAACCACAAATCTAACCGCACAAAACAATGTTTATTAATTGAACCGCGAAACTGCATTGAAAATTTCAACCAATAGATTTGATCTACTATAACAAAATCAAACGACGGTATAATTTTACACATTAAATTATTTTATAAAAAATTTATGAAAATAATCTATAAGAAGGACAGTTTAATTACATAGTTGTTCCGCAAATATGTAATTTCAAAAAAGTGAGAATAGTTTTTAAATTAGTTTAAAAAAATTATATGTTTACATTAATTACTTAGATGATAAGCTGTCTTCAAATAGATAAGAAAAGAATCGATCTCTCTAGCTTAAATTAACAAAACTCATAGTATATCTGAACATTAATGTTTAATTAATTTTTTTTAATTAAATTTTCAGTTAAATTTGAATTCAACTGCGACAAGTTAAAATAAATTTCAATGACAAATTCAAAATTAGTAATTCATATAGCATTATTGCGATTGTCGAAAAAATAATATTTGAAAAGTAATAGTTGAAATATGACAGGAGTGTAGATTTTGAAAATGAACTTGAAATGGTAATAACATAAATATTAAAACATATACAATTTGATAATGTACTTGAGAAAAATTTAAAATATGCATGATAAGTAATTGCTGCAATGACAAAGTAAATATAAATTGATAATTGTGATGCAAAAGAGAATAAATATATACACTTTACCTATTAACCAGAAGTAAGTCAAAATTCTTCAAACAATATATATTGAAATATATAACTTTTAAATTTTTTATTTCGACAGTATTCATTTTATTTCAAATTAGCAATTAATATATAACAGACATATAAGTTAATAATAGATTTAAAATTAATTCGATGCATTTACATTTGAATCGATCATAACTATGTTTTAAATTAAAATATTTTCTCGTCCTTTTAGGATTCTGAAGCGTCAAATTTAACATTTAAAAATACTATATATCTGAGCCAAGCCAGTTGGTATAGCCTTACAAAACATTAGTGAATACAAAATTGTCCGAAATGCAACATACGAGGGTGGTCCCAGAAGTACCCGGCCTGACCTAGAGATGGCGGCAGTTTGAAAAATATCACTGTATTAGAAAGTACACAATCTATAAAGCATATGTTTCAAGTTTGAGGACGCCACGTTGTTTAGTATTTGTTTGGCAGCCATCAATAGTGAACGTTTTCAGTGAATTTGTGAAAATGGAGAAAATTGGTAATCGTTACGTGACACAATACTTTTATTTGAAAGGCCTCAGCCCGACCAATATAAAAGCTGAACTGGATTAGTGAAATATTGGGTAGCAGAGTTTAAACGAGGCCGTACGAGCTGCCAAGACGAGCATCGCAGTGGTCGACCAAATGAGGTGACGACTCCAGAAATGGTGAAGAAAATCCACAAAGCGGTACTGGATGATCGTCGACTGAAAGTGCGCGAGCTGGCAGACATAGTAGGCATTTCAAAAAGTGCGGTACGTTGCATATTATCTGAAAATTTGGATATGAGAAAGCTGTGTGCAAGATGGGTGCCGCGTTTGCTCACACTCGAGCAAAAACAGTGTCGTGAAGATGTTTCAATTGAGTGTTTAGCGAAGTTTCACAGCAACGAAGCAGAATTTTTGCGCCGTTTCATAACCATGGATGAAACGTTTCATAACCATGGATGGGTCCATCACTTCACACCCGAGACATAAGAACAATCAAAACAATGGACTGAAAAGGGAGAACCGGCTCCAAAGAAGGCGAAGACTATTTCATCTGCAGGCAAGGTCATGGCGTCGGTTTTTTGGGATGTGCGTGGGATAATTTTCAATGACTGTCTTGAAAAAGGAAAAACTATCAATGGTGAGTATTATGCGAACTTATTGCAACGTTTAAGCGAAGAAATCAAGCAAAAATGGCCGCATTTTGCTAAGAAGAAAGTGTTGTTTCATCGAGACAATGCACCGGCTCACAAATCCGTTATTGCAATGGCCAAAATTAATGAATTAAAGTTTTAATTGCTACCTCATGCACCCTATTCGCCAGATTTAGCCCCCTCGGATTATTTTCTGTTCCCAAACTTGAAAAAATGGCTCAGTGGTCAAAGATTTCCCAACGATGAAGAAGTGATGTCGGAAGTTAATGGGTATTTTGAGAAGCAAGACAGTTCTTATTATAAAAAGGGCATCGAACTTATTGAACATCGCTGGGAAAAGTGTATAGAGCTGAAAGGAGATTATGTTGAAAAATAAATATATTTTTTTCCAAAATTTTTGTGTTTTCTTTGTTGGGTCGGGTACTTCTGGGACCACCCTCGTATTAGACATTGCATACTTTTCATAATCCAGTTGAAAAAAATGCTGGCGAAGTCGAATCGAAACCGCAAGAATAATTTGTTCAGCTTTGTAGTAGAAAAGGTGTTGTGGTACATAGAACATGCAAAAATTGCATATTCTGTGTCCGTATTTCTTAAATTATATTTTTTTTTCTTAGTTATGTCCACTTAAAGTTTCATCATTACTAATTCCATATTATGCATTAAATTTTAAATCGATACTTGTATATAAATGTCACTATATTTCTCAAGCATTCCAAATCTTAATAAATGTTACGAACCTAATCACCTTTGCACAGGACAGCTGTTTTTTTGCTGTTTTTCTTCAGCATTAAAAGATTTACTTACCAACAGCTTTACTTACACAAGATTTATAGATTACTTTATAAGATTTAATTAGCTTTGACATATATCTAATTGTATTTGTTTGCTAGTAAAACTATTAACCTTCCACGTCATTAAACTGAACTCTAGCACCCGTTCCAGCAACATTAGCTAATATAATAGCTGGTATAATATGTTGTAAGCTTTTGGAACCGAATCACAAGGAGGATGGATGTTTTGATTATTACAAATTTAAAAATTAAATATGAAATTGAAATAAAGTCTAACTAAAAAATAATCTTTACGCATAACACTAGTTATGCATAATTATAATCACTCTCCCTAAAATACCGGAAATTAATTGATAATTATTACATTCAACTTCTAGTCGAAACTATGAACTATAGGTTTATCATTGTTTTAATGTTTCCAACGCAATTTAAAAGATAACAATTTTTTTAAATTTATTTTTTATCCATTTTTGTCAAAACTAGAAATTTTCGAAAAGAAACAGATTTGCAGAGATTATTATCAAATTAAAGAAGAAAATATTAAAATACGGAAATTATATTTCAGATTAAATAAAAACTTTTTCAAAAATTACTGTTATTTGAATTTTACTATAAAAATAAAACATTACTTATGTTGCAGTCTATATGTATGCAAACTTTCAATTATCTCTAGTTTAATAATAATTAAAGTTAGAATGATTTCAATCGACGCAACTTTATCTTAAAAGCATTTATTCGAGAGAATCTTGACAAAAATGTTCAAGAGTCATTCATATTGTAGCGCGTAATTAGGAATCTCAGTCTATCGAAACCAAAAACAGTCTTAGAAAATACTTACACAGTGCTATCTGTAATATTTTTCGTCATTATCTTAGATCTAGAAGTGAACTTGAAACAGGGATTTAACATATATTACGGATTAAACACACGTAATTGGTTCATTTTCAGCAGCAAACTTCATCTGCGGGATATCAACCGAAATTGAATTGAGCGCACGCCCTTGCGCTACGCTGCTATCAGATTAGCTGGGATTAAGACACGCCAAGTCTGTAGACAATCCTCAACTCTTGTTTATTGCGAATGTCAAATGTAAAATGTTGAATGCGTACGCGTACATGCATGTGTGTGTGTGCATGTTTGTGTTTTTGTCTAGATCATTGACATATATATGTAGGAGAAAAAATCGGTTGTACGGTTCATTTAGAAAGACTTTAATTGGATCTTAAGTTAATATTTTATAATGAATACTTTAATGGCATATACAATCCTAATTTAATACTAATTTAATTTTAATTATCAAATCTCATTTAATGAGAATAAAACCAAATGTCGATTACAGGTGAATTCTTTAAAAAAACAAATCTTCAAAAAACCATTCTTTTAATATATTTTTTTTACTTATTTTTACATTAAATAGCAAATGTAGATTATATGTATATATATATATATATGCATCTAATTCTCTGTTAACATAAAAGTATTACTTTTTAAAAAAATATAAGTACGGAGTAAATGTTTCAATTGTAAGATTTTCATTTGAAGGAAAGAAACGTCAAATAATTAAAAATTTTGTGATCTAATATTTTTATTTACATTTTTCTTAATTTCGATCGAATTTTACAAATAAATGATATAAGAACTAATTTGTACAACTAAGTTCCTTCTTCGATTTTGTCTTCGAGTGTTGGAAATTTATAGATTATTTTAAAAATTGTAGTTTAGCAGATCAATTATTATACGAGTTTAGAAATGAAAACTATTACAGAAAATTGAATTTTTTTAATACCAAAACTAACAGGCACACAGCATAATTGTACCACATTTACATGTTTGCCATCCTTAAATAGAGGATCAAAAATACTTAATATCTTCTTTTTTCAAATTTACCTCGTGAATAAATATAACTTCAATTTGAGCAATTTTCGAAATAAAATACTAAAGTAAGAGCACTTCTACGTACATTCATCATAGTGAAACTACTTTTACTATCATTAAACACTTATTTTATACATATATATATATATAAGTTATTTAAAATAATTCACATTTTTATCATTTCAAATTCTAAAAATTTTTCCATCTAACATATTATAATAAAACATGCAACATCCTCAATTAAATTACAAAAAAGTGAGCTGAGAATAAAATTAAGTAAAAGATTTGTATATGGTTATCTTGATAAACTATTCTATATATAATGGATAAACGATAAGTTCTTTAATTTCCTAACCATTTTCATTATGAAGTGAACCAGAAAATAAGTGTACGAATAAATATAACAAAAAACAAAAAGAAGTAATTTAAGACACCAAAAAAAGCGACATAAAATATACCGAAATGGTTAATGAACAATAAAAATACAAATCGATAAAATACTACTTATGAAATTGACAGAATATCAAAAATTAAATATTATATAGAACTATTTTTAATTCTTCAACAATTTAATAATTAATGTACACGTATTATATCAAACACGCACACTCTCTCTATACATATACATACATTTATATATATATATATATATATATATATATATATATATATATGTAAATACAAATCCAGCACCAAAATAATATTAATATATTCTTCTCCAAGCTTTATAAACAGTCTACTATTCATATCAATATTAGAAATTACCGCAAAAAAGAAGCCTTTTCGACAAGTTACCTGTTCAAATGAGCAAAAAATATGTAAAAAAAGTCAGTTACACCAAAAAATATTATTAAAGGGACATTACAAAAAGAATATATAAAGTATTCAATAGAAACTTTTTAAACCTCAATAGTCAAATGTACCCAAATTAAAATATTTTTTCTTTTGGATATGTTACTACCTAACAAAATTTTATTCTTGACTGAGAAGATAAGATTCAAATAAAAAAATAAGACATTTATAACTTTTGTTATTACATACTTTCAAAACATATTAGGAATATACGTTTTTTTAAATTATTCAAAATTACAATAATTTTACTTCAAGTACAGAATAATATACCAAAATTACTGTTTTTGTTATTGTGGCTGAATTCATTTATACGAATGATTTTTTTTGCCTCACGAACCACAGAAAAAATCTTGTCAAAAATATTCAATAAATTATTATTGAACATTTTTTATTTTTGCTAATGCTCATTTTGGTATCAATATCATATTCAGAGTTCTAAGATACAGAAAAATCCAATAATGAAACATCTTAATAATTTTACGGATAAGTTATTGAAAATAAGGTTGCAGTATAATTTACTCAAAGTTAAAATATTAAAGTAACACTTTAACTCCAAGGTAAAGAAAAATAAGGGATTTTTGTGTGCCTTGACGTACATTTTTGACCGTGGTTTATGTACGTTCGATATCAATACTATCATCTTAAAAATAGGGAAGTGTAGAAAAATTTGATTTGAAAGATCACAAAAAAAACTTTTTCTGTATATTACCGCTCTAAAGGTGATGGAATCACCATTGAAATATCTTAAGCAAAAATAAAAAATGTTCAATAACAATTTATTTAATAATATACTTCTGCAGAAAAAAATCCTTTTTTTGGTTTTGGATGATAACATATTTCATTTGTGAAAATAATATACTTAATTTATGATTTTTATTACGAAATAAATACTTTATAAGTATTTATAAATACTTAAGTTTCGTTATATATATATATATATATATATATATATATATATATATATATATATATATTTGTAATGCCATTGGAGTATCATTTAATTTAAAATTAATTTATCAAATTAAAATCTGAACATGACAGAAAGGCTGATAATAATAATATGCATGTTTAAAATATTAGGTTGGTAGGGAAATAATTCCGGTTTCTGTTTTCTGAATTCTAACGTTTATTTTTTCTCTGAAAGTGTCGTTTCATCGTGTTCATATTAATATTAGGTAAGCAATAAAGTTCTGTCGTTGTTAATAATTCCAAGAATTGTTTACAATTGTCATCAGAAAAATTCCAAGAATTGTTTATCAGTTATATTAGCATATTTTGAATGAATCTCGAACTGTTCACTTGAATTTAAAAAATAATTCTAACCGTTCAAAATGTATGTGAAAAATAGTGTAATACGTGCGTGTTTGTTTTATAATATGAACTTGGGACTAACGCTACATAAACTGAAAAAAAATTTGTGTTACGTTTGGAGAAAAGACAGTAACATCAAGAATGGCCCAGAGATGGTTTAAAGAATATTCTGCCGGGGATCAATTCATTACAAACGAAATCATACAGATCAGGTAGACCATCAAATTTAAATACCGACAAATTGGAGACAATGATTGAAACAAATTCCAGTTAAACGTGTCAACAACTTGCAGAATTGTTCAAAGTAAGTGACGAAACAATACGGAAGCTTTTACACAAAATAGGAAAAATGTGAAAATTAAGTAAATGGGTACTACATGAATTAACTCCCAATAACAAATTACAGTGTCTTACAATCTGTACATTTCTTATTTCACGACTAAAATCAGAGAACTGGCTTTCATTAAGCGATCCTGTCCTATAAAGTCCTAAAGGAAAACTGACACCTCGAAAACTTCTTCTCTGTGTTTGGTGGACTTCAAAAGGAATTATTCACCATGAATATCTACGAGTGGGTCAAACGCTAACGGCAAATATTTATAGTTTTATACAAATTTATTTATAGTTTTATACAAATAATCAGTTTTATAAAAATTGAATTAATAAATTATCTTCTCGCTGGAAAAGCGTTGTTCAATGCAAAGGTAAATATTTTGATGAATAAATTTATTTTATGTTAAAAGTAAGTGTTTTTTTCTTAGTTCAAAAACGACCTAACTTTCTTGGTTACCTGATATTATTTTAAAGTGCATCGGTCTGTATTTTTGGATTATCGACTTTGGTTTTATTATTAATTTTGCTTCAAATTGAGCTATTTAATTACAGATGACAAAGAAGGAAATAAGAGTAAATTTTTGTATCAGTTCAAAACAGATGGTAAAGCATCAGAAACTGCTCGTAAACTAAACTATAGTTTTGGTGTGAATACTGTTAGGGAATGTATGGAACAATGGTAGTTCCAAAAATGTCATACTAGAGATGAGAGTCTTGAAAATGACGAAAGTCGCGTGTGTCCTTCTTCAGTTCATAACGGCCAACTGAAGGCGTTAGTTAAATCAAAACCACGCACAACAATTTTAGATCTTGCACAAAAGTTAGGCGCTAGTTCTCCAACAGTTCTGGACCACTTCAAACCACTTTAATAAAAAAATGTATATGGATTTGAAGGTCATCGGTACCTTTAAATAGAATTAAACATTACTTAGTTTTGAATTCAAATATTTTCTCGTCATTTTAAGATTTTAAGAAACTAACAATCATTTGAAAACACTATATATGTTGGTCAAGCTATCATAACCTCAAAAAATGTTAATGAACACAATGGCGTCCAAGAAGCAGCATATTAAGCATTGAATACTTTTCAATAATTTTTACACTTAATAAATTAGTCCTCTAGCAATGAATCATTTCTAAACAAAACCATCTATCACGTAACTACTCTTTTTAGTCTCTTATTAAATTTCATATACATTATTAAAATAACTATCCACTTTCTGTTCGACTGACATAAGTGTGTAATAAATCTATTTCCTTTAATTATTTTAATAATTTACAGTTAATGCGAAAATTATTGAATATAATTTTACAACATGAATACAAAGTTTAAAGCCTAAGGGGATATTTGAATGGATTGCGTTTCAAAATATTCCAATATCAAAAATATGTTTATGAAGTAAAACTCTAATTCGTTAAAATTGTCAATTATTACCCTTTGTATATACAGCTTCAGGCATTTTGTTGTTCAATTATCCGTCAAACGATCGGTTGTTATCACATATTCATATGTTATATGTTGATTTCTCTATAAAATCAACTGGGAAATAGTAAATAATTTATATGAACATAAACAATAGTTTTCTTCATTCTTTTTGTTTTATTTAATATTTTTTATATGTGTTAACTTGGTAATCACTGGTTAAAAAGCTCTAATTTGTTGAGAATAACAAGAAAAAATATATAAGAATTCTATAAACTTAATTAGATACAATATAGTTCTGCCAATATATACATTCCTGATTCTAGCACTTTCACTCACCTTACATTCCACAAAAAAGTTGTAAGTACAAATATTAAATAATTAATTATTGATAATGTTTTATTATTGATTATTCTCATTTTTATGGCAATACCTTCATTTTCAGAGTACTGATTACAGAAAAATTTAGATTTTAAAATACACATAAACAATCATAAATAATCAACAATAAATTATTTTATTTTATATTTTAATAAAAAAGATTTTTATGATGTTTGATATAAGAAAAAAACATGTCAACAACTCAATTACAATATATAAGAATAAAATATCTTTCGAATATATTAAATTTTTCATCCTTGAAAAACTCACAAACATGTTTTTCTTTAAAACATTTTATCAGTAACTAATTTCGACTCTAATAATTTTTTTCTACGAATTTTGAAAAAATGTGAGTCATGTTATTGTTTAAATGTATTGGTATCTCTATCCTTTCCTCGGGGTTGGAGTTTCTCCGAAACTAACTTTTATCTTCTTATTATGTTTTGTTTGTGTATGAATGCGGAACCTGATTCGTGATTTAATGTGAGAAAACTAATATTTTTTTTTAAAATAAGTATTGTTTATTAATAAACTAAGAAATATTTGTATAGATATTATTTTCTTTATTTTAAAACTATAAGTTTAAACCCGATTATCTGTTCCATTTAGGTGAAATAAATTTAAATTTTAATACTTTTACAAGTGCTTTTATGAAAAAACCTAACCCTTCGTGACCGACAAATTAAATAGCAATAAAATATAAATAAAACTTCAAAATAATTCAAAGTTTAAGTACGTATAGCTACTTTATTAAAAATTTTTTAAAAAAATTCATGAATTCCTTACTAAATTAGTGCAAGTAAATGTAATTATTCGAAATTTAAGTCATTTAATAGTTCATGAGTTACTACCCTTTGCAAAAATGGAAGAATAACGGTATGTGAATGAAATAATTTAGATGTCTCTATTTTAATAAAAATATATCAAATTTAATTCGTTAACTCACTTTCTTCTTTGTTAATCTATTTTTATCAAGACCCTTGAAAACGCTCGAGGATAGTGGGAGTGGGCGATGAGGGCTATGCGCTCAACATCGACAGCAGCTTTGGGCGTGCTGCTGGGCATACCTTCTCTCCACTTGGAGATCAAAGGTGCAGCCGCGGCCTCAACGTATTGCTGAAGGCGTGTGGCCAGTGGCGGCCGGGACTCAGGCATACTCGACTGCCAATTTTAGATGCGGAAGTCCTTGGAATGACGGGAGACGCCATCACGGCCACCTGCCAGTTTGGTAAACGGTGGAGGGTGACGATACAGTCGCGCGAGGAGTAATCCGATAAGAGAGACAACCTTCCCAGCCATGGGGACTTCTGGTATACAGATACAGAGGGGAGGCTTGGAGCGGGATATTACTGCCGCAGGGACGGAAGAAGTACATTTATCCCTCTTGGACTGTATGCTATAGTGTTCCAATCCGAGGTCACTGCTATTCTAGGATGCGTCCAAAGGCAAGAAGAACTCGGAGTCAGGGGTAGACGGATCACTATCTGCTCGGATCGTCAGGCAGCACTGAGAGCACTTGCTTCCCATGCCACCACTTCAAGGTTGGTTTTGGAATGCAAGATGGCTCTCGGCAGACTGGCTTTCCAGAACGAGGTTCACCTTCTGTGGGTACCGGGTCATACGGGCATACGGAGAAACGAAATAGAGGACAGACTGGCCTCATTAGGAGGCAGGTCCGCAGTGGAAGGGCCAGAGCTCTTCGTAGGGCTTGCAAGATGCTGGGCGAAGGGCGCCATTCGGGAGTGGGTCGAGTCAGAACACTCAGAATGGTGGCTAAAGATTGACGGTTGTCGTCAATCCAGGGTACTCTTAGTCTAGGCCCCAAATAGGGACTGGACCAAAAGAATCTATACTAGTGGCAAATCCTTCTCCAGGCTCCTGGTGCGAATTGTCACAGGACACGGGGGACTAAGCTACCACGAACATATACAAGGCCGAAGGACAGACGGGATGTAGATGATGCAAGGGTGCCAACGAGACCCCCATTCACTTCCTCTCTGAATATCCGGCATGGGTCAATTTAAGGCGACGATGGTTTGGAAGTTTCTCTTCACCGCGGCCGAACTAGGGTCTATAAACTCGAGCAGGCTGATAGGCTGGAAGGAAGAAAGACTGAGTAGTTTTGATCAAGCCGACGGAAGGCATAATGGACCTCGAGTCTAAGTGCCGGGAGGCAAGATAGCTTCCTCCCCCCTCAAAGGTAATGTATCTATCTAATCTATTTTTTATTCTATTATTCGGTCACTCATGTTTCCAACGATAGTCAAACTATCATCTTATAAGCTATGACTATATATTATTATATTCTTATCATATTAATACTAAAAAAAATTAAAAATCATAACTAATGAGACTAATTCATTATTTTCAAGAAAACAATATATATATAAAAAAAAATTCTTTTCCATACTTATATATTATTTAATAGCGTTTATCAATAAATAACATTATTAAAATATTATCCTTATGGTCTAATCCTTTTGATTTTCTTGAGTTTCCGTTTTCCATTACTATTTTCGACAACTTTTTTATTTATATTTCGGTAGATGTTAGAAAGATTTCAGATCTCAAATTTATCCGAAGATGGCACACATGCTGAAACTAATAAAAAAAATGAAACTCAAGTAATTCAAAAAGATGAACACAGCCAGAACAATACATCAACGAGATCATAATTATAAAAACATGCTATCATAATTTTAATATAAAAAAAATAAAGTTTTATTTTCTTAAATTGAAATTATAGCATTTTTATATTCGAATTCATTATCACCTTTCAGTAATTATTAGGTTAGTAAAAAAATGTAATTGCGGTTTGTGACGTTCAAATTCATATCCATTTTTCTCAGCTTATAATCACCTTTTTTAATGTAAGTAGGCACCATTAGAATCAACCCATGTTTGCCAATTAATCACAAGTTTATTTATTCCGGTGGTATAAAATTCAGGAGTTGTAGGGTTGATAAAATCTCGAAATGCATTTCCGGCAACAGCTTGGCTGTTAAAGACCTTACACTGTCAAAAGTTGTCGAAATGCTTAAATAAGTGATAATGTGTTTGCAAGATTCCTGGCGAGCGTGGTGGATGAGGCAATATTTCATAGCCCAATACATTCAAATTGTAAAAGATCAATTGTGTGATATGTGGTCGTGCAGCAGGATTGGACCTTTTCGTTTGACCAGTGTGGAGACCAGATGTCGCGTTCTTGGTGCATTTTCCTTAACAGTACTCATCAAACGCATCATTTTGAACTCATAAAAATTCTCATATTTGCTTCTTTTTCATCTTTAATTCAATATCCCAATTTGAAACAAAATTAATAATAAAACTGAAGTCTATGTTACCAAAATATAGACCGAAAGTCCCTTTAAAATGATATTAACAAGAACGCGACGAAATGACACTTTCATTGAAAAAATAAGGTTAGAGTTCATGAAACAAAACCCGCAATTATTTTCTTATCAATTTAATAAAAATTGACCTTGTGTCGTCACTTTTATTTATGTTTTGATTGGATGATAACATCGGGTCATCTGCTTTCTGATTTGTTCGATTTCACTTCTTCGTTGATCGCTTCGATTCTGTGACAATGTATGATTCATCGTCTTCGCTTTTTGATAAGCTTTTCACTGATTCGCTTTTCGCTTAATGATTGGTTTACTTAATATCGGTTCTGTGATGATGTATTATTTACGTTGTATGCTTTTATTGATCTTCTCTGATGTAAATAGCATATATCTTAAGTATATAATGATGTACATAAGCAATTATGTATTTAAGATGAAACTACAATATCTAATGATGCACCTACTTAAGAGGATTAATACTTATTTATTTAAGAGGAAGGTCTATAACGATTTACATAAATAAAAGATAAACGATATAACGCTTATCATTTTACCGGTTTACATTTCCCAGGAGGGGGGAGATAGCAAGAGATGAATCTCCCTCCACAGCGGTCAGTTAGTGAAGCGATCAAAAGATAAAACCCACTGGTAATATTAATAAATTGAGCCGAAATGATCATCAGAACAGAAAAAATCTTAGGATAAAAATTACGTTGCTTACATTTTTTTTAACTATTTACAAAACTCAGATATTCATAAGTTTCAATCTTTGAAAATTGTATCTGATAATGTATTACCGATACATGTTAATTAATTGACAAACAAATATTTAGATCTATAATGATATATGTAACTCTTTTCTATCAAAACTAATAAAATATTTTTTAATTTGATACCAATTTCCTATATTATTATTTTACAGTTTCAAAGTACAAATGAATTTATTATACACCATTTAAGAAAAAAAAACTCACTGAATTATTCGTATACCCGTATTTGTCAGCAGAGATCACTAATCAACACCGAAATAACTGCATTTGATATCAGACAAATAGTTAGATATTAAAAATGATACTCTGTAAATCAAATCAAAACAATGAGAACTGAAAAATATGACCCATCTCCCACCGTCTCGAATTCCTGCCACTGAAATGAACACTACGTTCGCCTTTCATGAGTTATTGAATGGAGAAGAGTAAAGGGCATACAACAGCTAGTTTACCCAACATACGCCAGTGTACTTCACATACACAATCGTATAATTATGTATTCGATGTTCCCAGAAAAAGTTACTCTTGAATTGTTTAAATTTTATATCAAAAAAAACTCTTTATGAATGTTTTTTATTAGATTTTTATGTAGTTTGTAATATTATTAGGAATTGCCTAATATAATAGAAAATAAAGCGTGGATGAAAATTTTAGAAATAATTTTGTTTTATTTTTTTTATCGACATCCGTGTACACGTTAAATTTTATCAATTAAAACTCAGGGAAAAATGTAAACTAATAATATCTTTTGTTTATATTCTATATGCTATAAACACCTAAAAAATCATTAATTAACAAAGTGTAACTATTGCACATGACATCAAAAATATCATTCTGTAACTTGTCTCTTTTTGTATAGATTGATATTGTTTCACTGCAATTGATTAAGATTTGATTTATCTTGAAATCATTCTATGTTGTAACCCTCTTACAAAAAAAATGTGTAATAATTAAAAACAAAATACAAATTGTTATTAAAATCTTAACGAAACTCGCAATTTGTTATATTTAGTAATGGTAGAAGACAAAAGCTAAGTCTTTCTATATAATTCATAGACCAAATGTTAAAATATTCAATTAAAAATTCTCTCTTCTCTGAGTAAAAATATCTTCATCGAAGATCAAATCTATACTTTTCGGTTTATTTGATTGTCGCATTATTCATCTTGAATTTATCTCACTGAATCAAACTGTTAATAAAATATTCTAGAGAAATAATTTAGAAAAACTTGTATAAAAAGAACGTGGCCTAAATTTTGATGTATGTAAATATTTCAAAAATAATTCTTCAGTTGACAATTATTCAAAAGTAGAATTCATTGAAACTCTTCTACAAAATCAATCTTGCCTGGTCATATCTGATTAAACGCTATCAGATAATTACCTTTCGAATAATTTTTCTGTTTCAGATCTGATCAAATTTTAAATGATCTGAATGTAAAAAATGTGGATACAAACAATAAGTGTAAGAAAGCGAATAATAAATACGCAAATATGTGTTGTTCACTATCAAGTCTTCAAACAAATATTGAGTTCGTTAATTTAAAATATATTTAAATATTTTAAATATACTATTATTTATAAAACCGTTTTTAAATTATTGGAAATGTACTAAAATTTTAAAGTTGAATTGGCTAAAAATCTTAAGGGTACTCTTAAACTTCATCCTTTGAATCAGCTACTGCATGATCTAATCTGACCAAATTACATACAAATAAAAGAAATTTCCATTAAAAAAATATATTTTCAACGAATTGGATAAAAAAATTTCAGGACAAACTTATTTTTTCATTAAACTAATAATTTTCTCACTCTAAATATATCATTTCTCTATTATAATGTGAGTATTTAACAAAAAACAAAATCATATAATGGAAGCCAACGCCGTATTTGGTAACCTCGATGATTTTTTGTTGCTCCATAAAATTACAGTCGATTTCAAAAGAAACCAATTTAATAACTAATAAAATATTCAGAAAAATTTAACGTAACGATTAAAGAAGCTACATTTCAAGAATTTTTACTCTTAGATCCAGAAATAGCGAATTAAACGTTAGAGAAGCGCAACTAGAAAATACTTTTAAGGGAATAAAAATTCACATTATTACATTTAAAATAATAAATGATTAAAATAATATTTTTCGGTTCTAAACAGCCACATTTTAGATTGATTATAGATTAATTTTGAAATGAAGTATAGAAATTTCACTGAAGATTGGAAAAATAAAATGAAAACTAGAAACGGATTCAAAAAAAATATTTATAAACGTGTTTAGAACATTTAAAAAAAAGTAAATTCTCACTGATCAGTAGAAGAAATGTCAAAAAAAACTTATTAAATTTATCAATTGAATTGACACTTTCTAAAAGTACATAAATTATCTAGACTGAATCATTGTGCCCCTCATAAAAGTTTACTGCTTATAATTTATTTATGAATTGGCTTCTTTAAACCCACTTTTAACCAAAATACAAATCAATTACAATAATTTCTTTACAACAACCAGACAAAAGTAAATTATATTATTAGTTACATGCAATTTATTTAGTTAATTTTCTTTAAGCGAATAAAGAAGACAAATATTTAGCAATTAAAAATATAGAAAATGTTAAGCTGGTAGGAAAATAATTGTGTTTTTTGACTGACTTCCAACCTTAATTTTTTTAATGAAAGTGTCATTTCATCGTATTTATATTATTATCATTTTAAAGTTAATTTCTAGTTCTGTATTTTGGTAATATCGATATTGGTTTTATTAATAATTTTCCTTCAAATTGGGCTATTGAATTAAAGATGGATACGAAGCTTATAATTTTCTATGAGTTCAAAACGGGTGGTAAATCAGTAGAATCTGCTCATAAATTAAACGATACTTTTGGAGTGCGTACTGTTAAAAAACGTACGGTGCAATGGTGGTTCCAAAAATGTGCTGGGGACGAAATCCTTCAAGATGGAGAAGGCCGCGGGAGTCCTTCAATTCATAACGACCAACTGAAGACGTTAGTTGAATCAGAATCACGTACAATTAGAGAGCTTGTACAAAAGTTAAACGTTAGTCCATCCTACAGTTGTGGACCACTTAAAACAGCTAGGAAAATCAAAAAATTTTGACAAATGAGTACATAAACAGCAATTATTTTTCTACCAGCCTAATATATACTTATACTATGAAAATATTTAACAAAATAATTCTAAAATAATGCCTTTGTTAAAACAAGTTGTAGTGACTAAATAAATCAAAGATTCATAAGACAATGCACGGATACATTACGATTTAAATGCATCTAGTTTCATATAAATTAAATAGAATAAACAATATATTATATACAAATATATTAATATTATAATTAATATAATTAATATAATTAATATATAATTAATATATAATTAATATAATAATTAATATTATAAACATGTTTAAATCAAACAAATGAAATTATTAGGTATAAAAATTAATTCTGTGCTTTTAAATTAAATCAATCATAACTCTATTTTAAATTAAAATATTTTTTCTTCATTTTACGATATTTAAAATGCCAACTTAAAAATTTAAAAACAGTACATGTTTTTGCCAAGCAATTGGCATAACCTTACAAAACAGTAGTGAACACAATGGCGTCCGAAAGTAGCATTATTAAACGCATATTAGAATTGTATACTTTCATCATTAGCATATAACGCATTGTATACTTTTCGCATTCCAGTTAAAAAAAATGCTGCCAAAGCCACGAGAATGATTTGTTCAATTTTAGGGGAAAGTGTTGTGATATAAAAAACATGCAAAAAAATGCTAATGTTGTGGAAGAGGTTCGAAAATGCATAACGACTTCATAGACTCAAAGCAGTCATCTTTTTTCGAATTGAAATGTATTCTAGTTTTTCATAAACATTCATTTTCTATGAAAAAAAGGCACCGATTTACTTTGTAGACCTAATAATTTATTCAAGTGGTGATTACGGTGAATTATTTAAATGTTATCCGATCACGAAACATAGCCCGAACTGAAAGGTAATTTAACTCTCTTGCACCGCAAATCCTATTAAAATTCAATGTAATATCGATAAGAAGAATGTTTATGGTGGCTTCTAAATCCCGGTTATGGTCACAACACTCGCATTAAGAATGGACAACGTCATGATACGTATCAGTTTTTACGATACCCCCTGTACACACACACAGACTGACGTGTAAACGTGCACACACACACAAAATGTACACACGCACGCAACACAGCCCCCATATATTCGCACACATAAAGAACGTAACAATAATCCCCCGCTGCTCTATTGTTTTCGTTAATGCCGCCATTGAAACAGATGTGCGGAAATGGGCTGTGGGTCCTACGGTGCCTCGTTGCATACAGCGTCACACAGATATCAACAAGTTTAAGAAGCTTATATGCATGCAAACGTATTCAATGCTTTGGATTTCAGTTGCAGCAGCCAAGAGAGATCACGCTTGAATAGATGACGTGTGGTTATTAAAAGAAGTTTTCATGCATGCCTTTTTGTATAGGGTATTATTTCATATCATTGAAACCGTACTCGACTACGACAGGAGTATGTGTGGGCTTTGTAGAAGTATTTCGTTAAATACTTTTGTTCTTTTGTCAACTAGAAGAACTTACGAAGTTTTCGTTTTTAAGCAAACAAACATATATGTTATATATATATATATATATATATATATATATATATATATATATATATGTATGTGTGTGTGTATATATATATATATATATGTATTATTAATATTGTTATATTTATTCCTGAATGATTTGTAAAAGTATTTCATACATTCATTTTACATCGATCGTTTGATAAGTATGGTAAAGAAGCAAGTTTTTTTGGAAAAATCGATTTTATTTCTCAAAATTCTTCATTGAGAGCTATACACTTGGTCCAGAGAGTCTACAAAATATGCATTGACGACAGAGATACATCCTCAGTTTATGAGAATTTTTTCCCATCGAGCCAAATTTTCAAGTTTTTGAAGAAGAAGAAGTCGCACGGTACTAAGTCCTGAGAATAGGGTGGATGAGGTATCAATTCGAAGCATAATTCCTGCAATTTTGCCATTGCAGCCGATTTAAGGTACGATGCGTTTTTCTGGTGAAAGAATACTTTTTTATGCGCCAATCTTGGCTGTTTTTGTTCTAGTTCTTTTTTCAAATTGTCCAATAATGTTACATAATAAGCTCTTGTTATCGTTTATCCCTTCGTTAAGTAGTCGATTAGGATGATTTCTTGGAAATCACAAAAAAGTAGCCATCGTCTTTTCAGCCAACAAAACGATCTTCGTCTTCTTTGGCGCACATTCACCAATCGTTGTCAACTGCTTGATTCCTGCTTAGACTCAGGAGTGTAGTGGTGGATCCATGTTTCATCCACGGTGAATCGACGCAAAAAGGCATACTCGTTTTTTTCCATTTTTGCGGCAACTGCTACAATGCTCGCTTCAAATATCTGTAGAACGTTAACAACGTGTCGCTTCTGGCTAAATTTCGCCTATTCTAGTTTAAAAAGTGGCACTTGATAGTGGTGTTGTTACCGAATGGTGGCACCATATCATAAAAATTTACTATTTCTTCATATACATGCAAAAACTGAATTTTAGTCATATATGAAATAAAATATGAATAAATTGAATGACAAAATTAAAATATAAAATAATAAAAGTGACCAATAAACATATCGAAAATTAAAATATAAAAATTACACAATAATTTCCAAATTAATTCAGAATTTATTATTATTTATTTATTTAAAAAAACTGAATGGTTTTAATAAATACGCAATATTTCATATAAATTCCAATAATTAATGAATCTGTCTCGTAAAAACTTATTTATCTTTAATAAAAATATATTTATTTCTAAAAATACCAGAATATTTTTATTATAAAATCGAATTTATTTATAAAACAATGCAAACAGTGTTATAGCACAAAAATGTACTAAAAATATTTTTTTATAGTGGACGGGACAAAACATATTGTATAAAATTGTTGACGTGTTTTCTCGTCTATTTATAATTAATTCTTTATTAACTATTAATAACGTGCATTAAATTTGGATTCATATTGAAAGTAATTTTTTAAAGATTCTAAACAGGTTGGTAAAATTATTCCTGTATTATAATTAATTTTTGTATACAATATATTTACTTTTAATTTCATATATATATATATATATATATATATATATATATATATGCACATACATACAGACACACACACATATATATATATATACACATATTTGTATACACATATTTAATGAAAATACAATGAAGGATTTTTATTAAAAAAATCATAATACTGGAAAGCAATATAATAATTACCTCTTAAATTTTATTTTTAATGTGATATATATATATATATATATATATATATATATTAAATACCATGTTCCATATTTCTATAAACATAATTACATTTATTTATAGAAATATAGAAATATTTCTACATGTAAAAAATCCGATTTACTCAGAAAAATATAGCTATTTGAATCTATTCTTCGTTGAATATAAAATTTGTCGTATTGCATGATGAAATAGATACTCGGTGATGCATATTATGCTACTTATATTTCAGAAAAAGTAAAGAACATGTATGCTGAACATTCTATCAATAAAAATATTTCAATTTTAATTCAAAAAGTCACACGATAATAAAATGTCATAATTAATTCAAATAATTAAGTCATTTAATTCCTTTACAAGCTGTAGGTTAATAATATTTTATATGATCTTATAGCATTAAATGAAAATATAGAAATATGTTTCATTTATTTAAAAAATGGACTCTAAAATTTATGAGTTGAATTGTTTTTAAGAACCTTTAAATTGCATACATATCTGTTAAAAAAGGTTGTGTAACAAAATTTTAAAAGTAGTATTTTACATTTTATATTATAATTTTTCAAATGATATCCGAAAGCAATTATAGCAATTATATGTTAACACTTTTCAATTACTCAAAAACTTATTTCATATCTAACATATAATTTCAAATATTACAATTATTTTTTGCAATATACAATATAACATATAGAACACTAAATACAACGTTATATTAATATTATTAGTTTTTATTTTTTAATGATGCTTTATGCTTATAGCAAAAGATTATTATATTTCCTAATCTTATTTCCAAAATTAATTAATAATTACAAAAATTATTAAGCATTACTTTTTTTCTATCATCTATCAACGTAAACAACCATTATTTAGGTTTGAACAACTTTAGTACTTTATAATTTATTTTTTACAACATTAAATATCTCAATAAGTAATATATGTAAAAGGTTTTC
This sequence comes from Acanthacorydalis orientalis, assembly GCA_034766995.1. Classification (NCBI taxonomy): domain Eukaryota; kingdom Metazoa; phylum Arthropoda; class Insecta; order Megaloptera; family Corydalidae; genus Acanthacorydalis; species Acanthacorydalis orientalis. Next base: position 25,858,772 of record CM068318.1, on the reverse strand, counting down.
CAATAGATACAATTTTTGAAGAGGTTAAGTTTCACAAATATTAAAGTGACAGCTATATTTTTATTGAAATTCGCTAAGTCTTGACATTGACATTTTTATTTATGGCTTCGTATAGAACAAAACAAAGCATTGAAATATTACAATTTTATTATGAAAATAGTCATTCTATAAAAAACACATTTCGTTAATTTCACAATATTTATTCTTGAAATACTAGTCCGTCTGAATATATAATTATTCGATTACTGGGTAAATTTGAAAAGATTGGATCAGTTAAAGATAAAGAAATACCAACACGTGTTCGTAGTGTTCGTTCTGAAGAAAACATTGACTTGATTCTTGAAAGTGTATCGAAAGAACCAGGAATGTCAATTCCACGATATTCGCAGCGATTGAACCTTTCACAGACGACCACTATACAAAGATGATATCGATCTGGGAGACATGCGTTTCCAGCAAGATGGTGCAACAACACAGGTGGTGAAACATTTAATTTATTGAGGATGAAATTTCCTCGCGTTATTTAAGAAATGGAGGCATTAATTGGCCACAGAGATCCTGTGATTTAACAACCTAAGACTACTTTCTTTGGGGTCACGTTAAAGGACAGGTGTACGCCAATAATCTTAAAACAATTTCCGAAAAACTAAAAGAAGGCAAACGTGCTAAGACTAATCGTAGAAAATAGAAACTCAAGTGATCAAAAATAATGAAGATCGGTAAACAACATTAACAAATATACACAATCGATACAAATAATCATAACCTTATCTACACTAAAGCTTCAAAAAGTAATAAATTTAGATTTTATATTGTGTTACTTCTTGATACTATCATTAAATTATTGTTTCTGGATAAAGTAAAAATAAACTGAATAAACAGAGTCAAATATTAATCAATAGGAAATTGTAGTATCTATTATGACAAAGCAAAGTCTTATATGCCAATTGAAACCTGATAAATTTTAAGCGAGCTTGGATAAAAACTCCAAGCACATCTTTAATACTTTCCCGATAACAACAATGTATCATATCAGTAGATGCCTATAACATTTTGTAAACAAACGAAGTTTTATAAAGAAAGACCAGCTGAAATATATTATTGATAAATTCATTAATACGAAAAACACAAAAATATTCACCCAAAAGATCACCAAACTAATAGAAAAATTGGATTCAGTCTTATGAAATAATGAAAAATATATTATCTACAAATCATTAAATGAAACTATTAAAAAATTAAACTATTTAAAAAAATATTAGATCAGTGCAAAAGTTCGTATATAATTCAATAGGCGGTGTTAAGAGTGCCGTATCGCGGCGCTCGTGATTGAAATGTATTCATATTAAATATCGTCTGAAAGGTGACAGGCATAGCTGTAATTTAAGTAACAGACGCATTTGTTTCAATTCGATTTGTGTGTAAGAAAAATGTTTAAAGAAAGTCAACGAAAAGATATGATACACTTTCCTCGTTTTATGTTGTATGAGTTTTGGAAAGGAGTAAGCGTTGACGCGGAAATAAAAAATATTTGAGAGGTTCATTTGGACCATGCACAATCACTTCCAACTGTGAAGAAATAGTTTGATAACCTCAAAGATCAGCCTCAAGCTGAATGGCCTTCTCAGCTTCAAATGGCCTACTGAGATTAACGACGATGTTGTAGGTGCTTTCGTTGAAAATAACTCAAGAATTTCAGCGGATAAGATTTCCGAGACACTCAAAGTTAACAGATTGACAGTATTTTAGCATTTAAAGAAGTTAGGATTCACAGTGAAGCTTGACACGTGGTTACTGCACTCGTCTGAAGAAAACAAGTTTGACCGCACCTCTTCAGCAATTTATTTCTTGGACGCCCCAACAAAGAGATTTTTTTAGATCAGTTGGTCACTTTCGATGAGGAATAGATCCTTTACAACAATTTACGATGCAGACAAACGTGAAAAAAGTAAATGAAAGGGCAAAACCAGTCACCAAATCTGGCTTGTATTCGATGAAGCTGTTTCTGTGTGTTTGATGGGATTGCAAAGGTGTTGTTTCATTTGAGCTGCTTCCACTAGGTGAAAAAATTACTAAAGAAAAGTACTGTCAACAACTAACCAAACTGAACGCAAAAATAAAAAAAGCGTCCTATTTTGGCAAATCGCAATAGAGTCATTTTTCACCACAACAACGCAAAACTACATGCAGCAAAACTGACACTGCAAAAACAAGCAGTTAAAATGGGTAATCATATTGCATCCACCGTATTCTCCGGACATGGCAACTTTAAATTATCGTTTGTTTCGGTAGCTGCAGAACAATTTAAATGGTATAAAATTTGACACAGTGGAGGCAGTTAAAAACAAACTCATCGCTTTTGATGAAAAACCGCGCAGCGTTGGAAAATGATTACAGAAAACGATGGTAAATAAATAATTTATAAATAAATGCGTTTTCTGCAAAAAATACTTGAGTTTTAATTTCAAATCATATACGAACTTTTGAACTGATCTAACACTTAGGAAATTTACTTTTCATTGTGTTTTAATAATCTAAAATAACTATTTAAAATATTTATTTACTACAGTTTATCTTACTTTTCTTTTCATATAAATAAGAGATACAATAGATAAATTTAAAAAATATAGTATGTTAAAGACACACAACCTTTATAGTCTCTTGATAATTTATCCGCAACTTTGTTTTTTTTAATATAAGGGCATGAAATTATAAAATATTAAACACTCGATCATAAACGCACGACTAACTGAAATACTGACACCCTCAAGAGCTCAGTATACATTGACAGGACTTTACCAAAGTGCACGTTCGCGTAATGTCATCGAGCAGTGTACGATGACAGAGAGAGCTTTTGATTTTCCAACAGCAAAGCAGAGAGACATATTTCATATTCGCCTTTTTACTTTACCGCAGACATAAAAGTTTCCAATAGAAAATAAATTGGGCACGCGTCTCCAGCACGGCGGATATATCGTACGTGTTATTTTCACTCAAGTAGTGCTTGAAATATGAAGGGCGAGTATAGCAGGCAGTAGTGTACAAGAGAGCGAACGGCGGCATGAAATATACATGTAGTGGCGGGCGTAACGTGACGAATGTGGAACGCGTCGGCCAATAAGCTCACCAACGTACGAAACAATGGAAAGCTGATTTCACATTTAAAACCGTGTGCGTCGAGTAGAAACTATATTTATGTGCGCACGGGACACGAATCGACAAAAAGACACACGAACCACACGCCACTCAACAGGTCAGTCTTGTTAAATACGTAACTGATGAAAATTTACTAATTTCTCGACTGAGCGTCGGCGTTCTTTTCATGATATTCTGATATCGAGGGCTGAAATTACAAAACTCATTCACTGAATCTAGCACTGAAACCATTCAAGTCACTTTCAAACATACTAAATATGAACAGTAACTTGAAACTAACCTTCGATAAAATATTATATTACGGCACATATCAGTAATATTCATAATTAACTACCTATTAAAAGAATTTTTTTTCTAGTTCCATTTATAAGTTTTAAGTTTTTTGGTTAAGGAATAAAAAACTGTAAATATTGAGTTTTCTTTATTTCTTATCAAGTTTTGATCCGAATTAAAATTTATTTAAATTCAAAAAAAAAGAAACAAATACAGGTAAACCTCGTATAACGCGTTACTTATATAACGCAAATCACAAATTGTATCAATCCTTGTATAACGCGGTCTACAGTTTCTCAGAACGCGCTGAATAGACATCACAAAAATACAAAATTGTAGAAGTGAAAATTTGATGTCTGGCTATATAACATATCACAGTTTCGCATACCGCGATTTTTATAAGGTGACATTTTTCGGAACTAACTCCCACGTTATACGGGGATTAATTGTATTTTTTTTCTTAAGTGCAATAATATATTTAAGAACTGAACTTTTATACGTATTTTGACATAATAAAGTAAGTAAACATATTCTATTTTTAAATATTTTTCTCTACTGTCATCTCCTTTGACTAGAATTTCTACACCAATATGAAAATTATTCAAAATTTTACTTGATAAAATCATATAATGGTAAAACAATACAAGTAATGTATTCACAAAATACATTACCACATTATATTAGGTTAGTAAGAAAATAATTGCGGTTTTTGTTTTCTGAATTCTGATCTTTTTTGACGTAGAATTACGTCTATAGTTTCTTTGAGCGGGGTGTTATGTTAGCGCTGGGAGCGTTACCAAATGCTATAACGCAGATTCGCGCTCAGTACACCGAAACCGTCCAACTGACACATCGGATGAAAGGTTTTAACAGCTAATGGACTTCAGAACCAAATAATGCTTTATTTGTTAAAATCCATTAATTAGATTAAAAGTTATGACCTTGAAAATTTGCAGCAATTTTCAGGTTGAGTCAGCATTAAGAGATGAATTTCTCGAAGTCTTTATCACATGATAAAAAATAAAATACCTGCAGATAGAACTTTCAAAACTCTGTAAGAAAGAAATCACATTCATTTTTTGTAATTTATAAAAATTTTCAGAAATTAAGGTATCAAATTTGTCAACATTTCCCAAATGCAAGATGCTCAGGAAAACTGTTGCTAAACGTGTAAGAAACCCGAAGGAAATGTGAAGGCCAGAGAACATGAAAAAAATTGTTTTGACCCCATCTGAAAAGATAAAATTGTATTTTTTTAAATAACTTAAAAAATTTCACTTCTCAACCTCGACATAATTCTACGCAAACTCCTGCTGTTCGATACATATATAACCCCCCATTTTTTTCAATGAAAGCGTTGTTTCTTCGGGTTCATGTTAATATAATTTTAAAGTACATTTTTCTGTCTGTATTTTGGTAACGTCGGCTTTAGTTTTATTATTAATTTTGATTCAAATTGGGCTATTGAATTAAAGATAGAAAAGAAGCAAATAATAGCATTTTTGTATAAGTTCAAAACGGGTGTTAAAGCAGCAAAAACTGCTCGTCAACTTAACGATGATTTTAGTTTGAGTACTGTAAAAGAATAGTGGTTCCAAAGTTTTTGCACTGGAGAAGAGAACTTTGAAGATGAAGAAGGCCGCGAGCATCCTTGTTAGTTCATAACAATCAACTGAAGGTATTAGTTGAATCAAAACCACGCACAACAGTTCGAAATCATACATAAAAGTTAAACGTTAGTCATCCAACAGTTTTGGACCACTTAAAACAGCTAGGAAAATCAAAAAAGTTTGACGAATGGGTGGCGCATGAACTTAACGGAAACCTATAAATCGCAATTATTTTTCTATCAACCTAATACATTACCACATTATAGATAAGAAAAAGGCTGCGATAATCAAAAGTAAGAAAATTGTACCAAGTTCGTATTTAAAATAACAGACTGATCGATTTTCATTCTAATTTGAAATAAAAATTAACAATCAATATTTTTATTAAATAAGATTCTCTTTAAATCTGTAATTTTGTAATGTACGTAAATCGGTAGGGAAAGAACAAGAGATTATCAATAAAACTTTCATTATTAAAAGTTACAGTATTCAAAGTTTTGTCATCTTGGAAATAGTTCCCGTTAGCTCTAACGTATTTCATTGATCTCTCCTTCCAGGCTTCTAAACATTTATACAATTTCGAAAATTATTTTTAGATACTCTGCCGTATGTTATTCTAAACATTCAATTTGACAAAGTAAAATCCTTCCAAAATACTTTTTAGTTCTAGAAGATGAAAAATTCACAAAAAAAAAAAAACAAAATTTGTCACTTATTATGGATATTCTATCTCTGGGATTTTGTTTTGGATCTAAATTTACTTTAATAATAAAACTAGATAAGAAGAAGCTCTGTGATGATAAAAAAATCTACCTTTGAGTCTACAAATTTGTTTCATACAACGAAAATGTTTTCACAAGAAGATCAGAATATTCTTATAGAAGTATTGGATTATTATTTGTCCCGCTGGAAGATATTCACGAAATTTTAGTATCGTAAACACAAATTGTCTTCACTTTGGAATCTGATATAATTAACTTCGGTCGTGAAGATGTGATAGTGATTCACTAGAAGTTTTGTTTTTTTTCTCTAGGGGTCATATCAAAATACCCTTGAGTCATCATCTACGATCATATATTTCTGATCGTCCTCTTCTTTTCTAGTTTACTCAAGAAGGTCAGAAGATATTTTAAGTATTCATTTTTTACTCATGAGTCAAACCTTTAAAGACCATTTTCACGTCCACTTGTCTCATTTCCAAGTATTTGATCAGAATTCTAACAAATTTATTCCTTATCTGTTTAGCATACCAGCCATTATTCTAATAATAAAACGATAATTACTGCGCATTAAAATTCAAACTTCTTAGATGTTTTCACCACATTTTATATAATCGAATACATGTTCTCAAACATCCAGAAAAAAATCAAGCTACACAAGTATTAAAACACAATTTATTGTTGCATTTCGATGAACATGTTTTAATATAATGTGTACTGCACTAAATGTCTTTCATATTTCTGATGAGAGCGATAAAACATGTTCTACACGAGCGGAAGCACAACAAATACTATTTACTGGTTTTTAACAGGAAATCATTTTATAACACAAGAAAAGACCATAATAAACAACCGTATATTCTGTTTGATTATGGAAAGGATACTCCGCAAACAAATCTTTCAGTCTTGTTTCTTCCTGACCACACTCTACACTTATTAAAATATATTAAAGGGATGTGCCAAATCATATTTGAAAAACCTGATCTATTTTTTAATTATTTAAACAGGTCGAGTTATGACGATTGAAGTAAATATTTTCCAAGCTGTTTCAGATCATATTTATAGCAGTTGTGTAATCACAACTGCTATAAAGATCATTGCAAAGATCAAAGATCATTTGTAACCCCTTCATAACTTTTAAAAATTTTATGATCTAAAAAATGTTATATTGATCTGAAAAATGATATCACAAGATCTAGGGAGTACGGTGGATTTTGAATTGTTATCCATCCTAAGCTTTTCATTTTGTCCTTTGTGATTTTTGAAACATGTGATCACCCATGTTGCCTTCAGTTAATGCGGTATCCATTTTCCCTGTCTTCACAGTTTTTCAATTTTTTTAATGTATTTCTGCACAATTGACGAATTTTTTTAATGTATTCTAAATTGTTAGCAATTTTTTGAATAGTTAACATTGGATTTGCTTCAATTTCGGCAGTTAAAATGTCTTCAGGCACTTTTTCTTTTCTTCCACTTCCAAGACTATTCGTCATATCAAAATTTATCGATCGAAACATTTTAAACCATCTTTGACATTTTCAAAGATTCAAAACATCGCCAATATGTCGCAAATGTTTTTAATTGCATTATTTGCGGTCTTCTTCTTCAATAATTGAAATAACATACAATTGCGAATAAATTCTTCACTCGAAATAAATCCTTCAATTGCGAGTAGATGTAATATTTTACTTTTAAAATATTAAAATATATTTTCAAGATGTTTACACAACGATATGACACAAAATCCGTGATGACCGATCAGCAGGTACAGCACAACTGGCCGTTAAAAATGGTTATTGTAAAAACGACATTCTTTTCCAGTACCACTAATATATATATATATATATATATATATATATATATATATATATATATGTATCTAATATATGTATATATACAAAGTGATTTAAAATACACTGAACCCAAAATATAAATAGTCATTTTAATATACCAACTGAATAAAATTAAACACCGAATCTAGAAACCGCCGCTAAAAATTCTGCAGTCCTTTACATGTGGAACATTACTGTTATTGCATTATAATCTGTTTTTTGTTAGTAATATTCCACCATGAAAATTTCTTAAACCAAATGGATACACATAGTCGAACATTATTTAATCCATTGACGCACACTTTTTTTCTAGTTCGGCCTCAGAAACACACTTTTTTTAAAAAATTTCTTTGCTGCTCCATGACAATGCTTATAAAAGTTAATTAATACAATTCTATTAGTTTTTTAAGAAAAAATCAAGACGGTTATAGCCGTCATTTGCTTATTAGTATTAAAGAAAGATGTGATAAGCAAATTATGCCTATAACCGTCCTAATTGGCAATGATTGGGTTAAGTAGGGAATAATTTTTTCCTAATTTCTGTTTATTGACATCTGATTTTCCAGTATAATGTCCATTAAGGCATCGTAGTAGCTGTTCAAAACGACGTCCTGACATAGTATACGGAAATACTGGTGATAAAAAAAGAGCATATTTGTTAAATAAGTAACGTATTGAAACAGCATTTTCTTGACCTTGAAACAAGCAAAGTCTGAAAAATTTCATTAATTCTTCTTTGTTGGTGCGAACAAAAGTAACCTTTCCAGATCCTGCACATGTTCATTCTCTTTGAATAAATGAATTCGTACACATTTATTCGTAGCACGCACTATTATATCAACTACATTTTCTAAAAATAACTAGTCAAAAATAACATTTAGACTCGAATTGAAATCTACTTTCAATTTAACATCACATTTATTATGATCTAAATTCAAATTTTTCTATTGTAGCCGAATACTCATGCTGTAAAACATTGTATTCGCCTGCGAAATTATGCTTCCATCGGGTAACTCTCAACAAACACCTCAAGCATAACAAAAGATCATAAATCCATTCATACCGTCTACTCTCTAATTGCCGTCAATCACATCTTTACCTAACTCATTCATACTTTTACCCTAGCTTGCATTTTTCTAGTAACAAAACCCTCTTCGAATGTGTTAAGGATTACAGTTATCTAATGAAAACATGTAGAAGAATTTTCCCTGGTAAGGTTGATCCCATTTTTTTATCAAAAATATAAATGACGACTATATAAACCACCATTTTCCAGCATATCAACAAAAATTTGACGAGTATTTCCGTCATTTCCGTTAATTGGTTTATATCCGAATCATTTTTAACTCTTCAAGCATACTTTCATGAACACTTAATTCTCCAATTTACAATGATTCTGTTCATCAATTATTTTCACGAGTCTCATAGACTCTGTTTAGCTTTTTTAACCATATTATCATGCTTATAGGCTTTTTCACTAATTTTCAAAAAAAAATATAAATATTATAATATTAAATATATACCTTAGTCCCCCAAAAAATTTCAAAAAACTTATTTTTCACATAGATTTGTTATATTCAATTATGTATACGGAAATTAAAATACCAGGTATTATATTCACTGCATATAGAAATTTAAAGAGCCAAATATAGAAAAATTCTTATATTACTTTTGGTAGCATTTATTATTCAAAATAGAATTATTTTTTTAAGTAACGTTCTTTAATAATTAACTCTCATGTTTCAAAGAATTATACCTCAACAATGAAGAAGATAAATTTTCTAAACTATGTAGTTAAAAATCGTTTTTATTGTCTACTTCATTTCTGATTACAATTTGTAAAAGTAAATTGAGAATAAATTCAATATCATTATCAGGTTGATGCAAAAATAATGGCAGTATTTATGTATCGAGTATAAAGAAGCATATATTAGTTAAAAATTATATTTATGAATCAAAATAAAGACCATTGGCCTGCACATATTTCTCTCAACAGAAAACAAGTTTGTTTATTCATACAAGATCGAATTCTGGAATTCGGAAATTAAAGAATTCATCGAAAACGCTTTGAGCTGATGCTTGATCTTTAAAACCTTCTTTCGTAGGAAATTACTCAAATGTTAAAAAAATGATTAGTTAAAATATTCTCCAGATCTATCGGAGATAGGTCCGGAGAATACGGTGGATGAGGTAAGGTTTTATAATCCAGTTAATTTCATTTTTTTTGTCATTTGTGAGACGTGTGGTCGGATGTTGTTATGAAGAAGAACTGATCCTCTTCGATTAACTGATGCTGGCGGTAAATGATGCAACTTCTCTTGCAATTTTTTTTAATTTCTTGACAATATTTTTCTCCTGTTATTATTTCACCAGGATATAAGAAGTTGTAGTGAATGATGCCACTTACTGACCACCAAACAGTGAGCAGATTCTTTTTTTCATGAAGCTTCGATTTAGCAAACTGTTTTGGTGCTTCTCCTCAGTATATCCACTATAATGAACAGTTCCGATTATTGTATAGAATCCACTTTTCATCGCATGTGACATTACGATCAAGAAAAGAGATCATTTTTATTACGCAAAAGAGGAGACTTCTTTATCGCCAAATTGCTTGATAATCGTTTAGTTCATATGGCACCCATTTATCCAGATTTTTTATTTTTTAAATTAGGCTCAAATATCGAACAACTGTTAAATGATCAACAATGAGTTCTTCTGCCACCTCTCGAGTTGTTTTACGTACGTGGGTATGCTTGAATAATGATTCTTAAGTCATAATTGTCTATAGCTGAAGGACGTCTCGACCCTACTCATCATCAAGGCTTTCTTTTCCATTACAAAAATTTTGAAACCAGTGTGAGCAGTATTTTCACTAATTGACTCTTCACCAGGAACAAATTTGATATGTTGAGTAGTTTCTGTTGCTTTATATCACAATTTAAACTCTTACAACAAAATCGCGCTAATTGGCTTTTGTTCCATGAGTAATTTAGAAAGTTGTATTCAACCACACTAAAGAATGAAGACGATAGATATAATATGAAGTCAGTAGTGCTAATTTCATTTTATACAACGATGTATCACACGACTATAACAAAAGATAACGATAACTAAAAAAATCAGCGCCAAACTTAAAATGATAAAAACCGCAATTGTTTTTGCATCAACCTAATACATACGTTTTATGAATATGAAATTATACTGTATAATATAAAATAAAATAACTTTAAGAAAATATAATTACTAATGATTAATAAAGAATAAATTAATATTTTTAAGGTACATATTTCACAAATAGCGATTATTATTTAATTAAGAACCTATTATTTTAATTGGAAATATATATATATATATATATAAATATATATATATATATATATATATGTGTGTGTGTGTGTGTATGTGGGTGTATATGTGCATCTGTGTGTGTCAGTGTGCATATAAAGAAAAAATCTAATGTTAACGTTTTTGTACTTGTAAAATAATTATATTTTTTTCTAAATCATAATGAAAAAAAATTATTTGTTTATTTAATTAGTGCACTTTTATCACTTTTCCAAAAATATCTAACAAATTCAACAAATAGCCACAAAGTAACTACCGTACCAAAATAAACGAAGAAAGATACTCAAATCAGAGCACCAAATCACAGAACAATAATCACCGGCTGAACTTTGTACAGTTCACTCTTTTAATATCCACAGAAACAAACCGTTTGGCGAACACTGTTGCACTTTTAATACATGAAGACAATACAGAAACTAAAACACTGACTCGTATTATCGATCTCTTGTTCTGCTTCCACACACTGGTCACGGGTGGAATTCCTACACAGCGACTTCATTCCTCGGCAAGAATGTTGTAATAATGATAGTTATTGTTCCCGGTCGACACTGCGGCCTGCTCCTGCATAAATATGGCCGCACTATTAACATTCTTCGCACAACATTACTTTGTTGCTGTTTTGAATGTGTTTGACACACGGAATATTAACAGAAAAAAGTGGAAACGTTCATGAAACAGACGACTGAGAACGAATATGAACCATGACTAATCAGATGTGCATGACGCGCAACATCCAGACATGACCACTGCAACATTTAATCCCGTGTATGTGTGTGTGTCTATGTTTCTGTGTCTATATATATATATATATATATATATATATATATATATATATATATATATATATATATATATGTATATATATATATATATGTATATATATATATATATATATGTATATTAATATAATGTTCAATATTAATTATTGGTTTCTCCAAATAAAAATTACTTTACAGCTTAAGATTTTAATGTGATTATTCAAACACAGACATCAATCAAACAATATTCAGTTTTAATTACATATTTTTCATATTTATTAAGAAGGATAAGTTTCATACTTAAATTTTTTGCAAATTTTGTGTATAAACCGTTTGCATTCAGCTAGTGAACGATTTACGAGTATAAAGAAACGATTGGTGACTTAAAGTTTTTATTAAAGACTAATATAACTTTCATCGTTATATTTACTTTCCTGCTAGTAATTTTGTAGTTTATCAATTCAATTACCAATAAAATTATCGTTCTTGGCAGCTAACTCTTCAAATGTCAATTAAATATCTTCACAATTTATGGTTATACTTCCGTTTCATTTTTTTGAACTGAGCTTAACAGATATTAGTCTGATACAATATCAGATGAATATGATGGGATAGAAAGAATTGTCTATCCAAATATATCTTCTGAACTGTTTTCCGAGAAATATGCTGTATAAGGTTATAGTGATACGAAACCATTTTTTTATGTTGACCAAAAGTAAAAAAATGTTTATATTTTTGTTTTCGAAATGTCAAGTTGGACATAGTAATGGTCAGCATTCGCTACTTCGTTTACTTTCAGTAGTTCAGATTAAACTACTCCATAATAATTCCATCAAAATAAAACGTAATATTTTTACTGGACGCATGATTTAGGAATTTATAGCGCCATTTCTCCTGGAAAATTTCACAACCTTTTTTAATACATTTTTGTAAACAATTCGTTTTTCATCTTTTGCGATGATGAAATCGAGAAATGGGTTCCTATTTTAATAACCGATATTCGAAAAATAGATTTCAAGTCAGCCTATTTTACTGAGTACATAAAACCAGATTCCCTAATGTAGTTCAACCCAATATAATAATATTTAAATTTAAATGCTATGGTTTGTGAGGTAAGAGGAATATCTGTTAAAAGGATAATCCTTAGTTTATCGTTATTAACAAAAAATAGGTTTTGCCAATTTTGACTCATCCACAAGTTGAAATCATTCGAATGGAATTTTATGGAATACTTTGAAACAATCATTTTGATATTGCATTCTTATTAAATAATTACACATATGTACACTGCTGCAACATTAATGTATTTTCAAAATTTATAAAATAAAATGTGTTTAAACATAACTACTAAGATGGTAGGAAAATAATTACGGTTTTTGTTTAAGAATTCTACTGTTAATTTTTTCGAAGAATGTGTCATTTCAACGTATTATTGTTAACATCATTTTAATCTGCATTTTTTGTTCTGTATTTTGGTTACGTCGACTTTGATTTTATTATTAATTTTGCTTCAAATTGGGCTTTTGAATTGAAGATGAAAAAGAAGCAAATAAGAGCAATTTTTGCATGAATTCAAAACGGGTGGTAAAGCACCAGAAACTGCTCGGAAACTAAACGATGCTCTTGGTGTGTGTACTGTTAAGGATCTTACGGTACAATGATAATTCCAAAAATTTCATCATGGGTACGAGAACCTTGAAGATGGAGAAGGCCGCGAGTGCCTTCTTTAGTTCATGAAGAAGGCATTCTGAATACGTTAGTTGAATCAAAGCCACGCACAACAATTTTAGAGCTTGCACAAAAGTTAGGTGTTACTCTTCCAACAGTTCTCGACCACTTAAAATCGCTAAGAAAATCAAAAGAGAATGTATAAGAATTTAAAGATCATAAACCAGAATTATTTTTCTACCAACCTAATACTAATGAACTTGGAAAATGAACTACACAATTTTATTATCAGTAACTAATTAAATCAGAGGACACATTAAAAGAAAATAACTGAGCCTCATTAATAAAGAGTAGATAATATTACAACCTAATATCTTAGACCATCTTTTAAAAAGCAATGATATGTAAAAATAACAGTATGTGTAAATATACTTTACCCACTATCATATTACCTAAATTTATCACCTTATGACAACAATCTATTAAAATCTTTTTAGAACTTTTTAAACAATAAAAAATGTAAGAATTATATGAGAAATAAAATACCCACTTAAACATTCTTTACATTAAAACGTCAATAACTTCATAAAAAGGTAATAGAAAAAATAAATTAATAGATAAAAAGGGTCGTATCTAACAGCAATAAAGATTTAATTTATTAAATTAAGGTGCTTTTTTCTATCGTGTATAGGAGCAGACTAGTGAAAATATGAGATTGACCATCTCTTCCTAATACCCATATAATGAATACATATGTTTTCATGTGAGTGAATGTACTTAATTTATGTATATATGTATACATACATACATACATACATACATACATACATACATACATACATACATACATACGAGTATATATATAGTATATTATAGTGACAAATGATATAATGAATATAACAAAAACACTTATATTCATACTTTGTTTTTAATACAAACAAAAAATCTTTTATTTTAAAAACATGTAAATAAAAAGAAAACAATTGTCTCTAAACAAAAATCTTTGCAAGTCTAAGGAATAAAAGTTCTCTTAGAATATATACGCGTTACAAAATAAGTGTTTTAAATTATTTAATTATTAAAAATGTACAAGAATTCAAGAATCTCAAACTATAGGAAATATATTTATGCCTATATTTATTCCATTTAATAACAAAATTCATCAACCACAATTATCACTCATGAATTGAATCTGTAGTCATTAAAAAATTACTTACCACATTTGTATTCACAAGAATTTTCGTTAAGTATCTGAAATTAAAAAAAAAATCAATAATATAAATTTAAGTCTTTAAGTGATCAACATGCAAGGTTAAGTAAAATGT
>CM068318.1:25836586-25839086 GCA_034766995.1 Acanthacorydalis orientalis | reverse complement strand
ATGTACCCGATGAAAGAATACATTTTAAAAAATATATATTTATTATTTATTGTACTAATAGTAACTTGTTAAGGGGACCCGGTGGTCTAGAATTTTCGAAAAATCGATTTTTTTTTCGAAAGTATAGTATCTTAAAAATATACTGTTAAAATTTGATGACGAAATTCAGAGTATTTCAGGATCTACAGCCCATTAGAAGGTCAGGTAGGTAGAAGAATAAGTGGAGCCGGCAAACTTTAAACGCGTTTATCTCGAAACTACTTTTTTTCGTCTTGCGGGGGCCAGAAAAAAAATACTTGACCGATTTGTCTGAAATTTTAATATGTTATTCTGAATAGTTCTAGCTCTCGCTGGAAGTAAAACTAATAGTTTCCGTAAAATATTTATGTTTTTTTTATTAACAAAACTTTCAAAAATACTGGTCGTTTTCAAACTTGTACTTTTGACTACGCGCCATTTTGTCAATTTTTTTTTATTCTACTTCCTGCGATAGCTATACTTATACAAATTAAAAATTCGTCAATTATTTTATTTCAGAACAGAGGGAGAGATAAATCATCATTCACCACGAAATTCCATTTTTTTAGAGAGGGAGACTTCAGCATCATTTTTCTAATTAAAAAAAAATTTTTTTTTGTCTTTATTTTCGTTTTTGTGTAGTTTATTAGTAATAAGTGTAAAAAAATTTGAAAGCATTATTCATTACCCTCATATAGAAAAATTTTTTTTAAAATAGCTTAAATTTTAGGCCGCTAGACCACCGGGTCCCCTTAAATACATTTAAAAATACATATAAAATATTTATTTTTCTTGTTATTTTAATGAGAAAACTAACTATATTTTCAAACGAGAGCTCTAAATTAGAATGATACCGTAAAGTTACTCAAGAAATTTACTTCATGTATATAAGAAGAGTGGTAGAAAATATTTTATATTAAAATGAACATTTCCGACGTTAGGGTTAATAATTTCTACAATATATCAGTCTTACACTATGCACATGTAGAATAGTCATTGTATTCATTTCTTTGTATTATTGCTACTACTAACAATATTTGTTCATTTTTTTATAAATTTATTACAAAAGTAGCATTAGTTTTTATATAATTTTTTCAAGTCGCATTATATAAAGAATTATAAATTACTGAAGCAAAACTGTTTGTAATTCTTTCAATAATTTCTTTTCAATAGAAAGACATATTGGTAAAAAAATGCTCCAAATATATTTTTTAATTTCTTCAATTTCGTTCATCTCCCTTTTTTTCTCTTTATATATATATATATATATATATATATATATATATAGCCTGAAATACTTTAAATTTTCTAGAATTGAAAATTAAAAAACAAATTCAAAAATTGCCATATCTTCATATCAATATAAGTTATAACAACAAAAATCATACAAAGAGAACATATAGACCATTTCAGAAAAAAATAAATACCAGTATTCTCATGTTCGAGATATTCCCATTACGTATAATAAGTTTCAACTTTCCAAATACCTGAGATTTGAAGTAATGAGTACCACTGTCAAAACTTGTCATATATATATATATACTATATTACTCACTTTTATGTGCCATAATCAATATCTAAATAGTGAACAAAACAAAAATATGTCAAAAAAATTATATTTTATTATCTTTGAAATTTATATGTGTAAGTTATAAAAACGCATGACTCGATATTACCGCTTTCTCAGTTAAATTTTATTCAAAAATAAAGAAAAATCAGACACGTATATTGATCAAATAAATAATATTTACAAAAAAATTACTTTCTACGAAAAACTTTCACAAAACAAATTTGCACCCGCTCCACAAAGTATAAAAAAATGTTCAATAATTTATTACGAATTATTTTTGATATTTGCTTATTTGCTGTTATTTAGGCTACCACCTTTAAAACGTTATATTAATGGTAGAATAACCTTAAGATTTTTCTGTATTTTAATGCTCTAAAACATTTTTGAAAGTAAATTTAGTCACAGTGCCAAAAATTGTATTTATATAAACTCTGTTATATTATATATTTGGTTAGATTGAAAACTATGTCTATAGTTTATTATTATTGATAGAAATATAGAAAAGAACTCTCTACAACTTCAAATTATGAGAATAATGGCCTCTCCATTAAAATATTCGTTAGAAATACTCATAATAATCAATCGACACTTGTTAAACATTTTATTCAGAAACACTTATATGGTTTCTAAAGAACGAGAGCATTTACGAAACACTATTTAGTTAATATGTGACAAATAATATGAAAAAGGAGTAGTTTATATAATCATAATAAATAAAATTACAAAAAATCATAAATAATTTCTGATTAGAAATATATATGAATGAAAATAAATCAACAAATATTAACTTGTGTGTGCTATAGTGAGGAACTGAATCTGGGTATTATTTTTGACGTAGAATTACGTCTATAGTTTCATTAAGCGGGGTGTCATGTTAGCATTTGGGTCGTTACTAAATGTTGTAACGCAGTT
>CM068318.1:25754086-25834086 GCA_034766995.1 Acanthacorydalis orientalis | reverse complement strand
TATATATAAACACACACCACACACACATATATATATATATATATATATATATATATATATATATATAAAATATCGTTTTGATTTAAAACGTTTACTCAACGTTTTACTCAAATTTCAATTCATTTGTCATAAAATAATATTTTCTGAGCGAAGATAAATTAAATTAATTCAAGGAACAGAAATTTCCAATAAACGTCTAATCAATAAATCGACGATAGCGAATTAAAAAGCGGTTCTTATTAACAAAATATTAATTAAATGATGCACACAATGACGCTACTTTACTTTTAATTAATCGTGCTGTCGGTAGACGTTTAGTAGAAATAATACGCGTGCTGTAATAAGAAACGAAAATAAACGAATATTTATTAAGTATTATCATTTTTCGATGAGGCGAGTGGGTTATTTAATCAATTAAACAATAAACTGTATACATACTTTAGATAATAGCTTTTAATTTCATTTTTACATACATATTTTAGAAATTAATTAAATGGACGTCACAGTAAATTTTTTTTTTATCCTTCTTTCGGATTCAATTTACTGTAACAATTATTAGGTGTAATAATTAATTCTGTGTCTTGAAATTAAACCAATCATAAATCTGTGTTAAATTTAAATATTTTCTCGTTATTTTAAGATTTTCAAGTGCTAACATAATGTCACAAAGCAGAAGGGAACACAATGACGTCTAAAAAGTAATATATTGAACATTCTTTTCTTAATTAAATTTCTTTCTGTTAAATTATGAGGCATCCAAACATCGAAGCGATTCACATATTCAAGTGTCTCCAAATACTTTACAACAGTCGTATGAGACACCTGCAGTATCTCTGCGATATCCCGTTTCGTGTAACGTTGATTATTTTCAAAAAGTGTTGCAATTTTGTCATTATCAACAACTGCAGATCTACCAGAATGCTCTCTGTTCTCTAGGTCGAAATTTCAATCTCTGAACAGAGTGAACCACTTTCAAACAGTACTGCCAGCGACGGCACCTTCTGCATAAACGGTGGTGATCTTTTTGCTATCTCTGTAGCCCTTTTTCATTTACGGAAATAAAACCGTATCAAATGACAACAATGGATCTTATATTCGTTCATTTTCAATTTTAAATTTAACAGACTTAAAATTCACAATAATAGCAGAGAAAAAAACGTTGAATTATCACCTGTAAAAATAACACCTATGAAGTCATGTCATATAATCAAGCTGCGCATGAGACTTAAAATCATGACATCTATTGGAAAACGCCACAAACTTTTGGTCCAGTCCAATATGTAATAAAACTGTATTTATTATTACACACACAACACCTCACTCAATTATATGTAAATAGTAATTAATTTTGTAAATAGTAATAAATAAAATTTGCTCATGTATGATGGCCAATTTTCAAAACTTGAGTTTTCTGGGGATCGTAGAGGTTTCGCAAAAAATTGTAATCTTGAGTGAGTCAATAAATTTTGAAGACCATTTCTCTAGTGCATCGTTGTTTTTCAGATATTTCATCTACCTTCTAATAAAATTATATATATATATATATATATATATACATATGTACATATGTACATATATACATTTATATATATATATATATATATATATATGTATATATGTATGTATGTATGTATGTTAAAATTATAAATATTTTAATTTATCATAGATCAATAATCCTATTAATTCATTTGTTAATAATTTCTGATATAGCAAAACAGAGTAATATTTTCAGAAACGAATTTTTCACTCACTCCAAAAACATTTTTTTATCATAAATATTTCTAATTATTACTCAGACACATTTAGATGATCTTTAGTGTATTAAGGGCAGGTTATTTGAGATTATTTAGAGTTTAAGGGCGCCTCGACAACTTAGATCATTAACGCCCCTACTTAAGGGCAGAAAAGTCTGTACCATAACGCCCTAACGATTATGACATTTCTATAAACTGCTTTTAAGCAACAATTAAATATGATTAATAATCAATTATTGAATATTTTTAATTAGAATTTTTTTGTAGTTTATGGGATAAAAATCAATTGTGGAAGAGAATTTATTTATCCGCAGTACCAAAACTATATTGAGACTGTAAAATTTCCACTCAAATTTATAAACGCATGATATACCCTACTTGTGCATGGAATCGAAATATATAATTTAATAAAAATATTCTAGATATTTTGTTGTCGCTATAAGAGTTGAAAAATCAATACACTTTTTTTAGTCGCAAATTTAGGCTTGATTGTGTCAAAACTATGTTTTAGTATTTGATTTACTTTAGTTTTGAAGCTCTCAAATGAAGTTATAAAAGTACTTCATATAAAGACTAATTTATGCGCAGCTTACAGTTCAGTTGAGAACAACAAATTTAATCAAGTGTGAAGTTAAAGCCAGGTTTACACGTAGTCAGTCATATAGTAGAGTTTAGTTAACTAGTCAAGAAATTTAGTACTCAACTAGTCTGAACACCCACATTTTAGTCAATTGAACTTGAATGTTCTAGTCATGAGTTGAATTTAGTAAATAGAAGTCTATTCTATTTTTCAGGCGAGTAGACCTTCTTTCCAGTGAACTTGCCTGTTTACTAAACACGTATGGACAGGTCTGTGTGCATTTAGTATAATGCAGGCACAGCAATCAATAGTCCACAGTACGTAACCCCTTATTTTTATTGATAACCACATATTTGAAACTTCGTGAGTGGCTTCATTTTGACGAGTCTACCACACTTTTACTCTACGAAAATTCTCGGTAACGCTGCATTTTCAAATGTGTGATTCCGAAACATGTCAATTTTAAATTGTTGCATAATGCAATGACCACATACTTTTTTTGCAGTGAAATTGAAAAATAATTTGATATAAAATACAAAACAAAACGACGTACAGAAACAATCCGGCGACCGATAAGTCTACCGCCTGCTACATGTCGAAATAACGAGGTTGTGTTTTGTGATTACCATAGTTTTAATTTTTGCGATTGTTTAATAAATAAATGTTATTTTTACGATAACCGGTATGGTGATTACCACGTGTCGGCCAAAAACCACACGTGATAGATGAATATATTTTATCACCGAATATTGCCGTATCCGACAAAAATATTGCGTCGTATTGCCAGTCTGACAAAAAAACGCGTTTGAAAAACGCGAATCACGCGTTTGAAAACGCAGCGTTACCGAGAATTTTCGCTGAGAAAAAGTGTGAAACTAGTCAAAATGAAACCACTCACGAAGTTTCAAATATGTGGTAAACAGTAAAAATAAGGGGTTACGTACTGTGAAGTACAACGTATTATGCAGGAGAATAACTAATAATGTACTGTCATTACCTATTGAATGTATATATTAATGGTAAATAGAAATATTAAATACAATAACGTTAAATTCAATAGAAAACTTAATTGCCTATAACCGTATTATCTTATTATTATTTACTAAGAATCATGTAAAAATCCGCCATGTAAATATGTATTCTACTTTATTTTATTCATGTTATTCTAATTATGGTTTTCCGAGAACAGAGAACATATTTCAATTGTAAAGAGGTCTGCCCCAAAACAGCACCTTAATCTTGCATATGCTTAATTTCAAAAATTACTAAGGGCAGGGAATCAAAAATATATATGAGCCTCTGCTCGCCGATACAAATATTTCATTCTTATTTTGACAAGAGTGATGTGACAATAGTAATACTTGAAGAAAATAAAATATCAGAAAAAAAGTTAAGTATTGAAATATTAATTTACACTCCCACCGCCATCCTGACAAGTTTTATAGTTCGTTTCTTTGTATATCGTAAAAAAAGTGCCAGGGACCGAAAATAACATCATGACTCGGTACTAGACTCGAAATTACCGACTTAAGTAAACTAATGGCTGCGTGTGAACGCTTGTTTTACTCGCTTTAATTTAATAAATTCTACTAAATCACTTTTCTCGCGTAAATAATAGGTTCACTTCACTAAGCTACTATACTCTACTAAACTAGTGGCTACGTGTGAACCGGGCTTAACATATAAATACAATTGCAAATCAAATTACAAATCGAGAAGATATTTCAATACCGTTCGCACACAGCCATTTTTTAAATTGAGTAGACATAATAAAAAAGAGTAGTTAATATGCTGTTCAAATCATATGAATATGACTATTAAACAAAAGAAATGTTTTAATCAGGTTCGTCTCCCTCTCTAGAAAATATAATATATACATACATATTTTCGAATATATATATATATATATATATATATATATATATATGTTCATAATATATACTGATGAAACAGACAAGTTAAGTAAACCAGAATTAATGAAAGACACGCATGTGTGAGTTAAAACTATGGATATCTAAAAGAACTGAATGCAAGTATTTCATGTATTCAAGTTTTTAAGTGAGAAACTTTTTATATCAAGTAAGTCAAGATTTTTGATATTTTAAGGTATAAGGATAGTACAAAAATCAAAGGATGTATCTTCTGTCACAATACAGTTCTCATTCTGGTTAAATTTACTTTCACAAATTATTTCCTTTTCACCTCTCAAGACACAAAAAAAAATCTGATCAAAAATATTCAGTAAATTATTTTAGACTGTTTTTGATTGTTGCTTATGCGCATTTCTATAACAAAAACATCATCTTCAGAGTGCCAAAGTATTAAAATATCAAATTTTTCTACACCTTCTGAAGTGTTCTGAAGTATTAGAGAATAGTAAGTGTTACAAAAAGTGCATTTTGTAATTTATTAACAATTTAAACTATTGTTACTTAAAGTTATTTATCTATGCAAACACACACACATGTATATATATAAATTATCTACATAAAATTATTGTTTTAAAAATTATATTTTTGATAACAAATTAGTAATTAATTAACAAAATTAATTAAAAACCACTTCATCAATATAGAAAGACATACGAATCGTTTGTTTCTCAAATACGGTTTAGTTACATATTTTAGTCAAAATCGGTGATTCACTACTAAATATTGCATTTATCTTTAAATATTAGAGTTATATATGTTTTTAAACACTGAATTTGCTATTATTTAAACATATAGTTACAAGAAAGTGATTTCAAATCTATATTTAAACTCTTTTTTATTTCATTAACACATTTTTAGCTAAGATTTTTCCAATAGATTGTAATGAAACTGTTGGAAGTGATTTATGCCACCAAAAAGTGTGTATTTATACTTTTGATTTATAAAATATTGAGAATAGGCGCTTTATAATATGTTTAAAAATCATAAATATTGATTAAACATGCAATAAATTTGAAAAATGAATATATTATACCCCATTTATACATTTATTATTATTTTATTATATTAAAAGTGTCAAAATGAAATTTTGACACAGTAATGGCACGCAGCAGCTAGAAAGAATAGTTACAACAAATAATCATCAACTTATTGTCCTTAAAAATACAAAACGTTTTAACAAGCAAATTTTCGCACATAACAAGAAAAATTGTGATCAAAATGTTCAATAACAAATTATTGATGTTCTAATAATGACGTATATGTATTTACGGATACAGATTATTATATAATATATCAAATTTGTATGATTGGTTAATTGTTGGGATTTTAGGACACTTCGATTAAATTTATATATATATATATATATATATATATATATATATATATATGTGTGTGTGTGTGTGTGTGTGTGTTAATTAACGATATATAATAAATTTAACAACGTGAATCATCATCTGACCAATTCTCTTTTTAATTCATTGAAAATTCATATACAACAATCCAACAACGAAAATTGTTAGATTTATATTTTCTGAACACTACTTTAAATACCGACGATTTTCCATGAGTTACAATTTGTTATTAATTAAACAAATAGTTTTACAAGTGTTTTTAAATTATACTCAACACATCCTGCCAAATGCTGTACTAAACAGATTTTAAATTTATGCACTGATGGATTAAGATGAAGTAATATACAAACACTCCATTTCACGGCATCTTTATTAAGTAATTGAGTTAATCTCGTTATCATGCCTCTAACTTTCTACTTCAACTCTCATTTTTGTATTGATTTTGTACTGTAAGGATAATTATAATAACAAAAAAAAAATAATTATATGTCAGGTGATACACCATCTAGTTACCGTTATCTTCTGTTATAGTCATTTGATACATCATTGTAAACAATGAAATTTGCACTACTGATTTAAGATCATGGCTATTGTTTTCATTCCTTAGTATTGTTGGATATAACCTCTTAAATTATTCATTGAATAAAAGCAAATTTTCGCGATTTTGTTGTATAAGTTTAAATTGGGACCTAAAGCAACAGAAACTACTCGAAATATCAAATTTGTTTCTGGTGAAAAGTCAATTAGTGAACGCGCAGCTCAACACTGGTTCCAAAAATTTCGTAATGGAAACGAAAGACTTTTTGATGAGGAGGGTCATGGACGTCCTTCACGTATAAACAATAATATTTTAAGATCCATTATTGAAGCGAACCTACATAAACAACTCGAGAGTTGGCAGAAAAACCCAATGTTGATCATTCAACAGTTGTTCGACATTTGAACCTAACTGGAAAAACAAAAAAGCTGAAAATCAAGCAATTCGGCGATATGAAGTCTGCTCTGCCCTTCTTTTGCGTAAGAAAAATTATTCCTTTCTTGATTGAAATATCATGTGACAAAAGGTGAATTTTCTAAAACAATCGAAAACGTTCATCACAGTGGATGGACCTAGGAAAAGCACCAAAACAGTTTCCTAAGCCGAAGTTTCATGAAAAATAGATTATAGTCACTGTTTGGTGGTCGGCACCAGGCATCATTTACTACAACTTCTTAAATCCTGGTGAAGCAATAACAGAAGAAAAATATTGTCAGGAAATTGAAAAAGTGCACGAGAAGTTGTATCGTTTAGGAACAGCATTAGTCAATCGAAGATGACCAATTCTTCTTCATGACAACGCTCGACAACGTGTCTCACATATGACTTTAAAAAAATTAAATGAGCTAGGTTATGAAACCTCACCCACCTCATTCTCCGGATATATCTCAGACAGATTATAATTTTTTTAACATTTAATTAATTTCATATGAAAGAAGGTTTTCACAGATCAAGCATCAGCTCAAAGCGTTTTTGATGAATTCTTTAATTCTAGGACTTCACAACTCTATCTCGTAGGAATTCTTCCCGTTGGGAGAAATTTGTGCGGGCCAGTGGTCTTTATTTTGATTAATAAATATATTTTTTAATATATGATATGATATATGCGTTTTTATACTCGATACATAAAAACAGCAATTATTTTGCACCAACCTAATAAATATAAATTATTATTGAGTAATTGCAGCTTCTTTAAAAAATACACTTATATCTTTGTATAATATTTTGAAAGTAAGAAATGATAGTTTATTTAATTTACTATTTGTAAAATTATATTAACATTTATACACACACATATATATATATATATATATATATATATATATATATATATAAATATTATATATAACATATATATATATAACATATTATATATATAACATATACTATAATATATAATATATGTTATATATATATATAAACATATATATATATATATATATATATATATATACATATATATGTTATAAACATATATATATATATATATAACAAAAAATGTATAGTGTACTAAGAAGAAAAATCAGGTGAACGATTAGATTGATCGAATCGAGCCAATGAAGCTTGTACTACACTTGCTTATTTAGAACAGTTTTAGCACTTTTTCAAGAGAATTTAAATATGATAAAAAATTTAGAAAAGTTCATTAACAATGCATTTTAGGCAAATTCGTCAAAACTATACGAGTAGTATATAATAAACTATACTGAAAAAAATATATTAAAACCAATTAAGCTTCCGTGTTCATGTATTTAAATAACAATATATTCCTGAACAGGTGAACATCATGCGAGCCTAATGAAACCTATATTCTTGTTCACAGCACCATCATGGGCAATCATGTTCACACTTTTGAAACCGTTGTAAATGTTTTAGAACAAGGCACTGCGGCTCATCACCGATGCGCGTTACTGTGTTTGTAACGTCACAATACACAGACATATCCACATGTTGACAATCGAGAAGTTTGTTTAGTAACAGACACTCGTTCTGTACGAAAATAAGGAGAGTAGTTTCAACGCGCTGATACCTACATTAGGCAGCTATGACTCACATAACTCATATTTCCGATGAAAATGATCGATGTTACTCATTGCTGACGTCGAATCTGACTATTAATAACGTAATCCTCAGCTGGACTAGTGAAAGAGGCCACGTTCTACATATCTAGAACTCTCTAATTCAGTGGCCTTATCGCTTTCAATTTTTCGAAAGCTCCCAGTACCACTACGATTAATATTAAACCAAAAGTGGAACATTAAACATAGACCCCTGTTGCCTACACTTAGAATGCGAAAATATTACACTGTACAACCCCTGAATAGCAGTACTGTAGTTTAATCATCTCTAAACGTTCAAAAATGTATGCTTGATACTCGAAATCCAATTTACCCAAAACCAATTAAAACGTCGAAAAAGTTCAAATTTTCCCAACACTTCGTACGCCAGTTAATAATTATAATTATCTGAAATGTTAAACATGAATAATAATCAATTTGGAAATTTTAAATCGAATATTTTGTTAATATGGAAAATGGCGATGAAGAAAGTGCCTAAAAATTTAATGCATGAGCCAAAAAAATAATGGTTGAAATTTGATCTGATCTTCCTGAACCAACTAAAAAACATCATTAAAAAATGGTTACAGAAGAAATACTTTCTGAAAAATATTATCACTTCTATCAGGTTATATGTATTTAAGTGCGACCAAGATTTTAAAAGTTAATTTTTGAAGTGAACAACAACAATTTCTCTCCAACCAAAGAAGAGCAGAATGTCCCGTAAAGAAAAGGTAATATTATTGTTTTTTCTACAATGAGGATATCGCACGCCATGAGTTAAACAATAGTTAAGCAATACTTATAAAAATACTGTTCTAAGGAATTAACGAGAAAATTTCTGTAATAAGAGGCTCGTTGGTTGGTTGGTTGGTTAGTTATTAAGGCTTTAGGGCGCTTTGATTAAAAGACTGGATTTGTGACTCTACAGACATAACATTCATCATAACAACGTTATATCTCATTCAACGTTATCACTAAAGCAACTTTTGACCTCAAAACAAACCATAACAATGGAACATCTTACTTTTTTCCCTAAATTACGCAGGTATGTTTTTTTCTAAAATTAGAAACTTTCCTAAAAAGGAAGTATGACAGAAAAAGAATTTTCGAAAAAAAACTTCAAAAAATATTTCGATGCGTAGAAGAGTAGAATATACAAATACAGTAAATACAGCAGATATTACTGCAAAATAGACAACCTTTAAATCTTGTAATGTGTTTCAATAATAAAAGATATGTTGATATAATCTAGTTTCTTTTTTGTCTAAAATTTTCAAATGAATTTTAATTACTTAACAAAATATAAAAACTAGAATTTAATATTTATTTCGCATTTAATGCCGTTCAACCGAAAGCTGTTTTAACATTTCTCACAACAACATTTGAATTCGCATAGTTTTTTTTTACTGTTAATTTAAATAAAAATAACGATGATATTATTTAAATAACTTTGATAGAATATCTATATATATATATATATATATATATATATATATATATATATATATATATATATATATATGTGAATGAACGAATGTATTTATTTGCATTCGAGATACACGATGACCTATCACAAAGTGGTTGGTATTACTTTACATGTACTTTTTTTATAACACAGTTTTACTACCAAAGTAGTAATAATGGTTAGTTTAAATAATAAACAATACAGTAGTATATAGTAGTATTAGAGAATAAAATGAAGTATAGTTTATTCATTTAGATAAAATGACCGAACTTTCAAAGCGGATTTTATATAATAAAATATATTCTTTGCTTCACTGTTGGTCTTTATGAGAATTAAGTTTATAAACTGATTAACTTTTATGAGAGGGCTTTTATATGGCTAGTATTGTGGGCACACGCTTAATAGGTGTTGAATTGTTTCGTTCACATTTAAATTACACAAAATTATATATATATATATTATTTGGCAGAGGACAAACGGACTTTTCTCTGCGTTAGTGCTTTAATATTATGACATCGCCATAGAAATGCGCATAATTAACAATCAAAAATAATCGGTAATAATTTATTGAACATTTTTGGCCAGAAAAAACTTTTATTTGTGGAATGAAAAGAGAAATCATGTGTAAAAAAGAGTAGCAACTACATAATGTACGGATATATATATATATATATATACACGAGGGTGGTCCCAGAAGTACCCGGCCTGACTTAGAGATGGCGGTAGTTGTTTGAAAAATATCACTGTATTAGAAAGTACACAATCTATAAAGCATATGTTTCAAGTTTGAGGACCCCACGTTGTTTAGTATTTGTTTGGCAGCCATCAATAGTGAACGTTTTCAGTAAATTTGTGAAAATGGAGAAAATTGGTCATCGTTACGTGATACAATACTTTTATTTGAAAGCCCAACCAATATAAAAGCTGAACTGGATTCTACTCTGGGTAAGTCTGCTCCTTCGTTTACAACAGTGAAATATTGGGTAGCAGAGTTTAAATGAGGCCATACGAGCTGCCAAGACGAGCATCGCAGTGGTCGACCAAATGAGGTGACGACTCCAGAAATGGTGAAGAAAATCCACAAAGCGGTACTGGATGATCGTCGACTGAAAGTGCGCGAGCTAGTAGGCATTTCAAAAAGTGCGGTACATCGCATATTATCTGAAAATTTGGACATGAGAAAGCTGTGTGCAAGATGGGTGCCGCGTTTGCTCACACTCGAGCAAAAACAGTGTCGTGAAGATGTTTCAATTGAGTGTTTAGCGAAGTTTCACAGCAACAAAGCAGAATTTTTGCGCCGTTTCATAACCATGTATGAAACATGGGTCCATCACTTCACACCCGAGATAAAAGAACAATCAAAACAATGGACTGAAAAGGGAGAACGGGCTCCAAAGAAGGCGAAGACCGTTTCATCTGCAGGCAAGGTCATGGCGTCGGTTTTTTGGGATGCGCGTGGGATAATTTTCATTGACTATCTTGAAAAAGGAAAAACTATCAACGGCGAGTATTATGCGAACTTATTGCAACGTTTGAGCGAAGAAATCAAGCAAAAACGGCCGCATTTGGCTAAGAAGAAAGTGTTGTTTCAAAGACAATGCACCAGCTCACAAATCCGTTATTGCAATGGCCAAAATTAATGAATTAAAATTTGAATTGCTACCTCATGCACCCTATTCGCCAGATTTAGCCCCCTCGGATTATTTTCTGTTCCCAAACTTGAAAAAATGGCTCAGTGGTCAAAGATTTCCCAACGATGAAGAAGTGATGTCGGCAGTTAATGGGTATTTTGAGGAGCAAGACAGTTCTTATTATAAAAAGGGTATCGAACTTATTGTACATCGCTCGGAAAAGTGTATAGAGCTGAAAGGAGATTATGTTGAAAAATAAATATATTTTTTTCCAAAATTTTTGTGTTTTCTTTGTTGGGTCGGGTACTTCTGGGACCACCCTCGTATATATATATATATATACATATTATATAATATATAAATCGCATGAATGATTATTGAATTTCATTTTAGAAAAAAAGTGTTACATAATCATTTGTTAACTTTCATTTTACAAATAGCTTTAAAAAATATTTTAGAATAAAAATAAAAAGAAATGATATTTTAAGCCATATTAATTAAATTTTCAAATAATAATAACTTAATTCAAAACTAAATCGAACGAATTATAATGTATGTATATATACATTATAACTGAAATCGACTGTGCTTTCTTTTTAAGTCCGAAATATTGTTAACACATTGCGGACCAGTAGTTTTATTGCTAGCTTTACCCAGTAGCCAGCTATGTTTTCGGTGAATGAATACAAAAAGGTTTTACATAAATTTTTAAGCCACGTTTTAAAATTAAATACCCATTGCATTTTGAAGTTATTTATTACATATTCTTACAAACTAATATATTTTTGAAGTATGATACTTTGTAAAACACTCTGTAATATGAAGTGGAACTAAACAAAGCTGGAAAATGTAACGTGTTTCCCTTCTCTTACCGTTACTTCTACATACTTTGCGAACTTTAGTAGGATATTTCTTTTTGTCTAAAGATGGAATTAGCACATGGACGTGCTGCTTCATGTTGCCTGACAATGTTTGGGAATGATCTTTCTGGGGAGCTCTCGTACTTTTTACAGTTGATGGACCAAGATTGCCGAATTTTGGATCTGATGATTTATTTGATTTGGATGAGATCCACTCTGTTGCTACAGTGAAAATAAAATCCATATATCTTATTTGGTTTTGTGGATTAAGCGCTTGACAAATCCTGAATGAATAAAATAGTCCACAGTTAATCAAGTAAAGCAGTACTTTTTTGTCCATTTTATTGTTTCCCTAAGGATACTACTTATTGAAAGATATTGATCGGCAAAGTAAACACCTTTCATATAGTTATACTGCACAATGGATACTGGCTTTTTTATTTCCTCTCCAGTTTGCCAATTTGTCTTTCCTATTGCACAAGAGGAAGCATCATGAATAGTTGAAATCATTCGAACTTCTCTTTTATCCTACCAGACCAATAATAGGATGTCACCTTTTCTTCGGAAGACTATTTCACCTCTTTTAAGCGCAGATACTAGAGACTAATCACTTTTAATCCCATATGGAACTTATAACCTCGGCGAATGCGTTTTCCGTTACACTGCTCCACTCTAAATGACAATAACGCAAATATGAGAATTCTAGTAATTGGCCACAAGCTCTAGAACAGAAAACACGAGAATTTTCGTGATCCGTCCGCAATGTTTTAATACTTCAAGGGAAAATATTTGTTTTTAAGACATATATTAGGAATCAAAATTATACAAGTATAAGGAAGAAATCGTAACAGTGTTTGGTGCAAAAAAACTGTTCCATACAATTCACGTATCAAACAACTCTATGATATTTTTTAAGCAAAATGAGAACTTTACATTTACATTGAAAAATGGAAGACCGAATATTCTTATTAAAAATAAGTTAACGTACACTAGTTTCTCAATATTCAACAGTACCAAAAATTTAGTTCAAAACAATTTATTTGTCAGTTATGCTCATAAGGTATTGAAGAAAAATTTATTAAGTTGGTAGGAAAATAATTTCGGTTTTTGTTTTCTGAATGCTAACCTTATTCTTTTTCATTGAAAGTGGAATTTTATCGTGTTCATATTAATATCATTTTAAAGTGCATTTTTCGGTATGTATTTTGGTAAAAACTTTGATTTTATTATTAATTTTACTCGAAATTAGGTTATTGAATTCAATATGGAAAAGAAGCAAATAAGAGTCATTTTTGTATGAGTTCAAAACTGGTGGTATAGCTCCATAAACTGCTCTTAAACAAAACGTTGCTTTTTGTGTGGGGACTGTTAAGGAATGTACGGTGCAATAGTGGTTTCAAAAATTTTGTGCCGAGGATGTGAGTCTTGAAGATGAAGAAGGTTGCGAGTGTCCTTCAGTTGATAACGACCAACTGAAGGAGTTAGTTGAATCAGAACCATGCACAACAATTCAAGAACTTGCACAAAAGTTAGGTATTAGACATCCAACTATTCTGGAGCACTTAAAACAGCTAATTGATGAAGCTGTATATGATTTTAAAGGTCATAAATCGCAATTTGTTCTACCAACCTTATATGTTATGAACGTACAAAAAGTTATAAAAAACTATCAAGAGAAAAACTTCAAAACATGATTTCAGCAAGATAACATTGCCCACACTTTCTCACCTCTTATGAATTATTTACAGTTTGTATTTCATGAACAACTGACTTCAAAAGGGTTCGATCATCGAAGTATCTACCTACTTCATTACTCGAATTTAAGTTACCATCACGTATTAAAAAAGCTACGGTTCGACATACAATATACAGTAAACGATGTATCAAATAAAATATAAAAAAATGTGTTCGTAATATGTTTCGTTGTGTATCATTAAATAAAAAATGAATTGATTTGCTTAAATACCTCCGTCATTTATTAATAAAGAGTCACGTCTGTTTGAACTCTTATGTATTAACAAATTTACAAAAAGTTAATAATTAATGCTAAGAAACAACAGATATGTTAGATTAAATAAAAAAAATCCAAGTTTTTTATTACTTTTCTATCTTACTTCTAAAACCATTAATAAATTTCAATGAGACAAATGTTTCGTTCGACAAAATATTATTTTTACAGAAGTAAAAAAATTTAAAATTTTAATTTTAAGCTTTGTGCACAATCAAATTTCATGCTTAATAGATATAAAAAAGTCTACTTTTAGTTCGAAAAATCAAGTTATTACATACATATAAGTACACACACAATGCATTCATATATATATATATATATATATATATATATATATATATATATATATATATATATATATGTACAATTTTTAAAGGGATAGGCAATCTTGTAACGTATAATGTATACATCTATCGTTTAATGAGAAGTGACTTATCCATAGTAGGATTTAATCCTTTAACCTTTCGGGTCAATAACCCAATATACGTATCCCTTTCTGAACCAAAATGACCTTTATCAAATACAATGTTCTTGTCGAATGTGTCGCTGTATGTTTAATACATGATCGAATAATTCATTCATTTGAAATTGCAATGTTTATTCGGAATTAGATTGTTTAAAAATCATTTTGGATTATATTTCTGGTGCAGATATTGTTAAAAACAGTGTTAATAAGCAGATACTTTCTGATTCCACCTGACTTAAAATTAATTAATATAGCTCTTTATTTTAATGTCGTATTTTTAACTCACAGTAAATATATTTTTATCGTCTTTTATTTTATTATTTATAGTTACATTCATACGAATATTTTGTAAAAAAAATGCTCAATATCCTTTACGTGGATTCAAAAATACTCTTAAATAATAATGAATAAAAGTCATAAAGTAATGTTCTTACTTTTTAATACGAGGCCAATTTGAAAAGGTCGCAGACTAGCTATGAAAGAATATAAGTTGTGTTTTTAAATTACTTTTATTTTTCAATATGATCCCTCTGTACTTCAATGCACTTTATCCAGCGATGCTTCAATGCTTTTATGCCGTCACTAAAATTCTTTTCTTGGAGGTCCTCAAAATAGCAATTCAGTGTTATTATCAATTCTTCATCTGACAAAAATCGTCATCACCATCGATGTTTTTAAGTTTTGGGGACAATTTATAAAGAATTAATTAGGTTTTTTGTGCTTCATTTGTAATCTGGCTGTGTTGCAAAAATTATTTAAAAAATGTACTACCGAAACAAACAGAATTTCTTTGGATGACTTTTCCTGATATAAATAATTTGACAGCATGTAGCTGTTTCAGATTATCACTGAGTAGGAATACTATTCCCAAATTAGTCAAATTGAATGACTGCGTATCTAAACATTCCATCCCACTTTCCTCAACTCGATATGGTCTCAGAACGACTTATTTCTCCACGAATTACATCTATGTAAATTTATCATTTATGACACGTGCATGGTCAAAATGTAAGTTCGGGACAAATAATAATTGTTCCCGTGGTGTTTTGATTGAATGTAATGTGAATGTGTGGATATTCTAAATATATTTACAACTCGTAAATTTCACTTCAATCGCGCGTGACCTCATACACACATTTTTTTACTTAAAGCTAATATTTAATCAAATTTAATCGTATAAGTATTTGTTCTTATTAAATCATTAGACACTTTCTTTGGACTTATTTTTTTATAAAAATATTATTTACGTAAGCATTATTTTATTTATAATCTTTTTAAACTGTTTTTCCCAAAGAAAAGAAAACATACCCTGTTCATACCACAGAATCTGTACAAAAAGGCTTAAAGGAATGTTGTACGAAGAGTAAAAACATATAGTGATGTCTATATAGCTTACGGTAAATCGTGTCCTTACAATCGGTAAAACAAGAAGTAAAGAAATCGAATACGCCGTTGCTGCATGCGTCGGCGACTCCAAGTGTCTGTTGTAGTAGTAGACAGCAGCAACCCGGGCCACGGTGATAAATCACAGTCTGCCAATGACAGGCGACTCGCGAACCTCTACGCCAGCCGCGACTAGTGGCGGCCGCCGAGGAAATTTGTACGCCCGCGTGGAAAATCGCCGGAAAATGGCTCGTCATCGGCCGTGTAGTGATCGATATGACCATCGTATACGAATATACGATCGCATACAAGCACGCACGTAGTACTTGGACAGCGATCGACTCTCAAGTCGAACTGTGATCGAGGTTCAGGCACGTGAAACGATCCCTGATTTTTTTCCAACGATAAAAACAATTTTATACAAACTACTAGTGCTTAGTTCCATAATATATATGTAACTATAATTTATGCTCGTTTTTTTATATTCAATATAAATTATTTTTTCAACACTAGACCGAATAAAAATATAAATTGTTACTGAAAGATTGTCGATCCCTTGATGAATTATCACACATATCATTAAATTAATTCAAAACTCATGATACATCTGTTATCCTCTTAACATATTAATGCCTTAACTGAGGATGCTTCAATTTTTACATTCCGCTTTTAACCCTACAGGATATACATCATCGTGAGTTAAAAATACTGATTAATTTGAAATCGCCACGATTTGAGCGTTTATTTTTTATTATATATATATATATATATATATATAAATATATATATATATATATACATATATATATATATACACATATATATATATACATATATATATATATATATATATATATAAATATATATATATATATATATAAATATTAGAAATTACAGCTATTATTTAAAAACACTAATCAAATTTTATATATGTGTATACAAAATATTTAAATAATAAATATACATGACAATTCCAAAAAACTTCATTTTCATTCTTCAGATCTAACCAAACTAGTAAATATTACGCAAATATATTAAGGTATATTAATAGAACACAATTCCTTAATTCCTGAAAGGTACTAATTTCATACAAAATATTTTTTCATAAATTAAATTTTATGACACTAGTCCAAATATTTCTCGATCAAACTTTGTGTATACATATATATTAGGTTGATAGAAAAATAATGGCGCTTTATGACCTTCAAATTCATATAAAAATCGCCAATTATTTTCCTACCAACCAAATATGTATATATATATATATACAGAACTAAAAATCTCTTAATAAAATATTCTTTCAGTTTTTAATCATTAATTAATATACTTGATTTTTCATAATGTTTTTGTTACCAATTATTTAAAATACACTGAATAACATTTATTATATTACAAGAATCAACAAAACGAAACTATTTCATTTTTTTAAGCATTACTATATGAAATTTAAATGTGTTATCAATTAATTATTATGCTATAAAACTACAAAATTTTATGAAAATAAAATCAACAATTGAATAGATCTTTGAAAAAAATGTGAATAAGTTAGAATTGTAAATAAAATTGAGCTATGTGTTTGTAAGTTTTTATATTTGAATTACTAAAAATTCTACATTTCTCACTATTTCTAAAGTTTATATAAATATATACATAATATATATATATATATATATATATATATATATATATAAATAATGAATATATACATATAATGAATATATATATATATATATATATGAAATATATATATGTACTATATATAATATAATATATATATATATATATATACTATATATAATATAATATATATATATATACTATATATACTATATATAAATATATATATATATATATATATACATAATATATATATACTATATAATTATAAACAATATACTTAAATATATGTTTCTATGAGTAAAGATCTTTTTTGAACATATATCAGGAAAGAAATATACGTTATAAAAATCTGTTTATGAGACATTTCTGAATTCTATTTTGAAATTTATGTTTTCTTGTATATCAATAAGCTCTGTCTACAGAATCGTGAAACTAGTTTAACATCAACATGAAATTGAAAAGAAAATAGTATATTATATGACACTATATGACTCCAAGTATATATATATATATATATATATATATAATAACATTATTGAAACTATTGTAAAATGTTTCTTAACCCTTTTAAAATTATCATCAAACTATACATTAATTTGAAAACAACATACTTAACGAAAATAGTAAACTACTTATTTGAAAAGAAATTCATACTTATAGTTGATTTTGAATATACGTATACAAAATTGGAAATTTCAAGTATTTTTCAGGAAATCTATCTCATACACGCATTTTGACATTACACTATTTATATGTTTTATGTTTTTCATAGTTTTTTACAAAAATTGAGTTACTGGATAATAATATTTGTAAAAAATTACATGGATATTAAAGTCATTTGGGTATTTGTATACGTTTTTGTTTGGAAACTTTTTAATTTAATTGTCGAGTTCTTGAATTTTTTTACTTATGTAGGTTTATTTTTAATTTCTTTAAGGTATTCTGTCTTATACATAATTGTTATTTTTTGAATTATATTAGGTGTAAAAATTAATTCATTGCCTTTATATTGAACAAATTATCAAATTAAAACATTATCTCTTTATGTTAGGATTTTGAAGTACCAACCTTAACATTTAAAAACAATATTATATATATATATACATATACATATATATAGGTATTCAATTTAGGCTTCCACATGGAAGTATTAAAAGAGGCCGCAGGGGTTAAGAAAAGTCATGTTACTTTTTATTCAATATTTTAATTCAATTCAATACTGAAATAAAATTGAACTAAAATACTATATGAGAGATAACATTTTTTTATTTTTTGCCTTTTTTAATACTTTCGTGTGATAGGATGAACTGAATCGCCATATATATATAGAGAGAGAGAGAGAGAGAGAGAGAGAGACCAAGCACTTCATATAATCTCATAAAACAGTAGTGAGCACGATGGCATCAGAAAAATAGCATATTAGGCATTGCATACTTTTCGCATTTCAGTTGAAAAAATACTTCTGGAACAAAGGGAATGATTTGTTTTTTGTCGGAAAGTGTTGTGACACGTAAAACATGCAAAAAAAATGCTAAGACACAAGAAGAGGTTCAAGAATGTATAACGACTTCATTGACTTAAAGCCGCTATATTTATTTCCATAAAGGATTCGTCAGTTAACCGACAAAGAGAGCAAAGTTCTACAAAACAATAGCGAATATTTTGAGGATTGAAAGGTATATAGTTTTTTTTCTGTCATATATATATATATATATATATATATATATATTATTAATTTATGTAAAATATTTATTCAGGAATGTTTCGAGTATTTACCTCATACATACCCTTTTGCATTAGATTAATTATATATGGTGTTAGTTTTTATAATTTTATTCTAAAATTACTAAATAATAACGTACATATACGAATATGACAAAGTGAATAATTAATAATGGAATATTTTTATTGTTATATATATATATATATGTATAAGGTTTTCCAATAAGGACATTTTTTTTAATTTGAAATAAAACACATAATTTGAACTGAGATTTCAAGTTTTTTATTGTATATAATAATTTGGGGAATGCCATTTGTAAATGAAAAATAATATCGTGTAAATGAACACCGTATGTTTTTTTTACAAGTAACGATTTTTTGTTAAAATTTTGAATAACATCCTTACACAACTGAGGCTCTATCTCACTAATTTCTCACCGGATTTCATCTTTTAGGTCGGAAATTATTTTTTGATTAGTGACATACTGCTGTCCTTTATTAGAGACATTACCCCAAAGGAGATAGTCCAACGGTGTTAAGTCACAGGATCTCGGTGCCCAATTAATATCTTCGTTTTTGGAATTAACGCAACCAGAAAATTTTGTCTTCAATCAATCAATTATTTCACCAGCTGTGTAACTTATTCAACTGTCCTGATGAGACCATATGTCCTCCAAATCAATATCATCAAATTCTGTCCACAAAAAATGGTCATCATATTTCAATATGTTTTTCCATTCACAGTAATCGTTTTAGCAGCCTAGTTCTCAAAGAAATAAGGACCAATGACTCCACTGGGACAAAGTGCACACCAAACAGTCAATCTTTCTTTATGCAACGGCTTCTCAACGCTTACCTTCAGATTTTCTTCACCCCAGATTCGACAGTTTTGCTTGTTTAGATAGACAGAATTCGAAATGAGGCTTATCGCTAAAGATAACTTTTTGTCAATGTGTTGTTCCAGTTTCCAATTAACAAATCTCCGATGCATACAATTATGGTCTGCTGGCTTCAACTCTTGCGTTAATTTAACCCTATAAACTGTCATCCTTAAAACCTTATGTAAAATACCCCATGTGATCGTCCGTGAAAGGCTGAAGCTCTGAACGTTGTGGAATTGACATTCCTGGGCTCTTCCGATACACTTTCATGATAAAAACCGATGTTTTCTTCAGAACGAGTACTATGAGCACATGTTGGTGTTTCTTTATCTTTAACCGATTCAGTTTCTTCAAATTTATTCACTAATCCACAAATGTTTAATTCCGATAGGCAAGTATGTCGATAATAAATATCATTGTTCCCATATAGTTGCAGTAGCTTTTCTGCTTTATTTTTAAACTATTTATTAGCTTCTGAAAAAAAATTGATGATGTGAATGGTACTCCCAAGTATATTTTTCTATTACTTCACTTTTTATTGCTCATCATAAAATTCGGAATTTGCATTTTTCATTTTTAAATGTTATATTCTTTATTTTCTCCACATTTACGAGATGCGTTTTTAAAGTAAGTCCGTTTTATAATTACCGCAGATGAAATAATAAGATTGATGAGAAGAATGGGGAGAATGAAAGAATGATTAGATTTTGCATGCGCAATAGTTTTACGTGGTTCATGGATTAACAGTCACCCATTTTATCGCCATCGGATTCTTGTTTGATGTCACGTATGAGTGATTCATAATGAGTACAACAAGAAATAATCCTGTCAACGTCGATATTTCTACTATGATTCGGTTTTTGTTAACAAAAAAAAAATAGTGCTACTGAAATTTATAGGAAATTTTGTGAGGTGTATGGTCCAAGTGTTGAGTGACAGTACGGTTAGATGGTGGTGTCGTTTATTTAAACAAGAACGATCGAATATTCATGACGGAAAAAGTAGTGGCTGCCCTAGTGTGATGATAAACGATTTGAAGAAAAAAGTGATTAGGAAAATTCGAGAAAATGGTCATTTTGCAATTTTGCAATTGATCATTGAATCTCCAGAAGTTTCGCGGTCAGTGATTTATGAGACTGTGTCTCATAAAGCCGGAAAGCTAGACTACGAAAATTTGTGCCAGATGAATATTAAAAATCTTAACTAATGCACACAAACAAAAATATAAAGATTCAGCTAACCAAATTTTGCGACGCCAGGAAAATGAAGAAGATGACTTTTTAGCCACATTGTGACTGGAGATGAGACCTGGATTTTTTATGCAAACGTCACATCAAAGCAACAATCAATACAATAGCACCATTCGTTATTCCCGAAGGCAAAGAAGTTTAAGTAAATACATTCGGTCAGGGAAAATCATGGCTACCGTTTTCTAAGATAAAAAATGAGTCATGCTTTTTGATTTTTTTGGAAGTGGATTGACGATTAATGCCGTATTGTGAAACGGTGAGCAGACGTACCATTCAAAACAGAATACATGGTTTGCTATCCAGCGGGATTGTGCTTTTTCACAATAATGTGAGACTTGATTCCGCAGCTCGAACTATTCAAATGTTGCAAGATTTAGATGAGAATTATTTTACCACGCACTCGACAACCTCGATCTTACGCAAAGCGATTACCACCTGTTCTTAGCCTAAAGAAATGATACGCATTTCAACGCTATTAAAATGGCGAACTGAAGACATACGTTACTAATTGATTCGTCACAGGAGGCGGATTTCTTCGACATAGGAGTAAGGATGGTATTTTTGGTACCACATACAAAAAATGAGTAGAAGTCAATTGCGACTATGTGGAAAAATAATGTATATATAAATGTCTGTTTCCTGTAATAAATCATTTTATCATTGATGGTTTCTGTTAATTGCTGAAACGACCTTACTTTAAAAACGGACCTCATATGCATATCAATGATTAATTTTCCATAGACACTCTTAATGCTCAGAATAAAGTACATTCTTGCACATTAAATTCGTATCGAATCAATAAAAACTTTAAGTGTACATTATATAGGGCAATCAGTTAAAAAAATATTCTCCTTTTTAAACTCTACGCTACTGAATTTCTTGTTCTAAGCAAATTTACAAACAGTTATTATTAATTACATACAGTTTTTGTTATAGTACATTTTCAGCTCATATGCATACACGCAAGTTCGTACACACACATACAAACGCAGACACATGCATGCATGCATATATATATATATATATATATATATATATATATATATATCACTATCTTACCATTTACTATACATTTATTAAGTATATCAAAATTGAATAATTCTTAAAATATAAAAAACAAAAAAAAACTCTTATTTTTAATCTCGTGTCTCATTATAACGTAAACAAAGAAAATAATTAAAATGCACGACTTATATGCAAACAGATAATATAAGAAAGCTCGTGTGCAATTTTATAATTTCTAAATGGAAATTCTTGAGCGCTCAGAAACTTATTATTAGTTCGAAACTTACAGGTGGCCGATTACGTTCGTAGCTTAGCCTTTAACTACTCACTTACATTAGAATTATTTCCCAAGAGGGGCGATACATTTCTAAATTAACTTTAAAAAAGGTATATCGCCGCTATTTTTTCATGTAACGTCAACACATACACTTTATAAGCAACATATATATATATATATATATATATATATATATATATATATATGCATGTATGTGTATATATATCATTCTTATAATATATTCGATTAGAATAGATGATAATGTAATTTGATTGATTGAATCATATATTCTTAATAATTCAAATAAACAGATTAAAAAATCAATTATCAAACTCAATGATAATTCAACTAAAAAGACATCAATGGAGTATGCTTAGTTGACTAGTTTTAATTTTATTTATTAATAATTAAATAGGTTGATAAATTTAATAATAAATAAAATCAAAACTAATAAATCAAGCACACTTCATTATGATATTCCTGATTGAATTATCATTGAGTAATATATATAATATAATATATATATATATATATATAATATATATATATATATATATATATATATATATATCTTAATAATTCAAATAAGAAAAAAATTAAAAAGTCAATTATTAATGTACTTGGTTCCTAGTTTTTATTTTAATACATTATTAAATTTACAAGTCTATCTCTTAACATTTATTAAAATGTACTCTATGTTAATATTTACATGCATTAAAATGTATAGAATTCATTTTTGTTCGCAAAGATACATGTTTTAAGATTAGATTTTCCGCAAAAAAATGTGGTACGACTTAAATATTAATAATAATTGGCAAAATGTTAATAATAACTGACTTATCATTTTAGGATACATCACCACTTTAAATTCAGATCGACACTTTATTAACAATCAGTGATTAAATAATATATACGAAATATTACAATAGTTAAATAATAATAATAAAACCATCATAGTAAGTCGAGGTACTTCATCCGTGCATAGTAACCGTCGTAACAACTAGAAATATAGTTTATATTAATTACTTATTAAGAATGACAAATAAAACATGCTTTCACAAACTTAAACGAATATTAACTATTGAGTTATGCG
Source organism: Acanthacorydalis orientalis (assembly GCA_034766995.1). Lineage (NCBI taxonomy): Eukaryota > Metazoa > Arthropoda > Insecta > Megaloptera > Corydalidae > Acanthacorydalis > Acanthacorydalis orientalis. The sequence continues at coordinate 25,810,207 of CM068318.1, read as the reverse complement.
TAACAAAGTGCTGCGTTCACGCACCATGAGAGAAATGTATGAAATGAAGTTTAAAGTTTGTGCTACAAAATATTTTTATTTGTGACGAAAATTGAAAAACGTGACATATAAATGGATGTTTCACTTTTTACTATCATACGAGGGTAGCGCCAAATGTTCTCGGCCCAACATGTTTACGCATGGGCACGCGTGAAGAATCTGCATACAGTGTGGTAGATTCACACAGTGGCGTTCAGTAAAAATTTGAAAGTTATAACTAGATTAGTCGTATAGTAACAGAGATAAGAATAAAACGTGTTCTTAACGATATCACATATAACCAAAATTGAGTATCGTACGGTAATTAAGATTCTGGTAAAAGAATGAGTTATACTGTACCAAATGAAACATCAATAAGATGGCGTATACGGGAAAAATTCCCCTTCATACTCCACGATAAAAGAATGGGCTAAGAAATTTCGAATGGGAGAATAGTCACTGGAAGACGAATCGCGCCCCGGTCGCCCTGTGCAAGTGTTCACACCCACTTATCGAAGACTTGGTGCTTAGTGAGTGACGCTTAAAAGTGAAAGGATTATCAACAATGTCCTATCTTTCACAAATATAAGTTTTCCGAATTCTTTATAGCAATTTAGGAATAAATAGTCAGTGCGTGATAGGAACCCAAACTTTTTTCGTTCATTCAGCGTCATTGTCAAGTAAACGGCGTACATTCATTTCTAGAGCTCTGTAACCCAAATCCACATGTACTAATCGAGTCGATTTTAACAAAGAATGAAACAATGGTCCTTCACTGTGATCCTCTGTCTAAAAGAGAAACCATGGATTGGCGTCGAGCAGGTAAACCAGCTCCAAGAAAAACCAAGGTGTTTCAAACAACAAAAAAATCTTACCCATTTTTTTCAAATTTCAAGGCTATTTTATTAACAGATTTTAAGAATCGCAACACTACTGTTAATTGCTCATATTGTAAAATATTGTTACATAAATTTCGGGATAATATTCGCTAGAAAGGCTATGAAACACAAAAAAGGAGTGAGTTTGTTACAAAAAATGCATCAGTTCAAACCGTTACTCAAGCCGCTATTCGAGAGTGTGCCTATACCCTATAATCCATACATAGACGATAGCAATTATTACATTTTTGGTAATTTGAAAAAAGATTTATATGGACAGCGTTTTAATGATGACAATGAGCTGAAAACAACGGAATCTGACCACTCTAATATGAAAATGAAAAATTATTTTTGTAAGGGTGTAGAATTGCTAATTAAGCGTTGTAAAAAATGTATTAAAGTTAGAGATTATTTAAAAAAATAATAAAATCTTGTTTTTTTCATTTACATTCCTTCTATCTATGTCAAGAGTATAATTGGGAGCACTATTCTCGTATAATGTCGTACTTTGATATAATGTACATCACTTTCTTTTATTTTCATGATTTTTAGAATTAGACAATATTTTTGAGGAAGCAATTACTTTTTACCCGCAAACAATAAAACAAATTCTAATCAAAAATATTCAATAAATAAATTTTAGTCGTGTTTGATTGTTGCTTATGCGCATTTCAATAGCAATTATATTTTCCTCAGAGTGTCAGTGTACATAAAAAATTACTTTTTTTATACTGAATCATCCTTACATTCATTAGTTCATGTCTACTTTACTGTATTCGCTCGTATATAGCATTATTAATTTATGAAAATGTGAATTTAGGAAAATAATACAATATTATTTTCATAAATTCACAACACGAAGTATTTTTATATTTCAAACTTCTTGGAACGACTTCATAAACAGATTTATTGAAAAACGTCATTCGGTTTATACAGAAGTGCATTAATAGTCTACAATAAATATTAACATTTTTATTGACAAACAAAAATCATACTATAAAAATTTGACTTTACTACTGTGCTTAGTATATACTATAGGCTGTTAAATGGAGCCATTCATAGCTAATATACACTTCTACACTTTTTATTCATTGATCAGTAATATATATATTTAATGTGTGTCATTTGTCTACGTTATATAACAGAGTCTGTCTATATCTAATACTTATTAATAGATAAAAAGTCAACGAATATAGGAATATCGATTCTGTATTGTCTTCAAAAATTAATTATAATTTAAATTATCTGCCATCATCATTATTGAGGTGAGGTTGTAATTAAAAATTAAAAATAAATTTTAATAAATCTAAGAAATTTCTAAAGTTTAAATAATTTTCTATTCTTCTAAAATAGTGTTGAAATAACAAGTGTTTCTGATCAATTTTATAAATTTTAGTTACGTTGAAGAATTGTAGTAGTAATTGCTAACAGACTAATAAAATTAAATAAAAGATTAGCTTCATTAAATCCGAATCAAGAATAAAAAAATAAAACTGATCAGATATAGATATAATTTTTTGTACATTTGTTTATCTAACGTCGACAATATAAAAATATATAAGAATATAAGTACGACTTATGAAACGAGAAAAATTGGCATTTCTCAGAGAATTTATTTTTTATTCGAAAATCCATCTTCCCGTCTGCGAATCCGTTAAACGTCGACTCTTACACATTTTCAAATTGCGACCGCAACTCCGTCTCCCGCCGCATGTACAAATACAAATATTAATTTTTGATCGAGAGAAACAACTTTTAATCATTGTTTTCCGAGTTGAATATAATGAAACATTTCGCAAGTAGGTGTACAAACATAAGCAAGCGCGCAGGCATCGGGTCGTGGATTACTGTTCTAAATTCCATTTACGAGCAAACAATATTGATGTCAGCAACAATCAATCAATGTTAAGGAGACAGTTGATAAGCCCCGATTGCCAGTTATTGATTTTCTTAACAGAACGTTTTGCTTGTAACAGATATACACGACCAAGGTCTCCTAACTTTCAAAATATAAATTCGATTGTTCTCGTACGTATTGTCTCGCACGAACTGCCATTATTATACATTATATTAATTATATAAATAACTTTCGGCTCTATAAAATCGTTTAATTATGTTTATCGAGACAATGTTTACGTTTATGCGTCTATATAAATATAATAAGTTTTGTATTTGTTTCAGTGCAAAATGTCGAGAACAAATGTTTAAGAACGAGTGCAATCGAAATTAATTACAGTTTTAAAACAATACAAGAAATTTAATCATCGACAAAAAAAAAGTTCATTTCGATAGAAAATATTATTCTTTTTCATTATCCTAATTCTTTTTCATCGACAAAACATTTAGCACTGCATACACACATGTTAAATACATATACAAATTTGAAAGAATAGTGATTTTCATATTATCTCTCTCTCTCTCTCTCTCTCTCTATCTATATATATATATATATATATATATATATATATATATGTATATACATGAGGGTCGTTTGATAAGTATGGTTAAATAGGCAAGTTAAGCACTGTTTTTTTAGAAAAATCGATTTTATTTCTCAACACAGTCTCCATTGAGAGGGTGATCCAGCGAGTTTCTAATTTTTTATCCTGTCTGAAAAGAATCTTTTCTCAAAGACTGCAAAATACGCATTGACGGCGGCGATGATATCCTCATTCGACGAGAATTTCTTCACACCGAATCAAATTTTCAAGTTTAAGAAGAGGAAAAAGTCGCACTAGGCCATGTCCGGAGACAGTGTGGATAAAGAATTAATTTAAAATCTAATTCGTGCAATTTTTCCATTGAGACGGTCGACATGTAGGACGGCGCGTTATCCTGGTGAAAGAGTACTTTTTTGTACGCCAATCTCGACCGTTGTTTCAGCTCTTCTTTCAAACGGTTCAATAATGTTTCATAAGAGGCTCCTGTTATCGTTTTTCTCTTCGTTAAATAGTCGATCAAGATAATTCCTTGGGAACTCCAATAGTAGCCATCACCTTCCCAGCCGACAAAACTGTTTTTGTCTTCTTCGGTGCACTTTCACCAGTTGTTGTCCACTGCTTTGACTCCTTCTTCGACTTAGGTGTGTAGTAGTAGGTCCATGTTTCTTCCACGCTGACAAATCGACGTAAAAATGCCTGCGGATTATGATTTAACATCTCCAAACACTGGATTAAAATGTTCTTTCGTGTGTGTTTTTGATCGACAGTCAACAATCGCGGTACCCATCGCGTACACAACTTTTTCATGTACAATTTTTCGTGCAGGATATTGTGCACTAGTTGGGTTGAGTTCCCTACAGTCTCAGAAAACTCACGCATTTTCACTCGGTGGTCTTCCATAATGATACCATGGATTTTTTCAACAATATCTGTCGTGATCTCAACTGGGCGTCCAGAGAACGCTTCATCTTCAGTGCATTTTCGACCACCTTTAAACTAATTTATCCTGAAATAAACAGTCTTCAACGCTCGTACAGAGTCCCCATAAACTTTATCCAACCTCATTTTGATCTGGGCGGCCGTCCAGAATATCGAATAAGTTATTTTAATATATTTAAAATGAGATCTTTCCTAAACATTCTTCAAAAATGAGTAAACAGAGTACTATAATGATTCTATAAATATTTCTACAACAATTATCGTTTTTCTAAAGTACAAAAATGATTCTATTTTGACAATCTTTCAATAATTATAAAGGATTTGGAAGAAATAATTTCTTGTCTTTAATAATCCTTCAGTGCCACAAATTCATAATCTAATTTTTTATGTAAATCTATCATAATATTCATAGAATTTTGACAATTTTACATGGTACTGTTTTGATTTCTACTGAATTGGTTCAAAAGTAAAACTAGTTTCAAATCAATTAATATGCGATTCACATAAATTAATCAATATACACCTGACAAGCTCGATTCAATTCACCTTCAGAAAAGAATTATTTTTTCAACAAACTACACAATTTCTTCTAATCTAAAATAATCTATAAGTTATTATTAATTATTTTTAATTGTTTCTTATGCGCATTACGATAGAAACATAGTCGCCTTTACAGAAAAAATTGTATCGAAATGCTCATCAGGAACAGGAAACATAATTATTAATAATTTATTGAATATTTTTGATCGGGAAAAGTGTGTGATTTATGAGATATAAAAATAAGTCAGTTTGAAAGAGAATGAAGCCACAGTGCCAGCACTTTTGTGTCATTTCAGTTTATTCAACTGAATTGATTAATTTAACTGACGATTGTGAACACAATTTTATTGTAAAGACATTTATTGGGAAAAAACAATGGAACTTTTAGATTTATATAATTGCAATATTGCATAATTAAATATATCATTATCGAGAAATTTTAAAGGAAACAAATCCATCAATCACTGTTAAATGAGTATAGATTTACAGTGCTTTCAAACATTTCTTGTGTAAGTATGCAAAAGATGTAACTTCTTTCTGAAATTCTTTAATGTTGCCGCTGATTATAAATTTAAATTAACCGTGTTAAAAAAATATATACAGATAAAAGTTTATTTTCACTTCCAACACATTCTACAAGAGTTTCGAACAACTTTGAACGTATTTACCCACACGACACCTGTTGACTGGATTCGTCGTATCTTAATAGTGATGTACAAATTTGTTTCGGAATATCTCTTGAAAAGTTCTCGTCCGCTTACCTAACTTTACCTCACTTCACATTGATAAATAAATTTCTCTATTTACATACAGACGCATGCCGAAAACATGAATTATTAATAAACGATTATTTTGTTACGAGCGACGCTTTCAACTTGTATTCAATCTATATTTTATTAACAATAATTTGTACAATTTAATATTTAGAAAAGTTTCGCATTTTCTTTGAACTGTTATATATCTTTGATTCCGACAATGAATATACACCTATTTGTGCATATATATATATATATATATATATATATATATATATATATATATGTATACACACATACATGTATATACACACACACGAATGTCGTTTGATAAATTTGGTAAGTTTCTATGATGTGGCAGCACCATTCATTCGGTAACGGCATGGCTATCAAGTGTCACTTTTCAAACTAGCATAGGCGAAAATTCAGCCAGAACCGACGCGTTGTTAACGTTCTACAGATATTTGAAGCGAGGATTGCAGCAGTTGCCGCAAAAGTGGAAAAAAGAACATGCTGTTTAGAGTTGAAGAACGAGTTCCTGTTCAGTCTGAGAAGAGTTATTCATTTAACAGGTGCTCATGGTCCTCGTCTTCACTTTTTTTCAGTCACTTGGGACGTTCTCGGCCGTAAAGATCAAAATCACCATTTCAAAATGTTTGAACCCATTTTTTACATATTTTATACATCACAACAACTTCCCTCAAATCTGAACAAATCATTCTCACGTCTTTTTTTCATCTGGAATGCGAAAAGTATTGAATGACGAATATGCTGTTTTTCGGACGCTATCATGTTTACTACTGTTTTGTGAGATTATCCCAACTGCTTGGCCAAGGTATATAGTATTTTTAAATATTAAGGTTGGCATTTCGAAATGTTAAAACACGAGAAAGTATTTCAATTTAAAAGTTATTATTGATAAGAGTTATTAATTGATTCAATGTAAAGACATTAAATTAATTTTTACACATAATATATATATATATATATATATATATATATTATACAGTAAGTCTATACATTACATTGCCAATACAAAATGTGAAAGTACATTGATAATTACAAGAAATAAAAAATAATATTTTCTCTCATTTTGTTGTCATTTTTTTTAATTCGTCGAACTTTTACTTCATTTAAATTTAACTTTTTACTAATGGCTGTAAATTCCTCACCAACGTTCAACCGATTTATAAATTTTATTATTTCTTCATGAGCTATAAATTGTTTTTCTAGCTGAAACTTATTTGGAATATCATAGTCAGTGCTAAAAATACTTTTTATGGAACAATTTTTTTAAACAAATATTACTTAAAGTAATTGCATATATATATATATATATATATATATATATATGTATATATATATGTATATATACATAAAAATACAGTTGTCTTATGCGGTAGATACATTCCGCAAAAAAAAAAACGCATATAAAAAAATCGCACAAAAAAGTGATAACTTACGTTGAAGAATTAGATATACGTTCCATAATTTTCTAAAACCGCATAAAGCCATAATTATGTGTTAAAATAACCACAAAATGTCATAAGGAAGTTTATGAAAATTGAGGAAAATAAGTATGCTTAAAAAAATTCATTCGAAAATCTGAAAGTATTGTTATAAAACTTAAAATAAGTTTGTTTTAAAACTTTATTAATTTAATATTATTGAAAAGAAACAATTTTTTTTAATTTTTTTTTATCAGAATATTGTCACTAACAATATTCGCCACCATTTGCGAAGTGGTGCGAAATCGCTTTCATCACTAGAAGAGATTGCAAGTGCATCAGTTCTGCATGGTAAAAACAATGGTTCTTCACAAACAGAATTAGTGTCAACTTCACCCTCGTTCTGTGTTGATTTTTTTTTCTCTGACAATGTAATTAGTGATTAAACTTTGCGATGATCATTTTATTAATTTTTTATGCAGTTCGCGATATCCAGACATACAATTCTTCAGCTCACATTGGAATTTGAAGGTTTGTTCAGAATTTGTGTCATTAACAAGAAAACGATTTTCCAATTTCAAAGTTAAAAACATTCTCAAACTATATTTACAGTGAGTGGGGCAGGTTTTTCTTCCACTTCACTATCGTTTTTTGGATCTTCGATGATATCTTAAGTTAAACCAATATCAGTGTCACTTAAGGCATTATCCACGAACAATTCGTCGACATCATTCTGATTAAAAGTATCAGAAACTTCTCCACCAATTTCATGTGTGAAAGTAATGTTTTCAGCTGATAATGTTGATATTTGAATGGTTGTACTGTTCGCATCACATACAGCCAAGCTGCTTTCAAGCAGGCATTTAAACTTTGTGGTCTTTTTTCAGCGATAGAAAATAAAAGAGGACTTAAACATTCCAAAATAGATTTTTTTTACAAATGTCAGTTACTGTTAATGACATATTTTTGCTAGTTTATCCAATATAAATTTATAAGTGCGCTAACGTAATATTTTTTTAAAATAACAATTATGCCTTGATCTAATGGCTGAATAATACTTGTTGTATTAAGTGGAAAAAACAACCTGCACGTTTGTATGTTCTAAATGCGGATGAGCTAGTGCATTGTCAACAATTGAATTTTAAAATCGAGAGATTTCTGCTTCATATAATTTAAATTAAATATGCACCGCAAAACTTTAAAACTGCATTAAAAAGATACACATAGATTCGACTATATATATATATATATACGAGTATATATATATATATATATATATATATAATAGTAATAACATTCAGGCATGCGACATAGATATAACAAATTATGCATGTGGTACTCTTATGCATTCAATTTATTAACAAATATCACTCGCAATAAATCTCATTTGATTTCTAATGAAAAAGTTTTCAATTTTCATTTTATGAAAAAAAAACACATTTTAAAATTTATTTATATTTGAACAACTGTATTCCAAAGAAGCAAACTGGCCCAATAAAATAATAAATATCCTCAATATGATAATAACAATAGCGAATACCGAAATTATAAACTTGTTATTGATCAATTTTTATTCATTTAAAATAGTTTTGATATAATAGTTTAAACAGAAAAATATTTTTACATACTTTTTAAACTTGATAATCGAGCAAAAATTAATTTATAATCGCAATATACACAAATATACGACGAAACTTTGAGTCAACGCCGTTTATTTATACATGATCTCCCCTATTATGAAGAAAATAGAATGGAATAAATTGTGTTTAGAAAAAGTTAAATATATAATATATCTATTATTTATGGTTGACGTAAGAACAAATAATTCATGTTTATTATTTGACTTGCTTTGTTCTGTACCTATAAATGAGTATTAGATATACTCTGTTCTTTGACGAAAACTTTGAGAATACATGAAATAATTTAAAAGTATGCACCGTCGATTCTGTTCCAATAAGTACTTGGTTTAATTCTTATAGTACGAAAATATAACGCATTATTTATCTTCATAAATGCAAAAAACTGAAAATTATATACATTTAATGACTATAGATGACTAAATATAAAGGAATTGATAATTTTAGAAATATTGAATAGAAGTAAATACCCAACATTATAATATATTGGCATCATTTCTGAAATAGTTTCTTAATTTTATGACAAAATTGTGACTTAGAACATGTTCATAACAAAATATTTTGAAGATAGAATATTATTGACTAGAAAATTAAATACGTTAGAAATATTACATTCAGTTCATGTCAAATATTGATAAATATTTCCATGACTGTTTGAATAAATTTCATATTTTTGAATTTCTGTTATCTTAAATTATTAGGTTGCAACAAAAATTCGTAGCGTTTTCTAATAGATGTCATTAATTGTAGTTTCGCGCGAAACTCTATAATATGACATGATTCTATATGTGTTATATTGACAGGTGACATTTCAACGTTTCTTTCTATGAAATTTTTGTGCAATTTTGTGAATTTTATGTCTTTTAAAATTAAAATTGAAAATTGAGAAATATATGATGCATTTTCGTCATTTAATGCTGTTTTATTTTCGGAGAGGTAAAAACGCTGTAAAAACAGCAAAAAAGATTTTCACTATTTATGGAGAAGGTACCATAGCTGGGAGTGTAAAGGTTGTTTAATATTACTTTAATGTTTTCTGTTTATACTTGTACATTGATGTCGTATATTCGGTGTTCATGAAAGTGCAATGATATTAGTTCAGTTGGTACAGTCCAGTCTCATACCAATAGTCAAATGTTAAGTTGTACTGCAATATTTCATATTAAAAACGTTTCCTTCAATTCACTAAAGTGCTTTATTTACGCCTAACACCTTCATCGTTAACAGGCAGTACTCTTTAAAAGCGGTTCACTCGGTTCAGAGATGGAAAATTCGACTTAGAGCATCTCAAGCGTTCCGGTAGGCCTGCAGTTGTTGATAATAACAAAATTGCATTTATTGTAATAATCAACATTACACGACACGGGACATCACAGAGATATTTCAAGTGTCTCATACAAGTTTTGTGAAGTATCTGGAGAAACTTAGATATATAAATTGCTATCATGTTTGAGTGCCTCATAATTTAACTGAAAGAAATTTAATGGAACGCATTTTCATCAGAGATCCGCTCCTTAAAAAAACCAAAACGACTCGTTTCTGAAACGATTAATCACAATCGATGAAAAGTCGATCGTCTACAATAATATGAATCAAAAAACGTCTTGGGGAAAGCGAGATTAGTCTCCGTTAGACACTCCAAAACCGTGTCTTCATCAGAAGATGAGGTTGTGTATCTGGTGGAATTTAAAGGGTTCTGTGTATAACGAGCTTCTCTCGAATAATCAGACAATAAATTTGAAGAAGTATTATACTCCATGTGACCAATTAAAGGCGACAATCGATCAAAAACGTCCAGAACTAGCCAATCGGAAGGGTATTGCTTTCCACCAAGGCAACGCTAAACGTCACATCTGTTTGCAGACAAAATTGGTACAGTTTGGCTGGGACATCCTACCTCACCCTCGATATTCACCTAATCTTACACCTTCAGAATACCATTTGTTTCAGTCCCTACTACATTCCCTTAATCGAAAAAACTTCGCTTCCTGGAAATGTGCAGAAACTACTTGGATCAATTCATTGCCCAGAAAGAGTCAAATTCTGGGAAGGCAGAATTATGAAACTACGTGAAAAGTGGTGGATCAATATGGCACATATTTATTAGAAGAAATGTATGTATAAATAAGTAAATACCACATTTGAATTTCTTCTTAAAAACGCTACGAGCTTTTGTTCCAAACAATATTTATAAGGTTTCGGTTTGTTTAATACACTTATTAGGTTTATGTTCATTTATTTTTTTCAGTTAATATCTATATATTATATGATAAAATACTTAAATTGTCATTTATTACTTATTCATATGGAAATATCGGCCTAATTTTATCATCACAACTGTGTATATATATATATAATAAAAAATAAAATGTAATGGAGACATAGAACATATTTAATGTCTTATATAATACTAAATCATAGATAGTGCTTGCTAGTATCTTTTAGGGCAGTTTAGAGATTTTTACGTATGAAATATTCTCTGAAAGCCATTCTTTTTTTGAAGACTTTAATATTCACTTTAGGAATATATCTATGTAGATTGTATAATCGATATTTTGCGTATATATATATATATATATATATATATATATATATATATATATATATATATCAAGCTTATAAACGAAAACGATTTGAATGCTAAACGATTCAATTTTATATATCATTTTTTTGTTACATTATTGGTTATATATATTTGTACACACACACACACAGACATATATATATATATATACATATATATATATATATATATATATATATATATATATATACATATACAAGAGCGGTTTGAAGATTAACTCACTACGTGTACTCACTGAGTGACACGAAGACATCTGTATATGTTATTCATATAGTCCCGCTTCTGTTAGTAACGCATGTGAATTTGCAAGTAATACCGCCATTAATTCTTCATTTTAGATCAATCAAGTGTTCTTTTGTCAGTACTAGTTTCGGCACGAGTGCCAACCTCAGGTAATTATACACAAAATTATATCAAACTACTATCGACTAAAATTAGTTAGGATATCTAAGGCTGTGAGGATATCGAAAAAGCGAGAACATATCACATAGCATGCTAAATTTTGGGCAAACTCGATCACATGACCATCTTCGAGCAATGTTTGGCGCTGTTCAAGTGCAATCCGACAGAATGTTTGCGTTGATTTGTTACTATGGACGAAACTTAGATTCACCATTACACTCCTGAAGCCGATTATAAAAACAATATATTAATCAGTTTAATACTCAAAGCGTCTATTTGCTATTAAATTATTGCAAAAAGAATAACAAACATACTGATCTCACAAAACCTTTTATTTTATAGGTTTGTATAAGGTAAATTTATATGTTCCTTATACGGTTCTTATAAGGTCACCTTATATGGCACAATATAAGGTTGAGACTTACTAGGGCTCAAGCACTTATTTTAAAAAGTTGAACGAATCGACCTCTAAGAATGGCATAAAGGCTTTTGAGTATCGTTGGAATAGTATATTCAGCTAAAAGGAGACTATGTCGAAAAATAAAATAATTTTTCATCCAATATCTTATGGTTTTCCTTCCAGACCGAAAAGTTTTCATTATATATTCGTATTATATAACTCCTATATTTAAATATATTTTTTATATTCTGAGTTGTGTGGCTATGAGTTTGTGGTGCTCTGATTTATTTCAGATAACATTCAAAATCGTAGATTGTTTGAATTTCTTAATATATTTTAGGAACGGACAGATTTTAACTCTTTCATAGCCTACTTCAATTGTGTATTTTTTGTTTTGTTTTTTTATTAATCTTAGATAGCTATTTTTAACTCTATTGTATTCGGTTAGGAGGAAAATGATTTCGATTTTTGTTTTATGAATTCTAACCTTAATTTTTGGAGTGTTTGAATTTTAACCTTATTTTTTTTTTAATGAAAGTGTCATTTCATCGTATCGTGTCATTTCACGTTTAACATTCTAAGAAAAATATAAAACATGAGAACTTATAGGATTACATAATTTTCAGAAAAATAATATATATTTATGTTTTTTATTCCTATTTAAAGAACAATTCTAATTTATATCACAAATAACATTATTGAAATTTCATTTTTTTATTGTATCTGAACGTTGTTATTTGTTCGGTATGAAAATAATTGCGATTTTATTTTCTGATTTATAACTTTCATTTTTTTCAATGAAAGTGTGATTTTATTGTACTTTTATATATGTATTTTTATCGTATTCATGTCGATATCATGTTAATATTATTTTAAAGTGAATTTTTTGGTCTGTATTTTGATAACATTGACTTTGGTTTTATTATTAATTTTTCTTCAAAATGAGCTATTGAATTAAAGATGAAAAAGAAACAAATACAAACAATTTTCGTATGAGTTCAAAACAGGGGGTAAACCAGCAGACACTGCTCTTAAACTAAACAATGCTTTAGTGGGGGTACTGTTAAGGAACATACGGTGCAATGGTGCTTCGCACAGCGACCTTCTTCAGTTCATAACGACCAACTAAAGGCGTTAGTTGAATCAAGAACCACGCACAACAAAATGAGAGCTTACTCAAACATTACACGTTTGTCATCAAACAGTTCTGCACCACTTAAAACGACAAAAAAACAAAAATATGTATGAATTTAAAGGTCATAAACCTCAATTATTGTTCTAGCGACTTAATAGATTAATTAATCAAATATTATCTTATCTGATTCAAAAAGTTTCTTAATTGTATAACATTTGTATTTTTCTATTTCATTTTCTTGTCTATTTTTTTAATTTCTAAAAACCATTTTAGGACACCAATTTTTTGATAATCTGATCATTATATATATATATATATATATATATATATATATATATATATATATATATATATATAAATTAATTAATTAAATTGAATGGACTCAACATTTGGTATCGTTGTATTAAATTCACTATAACATTAAGTTATACTCCACCGTATTACCTTTACCTATATATGTTTTCTTTTACATTTAAAAATAAATAAAGCATATAATACAGCAATTGTGCAAACAAGTAACAAAAACTATCACTATTAAATACACATCTATTACACCATACAAATAAACTCACGTTCGAAGAACGTCTAGTTTTTAATAATCTTTCATACAAAATAAAGTAAACAAATCAATCCATTAACGTATAAAAGTAGTAAAACAAAACTGAAAATAAATTCATAATCTCTTAGACGGTATACACTGAATATTAAAAATGGATAAAATGGATGATTATATTATAGTAAGTTCATCATAAGAGAATGGAAGCATTTCATAAAGCTTCATGGAGCTACATATTATATATATATATATATATATATATATATATATATATATATATATATATTAGTGGTCATATTCGAGTATATCATAGAAATGTATTGTTCCAATAAAAACGAATACATTTTATATAAAATGATACGGAACGTAATATTTTTCCGCAACGAGAATAATATAACATTCGCATAATCACTTTTACTGCAGAGGGTAGCAGATGTTGTATCGAATTTAAATAAGAGTTGCACCAGTTTATCCATCTAAATACAAGGCGTCGGGCTTTCCCAGTTCTTTCTTATTCGTGCCTGTGTTCCTTTTTCCATTCAGTATTGATTTCATAAGCCTGCAATTTATCTTCGACAGTCGCTAGAAATTCGATACAGTTTAAGTGGTTATTTCTAAACTTTATCGACTCTGGCTGAAATGGCCAACCTTATTTACCCCCATTTTCTCATTCTTCATACACCCATACCATGTCGTTCACCTTCGTGTTACCCGTCGAGACGCACCTCCACGCAAAAAATTTCATATCGTATTTATTGTCGTTCGCTTAAATAGAATTAATTTCTTTTCTCCTTGAATAGTTCAGTATTTATGCTTATTGTGATTATATATCAATTATAAATGATTTTAATGCATTCAAACCTTTACAAAATATACATTTCAAATACATTTTTTATTTAAGGTTACGTTCAGGCTCTATACAAAATATATTTCAATGGATAAAAAGTAAATAAATAATATTAAAAACTACATGAAATATTTTAAAGTAATGTTACTTTTATATTAACAATATAACTATTATGTCACTCTTTATATATGGCCAAATATTTAAATTTAAAAGTAATTATTTCATAATTAAATAAAAAGTATTGAATCGTCTCTTTCTTAAACTGCGCTCATGTCACATCAAACATGTTCTTTCACGAATTATTAGAGAAATATTTAAAAAATTTAAATATTACAAAAAAAATGAGGATACATATAAAAAAATGAAAAAACGCACTTGTCTGGACACGAATAGGAATTTCAATTCGATCGCTTCGAAAGCATTAATGCTACTGTCATGCTGCTGTGCAAGATTATTTGGGAACATAAATTACTGATCATCTATCTGGGATTGTGTATGTTTGTATGTGTGTATTACATATATATATATATATATATATATATATATATATATATATATATATATACAATCAAATATCTTTTCATGCGGTAGATATGATCCACAAAAAACCACATAAAAATCATACAAAAAAAACAAATACAAAAAATTAAAAAAATATGGATACGTCACAAAATTTTCTAAAACTGAATAAATCCAAAGCAATAAGTTAAAATAGACTCAAAATCACATACAAAAATTTTATGAAAATTCAGGAAAATAAGAATGCCTAAAAAATCTATTCGAAAATCAAAAAGACATTGATATAAAATTTAAAACAAGTTTGTTTTCAAACTTTATTCATTTAATTTTATTGAAAAGTAATGATACATTTTATATTTTTTCATCAGAGCTGTCGACACTATCTGGAAATGTTCAGCACCATTTGCGAACTGGTGCGAAATCATTTTCGTCACTAGAAGAAGAGATAGTCAGCGGATCAGATCTGCATAGTAAAGACAATGGTTTTTCATAAACAGAATTAGTGCCAACTTCACCCTCGTTCTGTGTTGATTTTTTTCTCTGACAATGTAATCAGTGATTAATCTTTGCGACGATGTTTTTACTAATTATTTATGCAGTTCGCGATATCCAGACATACAATTCTTCAGGTCACGTGGGAATTTAAAGGCTTGTTCAGAATTTGTGTCATGAACAAGAAAATGATTTTCCTATTTATTGCCAAGTTGAAGACCTTCTCAAATTAAATTTGCAGTGAGGGGGATATGTTTTTCTTCCGTTTCACTATCGTTTTCTGGATCTTCGATAATATCTAAAGTTATACCAATAATATCATCATCACTTAAGGCATTATCCACAAGGAATTCGTCGACATGAAGTGGTAGAACCAGTACCAAAGCTGGCTTGCATCCGATGTAATTGTTGCTGTGTGTTTAGCGGGATTGCAAACGTGTTGTTTATTTTGTAAAGTACTGTCAACAACTTATCAAACTAAACGCAGCAATTAAAGAAAAGCGTCCAATTTTGACCAATCTCTATGGGTCATCTTCCACCACGACAACGCAAAACCACATACAGCAAAACTGACTACAAAAACGAAAGCATTTAAAATGGGAAATCATATTGCATCCACCGTATTCTCCGGACATTGTACCTTTGGATTATCATTTATTCCAGTTACGGCAAAACAGTTTAAACGGTAAAAAAATTTACATAGTGAAACCCGTCAAAAACCACCTCACCGCCTTTTTGCCAAAAAAACGGCGCACCTTTTACGAACGAGGAATCAAGCGGCTACCTGAGCGTTGGAAAATGATTGCAGAAAACGATACTGTATACATAATTGATTAATAAAAGCGTTTTCTGAGAAAAATAATCGCCCGAGTTTCAATTTCAAATTGTATACGAACTTGTGCACTGATACTAATATTCACTTGTCTGTATAAATGTCTGTATATCTATTCCCTGTACGTTCGTGCATAGTTTGATCTATCAGAATCAAAGTTTGTAAAATTACTTTCTACGATCCTGAAGGTGACATATTATTGAATACCCATAAGCTTCGTTAACCTGACTGTTCCAGATATGATTAAAGATTATATATTCCACATCGAAGATGTGGGTGTTTCATATAAAAATAATCATAATAAAACAGTAGAAAATCACACTATGAACATAAGTATCTATCCATACAATACACATGAAAAAATACCGATTTCATCCGGTTAGATCTAAGCATAATCAGAATCACTATAATTTTATTAGCATTCGTCTAATCTAGGATATTAAATATTTACTTTATCTACCTTACATCACAGTTCATCATTGGCGCAAGGAAAACACATATATTGAAAATATGACTAAAATTTCTAACTTACCTAATCAACTGGTTAGTTCAGTATTATATTTTTTTAATGTTATGCATCTAAAATAAGATTGACGTATACAAAAAATATAATTTGTTTACTCCTTAACTTTCTATTCCCAAATTTTGTAGAAAATGTTTCTATCTATGTATAAATTTTATTATATAGTTAAATGAGCTACTACATTTATTTATTTTAATACGAGACCGTTAGCTAATCGATGAAAAAATATTCTGCAATTTAATTGTAGAGAGTTTTACATACGAAATTCTCCTCTCAAATAACATGTACAACTGATATTACAGTGTTATATTAATATAATGTTAGTTCAAAGCTACAAATATATTCTAGACATACAAAAAATTCTGTAATTGCCCTATAAACAGTTATACAACATCTATTTGGTACTGAATTTCCAATTAAATTATACTATACCAAAAACTACGAGAAATACAATATAATAGAAATGACGAAATTTCAAGTACTGTAAAAAATAAATAAACTAACCGCATTTAGATATAAGTAATTCAGCACATGCCTCACTTAGTTATCTACATCTATTGTAGTTTTATAAATGAATCAGTGGTGAATGAATCTTAATCGGACAACAGTTATGAATAGAATAAAAAAATGTGAAACTCTGAAAGATAATAATACATTTAAAATACTGTGAGCTAATAATAGGAGTCAAAGGGTTTTTTTGAGAAAAACGCGTTAAAATAACCTTGAAGGCTTAACATGTACAACGACACAACATTTTAAAACATTAAGATCGGAACACTAAATCAGATTAAAAAGTCCAGTATCCTTTGTAAAAGTCAGAACACAATCGGTGGGATCGTAATCGGTCCCTGGGATTATGGAGATATCTTCCGACAAACCTCGGCGTTCTTAGCTTGCACATAACGTCACATTCTAATAAAATATGCTACACAGTCAAAGTGGTATCACATATATTACACATCACTGGCCTTCATTTCTTAGAATGAATATATGTGTTAATCTGATGTGCCTTATACAAAGCTTCGTATGAACGATTCGTTCTCGTCGATTCAGTCATTCATACGTCTTCCAGACACGAATCGAGACCTTACGGTTTTGTAACTTGTTAACGGTTACAAACTCCCAGCAGTCCCGCTGCCAAGCGTCAATGACTTGACGGTTGTTTCAAGTCGACCAGAACTACTCGAACATCCATCAAGGCAAGTTTAAATGCGTGACAGGCCACAACAGCGTTCTAATTACCTGCCATGCCAGTG
Source organism: Acanthacorydalis orientalis (assembly GCA_034766995.1). Taxonomy (NCBI): domain Eukaryota; kingdom Metazoa; phylum Arthropoda; class Insecta; order Megaloptera; family Corydalidae; genus Acanthacorydalis; species Acanthacorydalis orientalis. The sequence goes on along the minus strand of CM068318.1, from coordinate 25,792,005 downwards.
TAACCGGACCGGCAGCAAAAAACGATAGTTTTATCACGTGAAACGATACTAGTTAAGCACTTATGTATCTCTTGAATGAGATTAGGGCCCTGCGTATAAGAGAAAAGTGCAGCTTATGAGTCATAACAGATAAAGTACCTCGAATGGACAGAGAAAGCGGCGAAATGCAGAGATGGAGAAACAGCAAAGAGCTCTGCTCTTGGCGTGAGTCGGCACTTACATACTTCATCCTCGCATACAAACGCAAATCCCATTGCGTACCCAGGTCAGAACCCGTCAATGAAAATGTGTGTGTATTCAAGATACAGGAAAGACCGCAAGAAGCGGTGCTGGTACAGCCCTGAACAAATCTGGCTTCTAAAGAAGTGTCAGATGGCCACGGTAAATTGGCTGAGGAACAATCCACGATGATAGTGACAAAGAATGTTTAGAATTTGAAACTCTCGGGATAACAAATCTCAATTCGGAGAATAGTTCTCTTGCTCTAAGGTAAAGTGATTTTGTTGGGTGGATACGGAATTCGTAGAAATATTTTCCGGGGCAAAAGAAGACGCCGCGATAGCTGATGTACTAGCACCTATCGCTCATGAACTGTCATTGGTGAACGGTGAGCGACAGTTCACTATGTTGTGCGTAAATGCTTGGGATTGACCTAGTGAGGAACGTACCGGCAGTTAGACGGATCTCCACGTGGTGTGAGCCTCTAAACGTGGAAATATACGTATCTCAGGCTGAAGAATAAACAATACTACCATAATCGAGTTTTGATCTTACTAGTAACCTGTATAAAGTGAGAATGGCGTTCTGCTCTCCATTTAATATTGAAAAGTACTTTGACAATATTTAGGAACTTTTTGGGCCTGCTTCAAATCAATGAGATGCGGCTTTCAAGTCAATGTCTGGTTAAACCTAAAACCTAGAAAACGAAGTGTTTGCATGAAAACAAGTTGAGTGTCTCAAAGGAATAAGGTTGGATCAGACTGAAGACCGTTCAACTGAATCAATTATTACTCTAATTTAGGATTTTGAACTGCCAACTTTAACATTTAAAAAATTTTATACATTGACCAAGTAGTTGATATAACCTCACAAAACAGTAGTGAGGACGATAGCATCCGAAAAGCAGTATATTACACATTGTAAACTTTTCGCATTGCAATTGAAAAAAATGCTGCCGAAGGCGCAGGAACTATTTTTTCAGTTTTAAGAGATTTTTTGATTCATAAAACATGCAAAAAATGCTAAAACAGTGAAAGAGGTCCGAAAATGCAATACAACTTCGACTCAAAGCCACCATCTTTTTTTCAACAAAGAGTTGGTCAGTTACTAGACAGATGGGGCAATCATACAAAATAATGGGTGATATTTCAAGGATTGAAATGTATTCTATTTTTCTGCACACATTCATTGTCTATTAAAAAAGGCACCGAATTAATTTGTACACAATATTAAAATTTTTTAAAGTTTATAAGCATTTCATTCTTTTCAACTTTTGGCACTATATTTTTATGACTTCTGCATACGTTTTTTTCTTTATTGGCATAGTACAAGTATTGCAAAATTTTCAAGAATATAAAAAAACCATTGTGCAATATGTGAACAATTATTCTTTATGCAAAATAAGTAACAATTGCAGTATTATTTATTTTATTTGAGGTATACAGTTGTATTTATAAATTTGAACTTACAATAACTTACATGCCAATAAAGAAAAGAATTTCCAAATATAAATAAAAAAAAATGTTCATAAAAACTGCTGTGATACCAGTAAATAGCTTTATATTATTTGTTATTGATACTATAGCAAAATTTATTCTGTCGGTACCTATATCTATAATTTAATTTTATTCAAATTTATGTTGATTATTTACAACAAGAAATTCTATTAAAACATTGTTTAGATTTTTTAAGAAGCTAAAACATATTGAATTTAATATTATCTTGAAAATTCCGTCCTTAATTCTTGTTGAAAAATAGCTAGTACTAGTTAAATTTTTATGTATTGTTTATATACGAATTATTCTCATATATTATTCACGTCACTGATTAAATAAAACTATATTATCTAACGTAATGTATACGCAATGGTAAAATGTATACTTAAGCATCATATTTTGTCAAAGATAGAAATCAAAATAAACAAATGCGATAATTCCGTAAATATTTTCTTTTAAGACGACTATATCTTATTTCTAACTATAAAAATGGTGTGCAAATTAAAAAAAAATCCTGGAGTAATTTTACAAAGTGAATGTCTTCTGTATATCTACTTTAACTACTAATTTTATTTTTCATTATTTAAATAAGTTCTTTTTAATCAATTGTAGTTTATTAATTATTGTAACTTAATTTACAAAATAATCTTAGTTGATAACAATTTATACATTTGTAATTTTTTCGCGTCATTTGATCGGTTTTTTGTTTGTTTAAACAAACAAAAAAACGGTCAAATGGCATGTTAAAGTAAATATATTAAAAGAAAATAAATCTATTTGATCATAAGTGCATTCTAACAAAAAAAAAATACGTTGACAATAATATCGAAATGTTTTCATAAAATTTAAAAATCATCACGACTTTTTTTATACCGTAAGATAAAAATGTGAATATGACCTTCATTTAATTAAAAAATTATCTTTATAAATAAATAGTTTCTTAGAAAATTTTTATTTTTAAAATTTAAAAATAATTCATGGTTGTTAGCATTGATTTATGAGTAAACATTTAATGCATATCTCATCTTTTGTCAATCAATCATTTGAAATAAATTCAGATATAAATATAGTACCATATATTTCGTGTGTTAATAATAATTTTCATAAATACAATGTTTCAATGGAAACTCATATTTTTTTATTATTAAGAAGACACCAGTTCTAATAAAAATATCAAATCATACACAAGATCTGTCTCTCGGTGTATATTTGCTTATTCTTACATAATGTTTAGATACATAACTAATAATAACTATACGAACCTCGTAATAACTAAAAGCATGTACAGTGCACGTCGTTGAATTTTATATTCACGAAAACTATAATTTCAAGTAAAAGATTGAAAATATTGGTTTGTTATAAAATAAATCAATATTTATCAATAATTTCTTGTTTTAAAAACACAAGCTTGTTAAGAAATTTATTTTTAAATACATTATAACAATTTATATTTGAATTAAACATCTTACCTAAATGGCACTGTTCATAGCTATTAGATTAGAAAATAAATTTTTATTCTATTAAAATTTCATTACGAGTATTATATACATATATGTATTTAAAAAAAATCAATTACAATACAATAAAACCTTGAAATAAAATTTATACATCAATTATGCATATTACGTAAGTTACCTACTTATAAAATAACAAACCTGTCTCAGGAGACAGGGAAATTGAATGTATTTGTGTGTTAAAATTATTTTAATTTTTACTTGCACATTGTAAATGAATCATACACAGACAAAAACAATGACCAAACTCAGAAATATGTGAAATTAGATACCCAAGAAGTGTAAGAAACGAGTCCCTAAATATCTGTATTTGAAACAATCGGGGTTTTAAGAAAAGAATATATTTATTAACAAAATAATTACTTACCGATTATTCCGCACATCTCTTGATCTCACTGTATTGAAACTGTAATGTCTATTCGAAAAGCTTGAAGTGAGTTGACAGTTTGAATAAAAACACGAAATTGCCTATTTTAAAGTATTTTCATATTTATTTCAAATAAAAATTAAAACTAAACACAGAAAATTTGTTTTTAGAGAGTAACATCAAAACAATTTGTAATAGATCACGATATTCTATAACTTTTTTCAATTATACGTATAATGTGACGTACAGATACTATAAAAACTTGTTTTTGATATATTTTTCCCGAACAAATACTATAAAATAACACTAATTAAATAAAAACATTGATTTAAAATGACCACGGTAAATAATTAATTACGATTATTTAAATATGAACTAAAAACAGTTTGGAAAATAGTTAATGCATTCACCTCGACTCCTCGTCAGCTCGTACTAGAAATGATTCCAATTACAAAACTTGTCATTACTTTCACCATGCACAAAAGAGGGCAGATATAAATTATATAATAACAAACATAGAGTTCTGATTATAAACATCTGTTTATATGGCTTATATTAAAAAAAAGTATCGTTCTTGATTTTTTAATCAATTTCAAGAACTATTTCTATTTAATTTTTACATTTTACATGTACTGAACTTAATATATTTTTAATTCTTTTCTTTGATTTACACATAACGTAAATCAAAAACATCAACAAAAATGTTAATTAAACATGAAAATACGAAAAATTGACACAATTTTAAAGATTAACTATATTTAAATGTATTTTATTTATATTCTGTCATTACTGAAACATTAATATTCGTTACTATGAACAAACTTGAAAAAAATAATTTTAAAAATATTTATCGTTTTAAATACTCAAGCAAACTAATCAATAATTAAATATTAAATTGTATTTGTTAATATTTTTTTACTAATAATAAATTTATTTTTTATAAAAACTAGTTTTAAGCATGTAAAGACCACTTGTGAATTATACAGATTGTTTCAATGATATTGCGAAAAAATAAATACATATATTAAAAAAAAATAATTGTAATACACTTCTGGTGATGAGAATTTTTCATAATAACTAATATTACACATGAGACAAATTTATCATAAAAAATGAGCGTTATTGAAATTATAGCCCTGGTATCTGACTGGGCCACTTGAGTTCACCTACATATTTTAAAAAATATATTTACTCCTCATTCCGCCGGTAAATACGTTTTAAGATAAGAAAACTTAACAACCGTCCATAATTAACTAATATGAATAACAATATAATGCAATAAATTCAATAAAGTGGCATAAGCTACCATTGGTTAATTATCTACATTATGTGTATTAGTTTTATATACTCGTTCAAATGCAGCACAGATATAATCTTAGAATTAAATATTTCTGTCATAATACTAAAAATGATGTAATCAAAAATAATGCATCTATCATATTGATGTGAACAAACCAATAAATGATATATCCCATATTTCCGTCTTCACGGCCTGTTAATCTTGAACACAAATTATCCTTTCACGGTCACCTATACGATTTCATTCATCCGTTTTAAGTAGAATACAGCAAAATTTCTATTATTAATGTAGAATTTACACACAAAATTAATTCAAACAAATACCAATCTGACTTTTTATACCATAATTTAACAGCGTATTTTTGCTTAATCGGAAATGAATTTCAGTACTCTTTAATAACAATAAATATATTAATTATAAAACAGATTTTATTCAATTCAACAAAAAATACATTTTTTATACAAAAAGTTTAATACAACCTGCTATAGTGCCATACACATAAAAAAAATCAAATATCTTCATGTGAAGAATCTACTCTTAAACAACAGGTTTAACCTGTTGGCTGCGTCGCCCTATTGTAAGTGTACCTACATTGTGTAGCAAAAATGAAGGGATGACAAGCATACTCGTCAAACAAAGTATATGTCGCTGCTGTAAAATTGAATTCAATTATAACGAAATGACATTTGATTTTTTAAAAAATCAAAAATGTTATTGCTCAAATGCATCATGACGAGTATACTCGTCATACATAGCAAAAATGTTAAAGTAATTTTTTTAAATTCTTAAATTTTTCATATAATTCTTAAATTTCTCACATACTACTTTTCAAAATCTTTCGATAAATAGTTTATAAACCTAAGGAAACCCAACAGAAACGACTGAGTAAATATTTAAAACAAGTTTAAGATTTAAAAAATAATAAAGGTATAATAACTTGTTCAAAAAAATAATAAACAAAATTAAATTTTTATAATTACAAACACTTTAACAATGTTTCAACATTATTTTCAATCAGCACTACAAAGTTAAACCCATGTTCATAATTTTTACAATACCTTTATCTATCTATATATTATATAAATATATATATATATATATATATACATATACATATATATATATATATATATATATATATATATATATATATATATATATATATATATATACATATATATATATATAGATAGATAGATAGATAGATAGATACATACATAGATAGATAAAATAAAAAATATTCAAAAAAATCTTTATAAAACTACATTGCAAAATATAATGTACCTGCAAGAATATTTATATACATATCTACATATACATATAACAACACATTACAATAAATCTGCAAGAATGATTATATAATCATTCTTATACTAACATATTATACTAACATACTATTATACTGACATACTAACATATATATATATATATATATATATATATATATATATATATATATACATATACATATACATATACATATACATATACATATACATATACATATACATATACATATACATATATATATATATATATATACACATATATATATAAATCCATGGCATCAACTTATTTATTTAGGACGAGGCTTCTATAATACCCAAATATGTTTCTGGTTTCATTTGGTTACATGTACATGCTTATAATTGACAAGTGGGCGAGCGCAGCGAGGCTAGTTGTTGATGAGTGAAGCAAGTAGGGGGTGAAGCCCTCTAATATATACACACATGAATTATTCAATATTTTTATAAAATACTATAATTTATCAAACAAAAAAAAACATCTAGTAAAAATGCATCTGTTTGTTGTAGTATTTTTCTCTCAAAAACCTAAAATGAATTCATAATTATAGATATAATTATAGAGTAACTAATAGAAATCATATTTTATTCAAAATTCATTACAAAATAATATAAATAAGACTTTCAATACACAAAATAAAACCTATAATAAATAATTACATGTCAAATTGTATTTAAATATAATTTGCAAGAAATGATTTGAACAAATTTTCATCAGACCTGCAACTTATTTTTCAATAATAGTTTTAAACTATAATTTACTGCTAAATCACATAATCTTTACACAAAACTAAATATCCACTTCACTTTGTACTATTAAATACAAGAAAGAAATCTGTTTTTTGTTTGACTATTGCCTGTATGCATAAGACGACCAACTTGTGGCATATTAAACCTCCGCATTGCTTCCCTCACTTCATTCGGCATCAAAGCTCCCTGTCCTTCCCAAACTGGTCCTGCTACTTCCAATGTTACAGAATTATAAAAACTACCTGAGGCGGAACTCATCAATGGCTCAAAACTAACCTTATTTGAATCATTTCGAATGAGAAATGCTAAGTCAACAATCTGTGCTACAGTCTCATGTGCTAAATATGATAATATATCGAGGCACTGATTACTCAACTTCAGTTCATTCAAAGGTACTAACCATTCTCGAAAAATATTATAACTCTCTGCGAACATATCTTTACTTATGAATGAAGCACATCGAGCTGTAAAATAATCTACATATTGTGAACTACTTAACAATAAAGACATTTTATCAGCTCTTATAGCCCTCTCATATTTTACTTGATCGAAACAATTTACATCCATTAATTCACCTGTTTCATCAATATCTTCAATGAACTGTTCTATGTAATTTTTTTTCTTTTGTGTATCAAATGATTCTATATACTCATTTGGCATTTCAGTTCGAGACTCCATTGCAATTAATTTCTTGGCTTCTTTATGTTTCATGTATCGAATTAAACGTTGAATTGCTGCTGGGTTATGGCGTAACAAGAACAAAATATCTTCAGAAAGAATACAATTTGAATCTCGGCGATCAGCTTGTTCTCCAGCTGCGTACAATATATTTCTCAATTCATGAAGAACTATTGATTCAACAAGCCGTACTGTTTCTACTCTTGGCTCTGAACTGTCACCAAATCCATGCATCATCATTGCAATTTCTTTAAAATAACTAACTGTCATTTTTAGGCAACAATATAAATTAACTTTATAACCATTTATAATAATCAAAACAAATATAACTCATCATTCAATATATAAATATAATTACACATAACCTAACTTTTAATGTCGAAAACGCTTTTTCTTTACATAATTAACACCAATTCGAAATAATACTTATCTACCAAAAGTTTACCCTAAATATATATTTTTTTATAAAAAAAAAATAACAAAAATAGTTCAAACTTAAACTTCCATTGATTATACTGGGCAAAATTATTGAATTAACAAATTGAATCATAGATAAAAACTCAATCGAATCTTCTTTCTGCAGCTAACAGTTATGATCCATGTCATAACCGTCAAAATGCTGCTAAGCAAAAAAATGATCCATTATTGGATATTTTTGATTAGAAAAACTTTTTTATAATTTGTAGGTCAGTAACAAAATTATCTGTGAGATATGAAACAGAACTAAAATAAAACTCAAATTTTCAGTTTATAAAATCTTTTACAAAACACACTTTTAATGTACACACACAATGTCTTTCTACACACATTTACTCACATCTAAAAATATAAGTAAAACACTGAAAGAAAAAATTAAATCATAACAGTTAACTATATTTTTTTCCTAATTAATACAATTTTATTCATCACATAGTGATATACAAAAAGTATCTTTATTTTTACAAATATCTTACTTTACAGTTTTATATTTTAATTAAATCAATACAGAAAAATTAATTAAACAAATATAATGAACATACAGAGTATTAATGAAACACATTCTATGTATGTTTAGCCAATTTATGACTTATCATGAACTGTCCTATATCAACATTCTTTATATATATGTGGGCTTCTATTAAGTTATCTATCTCATCACTAAAACATACAAAACATACTTAACATAAAAAACATACTTTTACATCATAAATGAAAAAAATATGTAGCAATTTTAAATTATTATTATATACTGTCAATTATGAGTAACTAAAATATTCAAAATACAAATACTTTAAAAAAAGTATGTGTATATTCTTATAAGGTAATTACTGAGTTTTTGTATTAAAATTATAATCACATACACACATACATACATACATATATATATATATATATATATATATATATATATATATATATATATATATATATATATATATATATATATATATATATATATATATATATATATGTATATATATATATATGTATATATATATATATGTATATATATATATATATATATATATATATATATGTATATATATAATATATACAAGTACACAAAATTATGAAAGAATCTATAATGTTAAAGAAACATAATTTACCATTAAAAACTTACCATACTATTGCAGACACATTGCTATCTAATATTTCACTTCGTAAATACTTCTCAGCTTTAATTTCAGTCTCTTCGTCTATTGCAATATTCACAATTCGAAACAACAGTGCCTTAAAAAAATTGTCAATTAAAATTTTTCATAATCTAAATAAAGTCACCAAACATACATGTGTTTTCTAAATTTAGTACTTTCTACAAACAATATCAAATTATAAACATGTTCCATAAAAGTATATAAATAAATTTAATGTAGTAATTTCAACTATAATACAAATTAGATTTAAAAGCATTAGTACCTACAATACAACTGAAAATTTTTTAATTATTAAAAATATATTTTTCAGTTACTACTATTATTAAAATATATGCTGAACTGACCTGTTCTGGCAAATGAATCATATCTGAATGTATTTCACGAAGGTCCTTCATTGTAAGCCTAGATTTATTACCATAGTCAATAAAAAATACCTACGTTGATTAAAAAAAACATTAAATAGATGCATATGATATATATATATATATACACGCACGCTCGCACGCACGCACGCACGCACGCACGCACACACACACAAATACATGTTGATAATAAAACATACCTCAACAAAATCATCATTTACATCAATAACTCTTGCTCGATACAAAAAGTGATCATGTTCCGCTAAAACTAATTCTCCTAATGATGGTAAGAATTGTAATAATTTATATGTTTTCACTTTTTCTGGATCATTGATTAATTTAACGATTTGTCTTAATGAAATTACATCTATAAGTTAACATTTTCCATTCATCAACTTATTTATTTATACATATATATGTACATATATATATATATATATATATATATACATATGATCGTATTTCTAAATTAATATCAAAAAAATAAAAAATTCATATAATTGATAACAAAAATGTAAAATAATGCACACCTATCGTTTTTTTGTTACCAGGTTCAATGCATGCATAAAAAGTAACACCATTAACAATGTGTGTTACTATTAAATCCAGTTTTAATCCTTTTTTTGTCCAAAACTCATTTGTTTTATTATAGACAAATTGCTTATCTGTTGTCCATCCATCTAAAAAATATTACATTGAAAATTTCAGTACAATTAGCTGAAGTGAAAGTATACAAAAATGTATAATTAAAAATCAATAAAAACAGAATTACACATTTGAACGGTCAAATTAGAAACAAATATTTGTTAATGTATGTCTGTACACACCAGGATTCAAAAAGCCATGCTCTAAACGACATTTATTTCCTTTAAAACATTTTTTGCCAGTTTTATCTGTAAATGTACAAATACGTGCATAATCTCTTGGTATATAACCACCTTCAATAGCTTCTGATATTTGCTTTTTAGACTCAATCTCTTTATCAAACTGTGACCATTGATCTAATTTTCCATCAGAAAAACCTTAAATAAAATAATCGATATTATATTGACTTACAGTAATATATATATATATATATGTGTGTATATATAATATATATATATATACATATATATATATATATATATATATATATATATATATACATATATAAATAGTAAGTTTTACTAGTAATGCAACAACTGTGGTTTAAGTGTAGTTTAGTATCGTTTAGAGAATCATTCTGTATCAACAAGATTTAGTATAAAGAACCAAATAATCAGTGAAACTGTTTTTCCACAGTAGTATAGAACAAGCAGTGAAGAAAGTGGTATTATCAAATATATAATGTTACTAATCATAAATATTAGCACAAATAAAAAAATAAAAAATTGTAAAATGGTTGTATTGAACATTACAATGCAGTAGAATTATTATTATTATTATTTATTTATTTATTTATATATATATATACATATGTATATATATATATATCGTGACGTATGCGAGTACTGCCTGGGCCTACAACCCGACTAACACCAAGCGGCTTCAGGTGTTCCAAAACCGGGTCATGCACCTCATCACCGATGCGCATTTCCTGGTGAGGAACACCACTCTTCACCGGGACCTCCACCTCCCTACTATCGACGAGTTTGTCCGCCGACAGGCTAGCCGATTGTACGGGCGGGCAAGGTCCAGCGAAAACGCCCTAGTCCGCGGACTGGGAACCAACGACCTTGTCGCCGAGCACTGCAAACACCAGCGGCCTAGCCTGCTGGTGGCGCAGCGTGAGGTGGACGATGGTCAGTGACCTGGCGTCAGCCCTCCCCGATGGCCAGTAAGAGGTCGGCCTTCACTGGTCGACCTGGAGCTCCGCTGGCCCAACAGCTAGAAACGACCCCCTGGAGGGGGTAGAAGTGCTCCCAAAATGAGAATCTCCATACCCAGCAACATTCCAGGAAATACGAGAGACGCGAGCCATAAGCGTATATCGCTTGGTGCTCAAGTAAGCATGGGCCCATCAGGCCCTCGCTGCAGACGATGTGTGTGTATATATATATATATATACACATATATACATATATATATACATTATATATATATACATTATATATATACATTATATATATATATATATATATATATTTATATTAATAATAATACATAAATGCTTAATGATAGAGGTTTTATAAAATGTTTTTTCTAATAACAATTAAATACACAACTAAATATTTACCAACTGCACAAACAAGAAATAAAACTAAATGCAGATTAAGTTCATATAAAAAATATAATTGCAAAAAAATAAAATTTACTTTAATTTTTTTTATTTCTACTTATTTGTATATGTATGTATAAACATACATATACAAATAAGTAGCAATATAATATACATATAAATGTATATTACATTTATAACTGATACAATTTCTATTTGTTATCTAAAAATAAATTTGTTAATAAATTTTAAAAAATGCTGATTTGTTACTTAAATCGACTCTAAATGCTCAATATACTCCTAATTCATCCCTACTGTATCAAAACGTATTACTTGAAACTCACACACCACTGCAATGAAAAAATAACTACTGGTTTCTCATCAAACTGATGTTACACTACTACTTGTATTAAGGTTAAAATTTACTTTAATTTAAAATAAATATATATGGATTTCATTTATATTCACTACAAAATAAATCCTAAATGTTAATTCAATAATGTTACTACTTACAGTGAGCACGATAAATTTGATTTTTCATAAATTCAGATTTAAAGCAAAATTTGGAATCTTCTATTTCATCTGGTAAAATTAATGTAGCTATATTACAAGTAACCATAGCAACAAATATATAACTTTTTACTTCATTAATTAACACAACACGAAGACCTTTACTGTAAAATAACAATAATACATTTTAAACTTAATTTTTATTATAAAAAAAAAATAAATATAAAAAAATAAAGGTAACTTAATTTTATTATCTTAAAGATAAGTGTCAATTTTAGTGTATTTTAATATTTACTTGGACATTTCACAAGAAGCTATTTTGAAAGACTTTTCAGACTGCAAAATTTCTTTACATTTATCTATACTTTCTTGTGGCCATTCATCTAAAATATTTTCATTAGTAGATCCTGGAGGATAAACCTATAAACATTTATTTCATGAAGCTGAACTTTTGTCTATATAAAACTAAATTTAAAGAAAAAAAGATGTTATAAATTATATCTTATTCTATAATGAGCTATATTTAAATAAAATTATGTAAAATTCAAATTAAATAAACACATACATAAGCTAAATAGCATTTATGTGCCATTGGTGGAAATGAATATGCCTCAGATGGTAACGTACATAAGTCACTTAAATCAACAATTGATTCAAATCCTTCATCTAAAAAATGCACTTTTAATTTTGTGCTGTCTTCTTCGGAATCCTATAAGTTTAAGACAATGAAAATAAATATACTACATATATGTATGTATGTATGTATTTACATACATACATACATACATATGTATATATATATATATATATATAAACATATTTAAAACATAATAAATAATATTTGACTATAAATTTTATTACTAATTTTAAACAAATATTAAAATTTAAAAAATTACAGATTCAAGATAGTACTTTATTACATAGAATATGATGTGAATTCAAATCAGACCTCACAATTTTTGAACAAATCACCATTATGTTAATCATTTAAGTAAAACTCTCTATACATATTATACATAGATATATATATATACGTACTAAAAACAAATCAATGACTTTACAACGATGCCAAAGATAATTGTCTAATTTATTATCTTGAAAGTAACATGCAAAGTATAATCCTGTATTATTTTCAATAACTTTCATTTTACTCAAGTTTTTGAAACAATCTTCTTTTTTGCATACTTTATGTAAATTTTCATGTAGTCTGAAATATGATTAATAAACAAAACATTAACCAAAAAAAAAAAACAGAAATAACCGAATATTCTACACTTTAATGATTATATTTACAAATCATACTGCTCCGTTACTTCATCAGCAACCATTATATAAAAACAAGACGGTGACTCATAATAAGTAATTATGCAAGTTGAATCCACTTTTGGTACTTCATTTGGAGGAATTTCTAACAAAAAAAAATATAAGGAACACACACACACACACACATATATATATATATATATATATATATATATATATATATTTATGTATATATATATATAGATATATAGATATATATATATATATATATATAGATATATATATATATGTCGTAGACAAAGTCTGACAATCAGGCAAAGTTTGACTATGCCCGGCCGCTGTCAGTCAAAATCTGACTTTGCCTAGGCAAAATTTGACTTTGTCTAGGTGCCGTCAGTCAAAGTCTGAAGTAGAACCTCTACTCAGGGATGTCTACCCGCGTTTGGCCAGGTCAAAAAAAAGGTTAGGTGGATGATTAAGATGACAGTGAGGGTGAAGGCAGGATTTAAGGTGAAAGTGATCTAATTTTAATTTTATAAATCAAGATATATATTGACTAGTCAAAGTCGAACTTTGCCAACAATAACATATATATATATATATATATACATACACAGTATGATCTTTGTTCTTGTAATATTCAGTTGTTCTAACAATCCTTGATTTCAACATATATTAAATATATATTTTGTATATAATACAATATATATTTAATCCTCAATTTTGATAGTTATTTTTTATTTTGGTGATTCAATAACTTCAACAATTTGAAAAGTGACTTTATACTTGCAAAAACATTATGTTTTATCTTTTACATATTTTTTGTAATTATAAAAACTCAATTATTCCTGTCTAAATAATTTCTCTTGCATGTTTTAGTTACCATAAATTTTTAATAAGTTATTTATTAATTCATGTTCAGATCAATAGCTCTAATAAACTTGAGCTTTATTTCTTATTCCTATTTATAAAGTGAAACTTTTGTTATGTAGTACAAAAACAAATTTAATCAAAACAACAGCGGATCTTAAATTAACAATAAAAGAGAAACTGAATTAAACAAATAAAAATAAACTCATTCTTAACTGTAATAAATTATTTTGTTTTAATATTTGTATGACTTGGTCATTACAATTTTCAATTGCTGCAACATACTTAATCTACTAGTTATAAGAAATAAGACCATACTGTATATAACATATATATATATATATATACATATACACACACACACACACACACACATATATAAACTTACCTAGACATGCCACTTTTATTTTATTTTCAATTTCTGAAGAATTGTCTTTCATACTACAAGATGAAAAATATTGACTTTCTTCATATAATTCATTTTGTAAATCAAATCCCTCAGATACATCACTTGCTGTATAAAACGATTTATTACTTTTTGTTCCATCTATTGCAATTTTAATTTCTTTATTTTTTGAGTCGTCAAGAACTACAGAATGATCTTCTTTAAATTGCATAGAACTAGAACTACTACTATGATGAACTGAGTGTTTTTTATGTCCATTCCCTGAATCCCTTGATTTTTTTTTCATATTTGGTATATTTTTACTTAATCCTTTATTAATTTGCTGTTTAGAATCATTGAAATTTTCACTAATATTCTTTCCTCTTTCTTGTTTATTTTCTAATATAAAAGTGGGTGGTCCATACTGAATCGCTTTTTTTTGGTCTGATATACATTTTCTACTATTACTTTCATCTCTTTTATTCAAAAGACTTATTCTAAAATTATATTCACTTTGTATCATACTTAAATTACTAATAATTGTTGAAGTTTCTATTAAGTCGTTGTGGTCTAAAATATCATTAATTTTTATTTCTGATGTATTATGTATTTCTTTTTTTATTTTCTGATGATCAATGTTTGATGTCTCCATAATGCACTTATTTTTAAATCTTTTAGTATGCTTATCAAAATTTAAATTTATATCTATGAGAATACATTCAATCTTATCTAATTTATCCCAAATATTATAGCATTCTTTAAAATTTCTATTATTGCAATCATCCATTAGTGCTAACATTTCTTTTGCCTATTTATTGTTATCATAAAATAAAATTATATATAAATATAAGTGTGTGTGTGTGTGTGGTATGTATACACATATATAAACACATTCATATATATATATATACAATTTGTACAAAAAAATACATATGTAAACAACTTTATTCTTATGTTTAAAATGTTTTTCATAAATGTTAAATTTACCTCATATATTACATTCTGAATATTTTCAATGGCAATTTCTGATTTTAATACAATTTTATCATATTTAGTTTTCAACTCTGATATTCTGGTTTTTATAGGAGTCATCTTGAATTTTTTAGTCTGTAATATTCTGTTTTATTTCTGCACAATTAATTAAAACATATAATCATCTACGCATGTAACACTGAAGAATACAACATATATATATATAGATATATATATATATATATATATATATATATATATATATATATATATATATATATATATATATATATATATATATATATATATATATATATATATATATATATATATATATATATATATATATATATATATATATTACTAAATTATTGTAATATTTTAATACTGTTTTATTATAAGTATGTCAATAATTATAATAAGTTTAACATTAACTAGTATAAAAGATATTTTATAATTATTACAGTATATGAATGTTTAAATCTTTTTTTAAAAAATCTAATTTGTGAACATGCTGGACTCTAGCAATTAACTGTTCTAACCTCAATAAAAATACTTGACAACTGAAATTGTTGATTCATTGTTTAGGGTATATTTTTCAGAAGGAATTTAAAAAAATCATTTTTTATCAAATCTCAACGTATTTGAAACAACTGTATAACCGATAAGGGTTATACATCCATTCATATACACAAGTTATGCTAAATAGTTTTAAATATATTAGACAATTACAAAAATTTAACAAATTGAATTTTAATTCAAAAATGGGTAAGAACAATTACAAAGTAGCGCTTGGTCAAATGACTTCAACAAATAATAAAGAAAATAATTTCTCACAAGTACAAAAAATTGTTGAAATGGCAAAGGAAGCTGGTGCAAAGGTTGAAATATTTAAATGTTTATATATATATATATATATATAATCATTACACAGAAATATGATTTTCTTGTTATGGGAGACAAGTAATTAGATGCTTATGTATTTTTTAGATGTTATTTCTGCCCGAGGCATGCGATTATATTGCTGAAAATAAAAATGAAGCCCTAGTTTTAGCAGAACCTTTATCTGGACCTTTAATAAGCCAGTATAAAAATATAGCAAAAAGTCATAATCTTTGGATTTCACTAGGAGGTATCCATGAACTGATAGATGTGGTATAGTGATTTGGTTTATATTTTATAATTATTTTTTTTTGTAAAAATTCCAAATTACTCATTTATATACTTCTGTTTTATTAAATTTTATTTTAAAAGAGAATTTAGCAAAACCTAATATTTTAAATTTTAATATTATTCATTTTAATGAGCATTAATTATTTCATTTAGTTCTTAAATAGCTCTATATTTGAAAGAAACAGACAAAACTATTTACAGTACCATGCAGGTCTTACAAAAATTTTAAGTAAAAACAAATAAACCCGTAATTTAGTAAAATGAAATTATATGAGAATAAAAAAAATCAAAATTCAGTTTAAAGTACATATAAATATAAGTACATTTTAAGTTATCGATATACAACAGAATTCCTTGAACAACCTGCAACTGAAAAATCATAAACTGTCATTTAACTATTAAATAAATAGCATATATTTTTAAGACATGCATTTATTGTTATAATTAATTTGAGAAATGTGAATATAATACATATAGCAACTCTAACTTTTCAGAATGAAAATAAAAGGATTCATAATGCACATGTGATAATAAATGATCTTGGTGAAATTGTATCTGTGTATAGGAAAATACATATGTTTAATGTCCATTTGCCTGAAGAGAACATAAGACTGATGGAATCAGATACAACTTTAGCAGGAAGACAGATTATTCCTCCTGTAAAAACACCTATAGGAATGCTAGGCCTATCTATTGTATCCTTCTTATTAAACTTGTTCCTTTTTTCATAATTGTATACATCTTACTATTTATTGTAAAGAAACTAAAATAAGATAGTTTACATCTTAATTTCTCTAAAACAAAAAAATAAAATGGTATCAAATTTCAACATTAATTTTTGTTGTATTTTTTTAAAAAAATATCTCTTTTTGCAGTGTTTAGTATTATAAAGACTAAAACAATTTTCATGCAATATATAAACATCAAGTAAAATATCACTCCACTCACCGTCATTGTTCATTTTAGAGATGCAAAAATTATAAAATTTTATGTACCTTAATTAAAATCAGTGCTACGACTTACGATTTCCAGAATTAAATACAGTTCTAAGACAAAGTGGTGCTGAAATATTGACATACCCATCAGCATTTACTCATGCAACAGGTGTTGTACATTGGCAAACACTATTACAAGCACGTGCCATTGAATCACAATGTTATGTAATTGCTGCTGCACAAATAGGAATTCATAACAGTAAAAGAATATCCTATGGCCAATCCTTAGTATGTTATTAATTACTCATTAAATAATTTTATAAATATTATTTACCTATAATCTTTTATAACTTCTAAAGCTTATTATATGACTGTCATTTTTTTTATAGGTTGTTGATCCTTGGGGTAAAATTGTAACAGAATGTGAAAAGTACAACAATGAACGGTCATCTTATGAACCAACTATTTGTGTCAGTGAAATAGATTTAAATAAAGTGGATAATATAAGAAAAAAAATGCCAATTTTAGATCACAGAAGATCTGATGTATATGGATGCATCCGTGATTGTGCAATTTTAAGTTCAACTTGTTACAATGAGTATACTTTTGGAGATATTAAAATTCCTGAATCTATTGTTTTTTATTCTACCAATTTAACATATGCATTTGCAAACTTACGTTGTGTAGTTCCAGGCCGTATCCTTCAAATTTTTTAGACAAATAGAAATGCTTTTGTATAATTCTTATTTACAAAATAATTTTCATCAGTATCCTGAACAATAGAAAAGATGTTTTAGTTGCTACTATTCGGAAAGCAAAACGCCTAAACAATTTAACTCCAATAGAAACCGCTGATTTATTTAAAACAGTAGTCAAAGTTCAACAAGTATTGGAAAAAGTTCATAATACATCTTCATCCACAATTACAGTTCAAGATGGAGAAGATGCTGGTCAAACTATTAAAGTAAAAATTCATTAAATCAATTTAAGTTAAAAATAAACACACATATAAATACAGCAAACTCTCATATAGCACAATTAACTAGTTCCATAAAAACACCATATTATATAAAGTTCAAAGTTCATATGAAATATGTTTAATTTTTCGAGTGTTAATTGAATGTATTATACAATGATTTGCTGTATATGTGTGTGTGTGTGTCTATATATATATATATATATATGTATGTATGTAATGAAAAAATGTTTCAAAAAACATTACTTTTAGCATGTCCATGTTCATGTTATGCCACGTGCAAAAGGAGATTTTCCAGTCAATGATGAAATATATGCAAAAATGGCTGAACATGACCGTGGCCCAAATATGGTGCCTCCAAGAGATATTAATGAAATGATTGAAGAAGCTCAGAATTTAAAGCAACACTTTTTATGATTCAAGTCTCTTTCATGTAAAGTGACATAACAAATATTTTTTTTAGAAAATTCATGTATATATTAAACATTTAAATGTAAATGATATATATATATATATATATATATATATATATATATATAATGTATGTATATATTAAATTTATATTTGATATTAAATAACTTTTTTTAATATTAGTATTTTATTTCTGTAACTAAAAACAATAAAACATACACTATTAACACTTTTATGATTCAGGTCTCTAGTTATAGCACCAAACACAGAACATTTTTAGTTAATATTACATTTCTTTAATGAGTGAATTATTAAAACTTGAAGTGTTGTTAAATATGTATTTAAAAATATTGGGTTATATTAAATTTTAATAAAAATTCCGTTTATTTATTTCTTTATGTTCATTTGCAATTACAAAATGTTTAAAAAATAGATACCTTTTAAATCAAAATGTTTCATAATGCTTGATGCACTATAACAGGAGTGGGCAACTCTTTAATAATAAAAGCCATATATAATAACTTTCATACATTTTTAAATGTTCAAGAGCCTTACACTCGCCTGTCCCGAATTTGTTTTTATTGCATTCAGCAAGTCTTTAGAAGTATAGTTTCATACCTTTTTTAAGAATTGTCCATAACTGTAGAGCCTCCTTAAACAGCAGTTTTGACACAATGCATATGTATGTTTGAAAAGATAATATGAATTACCTGTTCATATATAAAATATTATAATATTGGTACATACTATACTAGTACAGATTATTAATATAAAATTTTAGGAAAAGTGGCAATGAAACAATATCATCTCAAGAGTTCCAGTCTGCCCACCATTGTGAACTATAAAATAGATTTGAACTTTTTGCTGATAGTAAAATTATTACATTGATCATATTGTTTTCCAATTAAAACATTTATGTTTTCATATAGGCAAAGCAAACAAGTTTACATACTTGTCAACTAATATATTTACAATCATACATAACAATCAGTGATATATCAAAATAATGTATATTTATAATATATCAATTTCTGTTATGAAATATGTTTAGAGAAATTGATATCGAGTAAAACTAAAATATACCTATACATTACAAACTGAAATATACATATATTATATATATATATATATATTATATATATATATATATATATATATACACACATACCCTAAAGACAAAATAAATAAGCTTTTTGGATGATTTGAAATATTAAATAACATAATTACAGACACTTCATATAAAAACAATTTTTGTGACATAAAAGTTTCATTTCACTATAAACAAAAACATACATTAAAAATCAACAACCTTGTTATAAAAAATAATAATTACTAATGTTCTTCTCTTGTTGATCCTGGACAATTTTCCTTCATGTCACGCTCATCATCAAACTGTGTACCACACCAAATGCAATATTCATGAGTACGTCGTAAATACATTGTTAGCATTTCTAACTTTTCTGCCATCTAAAGACAAAAGAAGTCATTGCTTTAACTACATTTACTTAATTATTTTAATTTTACATAAATGAAAGTTTAAACATCTTTTCTTTAAAATATATTAACTATGTATGAGTCATAAGAACTGCTTTCTAAAGTATATAATTAAAAAAAATACTACATACAGTATATTCATTTTCAATCTGTTCATCTTCATCTGTATCATCTTCATCTGTATCATTTTCATCTTCATTTTGTTCTTTCTCAACTTTTCGCCAAAACCAAATTTCTGCAGGTTGTGCTATATTCTAAACATAATAAATTATCATTTAAATAACACATTGTTTTATTATAATTTATATAAGCTAGATTTTTACAATTCATCGGCGTACCTTTTTTAAATCTAGCTCTTCACAAACACGTTGACTTTTTCTAAAATCAATTTCATCTTGACGTTCTTGAGCTTTCTGTGTTATTCGTAATCGAAAATTTTCTGGATTTACCTCCATTTTCAACTTTTCCATACGTTCAGCTTTAATCATTGCTTTACGTTCAGCTATTTCTTTTAATACACTTTCACGACCAAGACCCATTCTATTGGTTTTCAATGAAATTGATATTGGAGTTTTGCACCCTTCACCTGTGTGTGTGTATGTATATATATATATATGTATTTGTTTAAATATAATTTATAATTAGTAAAATATATTTTACCTGTCTTTCCAATCCCTTCTCCAGATTTATATCCCATTTTTTGTAACATTGCAAAACCTTTATTTGTTTCACTTATAGCTACCCCTAGTCCTTCTTCTCTTTTTTCTTGTTCAATTTCTTTTAAAGGTCGATAAAGTTTTTTATTCTTCTCATTACTCGCAATTTTATTTTTATGAATATCATGATTACGTTGAAGTACTCTATTTCGTAATAAACCTGGTCTTATATCATTTTCAGTGCTGTAAAACAAATGTTAAAATAAAATAGAATCAATAACTAGTACTTATTTTTATTTGTTGCAAATAATGGTAATAGTTTCACTAAAGTGATCATTCTGAACCATTACCCAAATATAATAATAATACACACCATTTTGCCAAAAAGTCATCCGACATATAATCACAATCATCTTGCATTTTAAAAAACAAATTATTACTGGAAAACACAACACGGCCGAAAAATATTCGATTTGATGCAAATCATAAACCAATTGACAACTATATTTATATTCAATTCACAAACATTTGTACAAATAGAAGATATTGAACAAAGACGTCTATATCAAGAATCATTTTTTTAACATTATTATAAAACAAAAATTTTAATTATTTTCATAAATAACGTTACATATATTTTTTTAATTGAAAAGAATTATTTCTTACTGAACTTCACTTAATACTTGTGGTATTATATTTATTATTTCCAGAATGTCTATGATTATTTCTATTATTCAATTCAAATTCACAGTGCTGCCAACTATAATGTTTAAATATTTGGTATAATATAAAAAAATAAACTATTTCTATTATTAAATGACAAATTTAAATCTATTCTCTAACATAGAATACAAAAACCAGAGATTCTTTATCTATGACAAAAACTATGTCCATAGTTAGTGTGAACAAAGTGATCATATTTTCTGATTTTTGTAACATTTTTATCTATGAATTCAATCCATAGATGCATTAAGCTTTAAAGACCATGCTTTAAACATATATAACCTTTTTTAGTATTTAAATAAGGATAAGCCAATTCCTAAATTTTAAGGTAGAGCCACACATGCGGCTATTCGCCGAATACCGAGTAAAATTTAGCCGAAGGCTGAATGTTTAGATGGATCTGCAAATACGAATGCTTAAGCGAATGCTCGGTATTCGCTGTTCCCATCTGGTGTCAGACTTTTGTGACGAATTAAAAGGAACGAGCATATGCATATTGTGAAAGATGCACATCATCATCTTCACATTCGGCGTATTTGTTCAATGGAGATATGCGCACATCTGGACCATGAAATATGAAGTTTTAATTATTGAATTTATATTTATTTATTTTTGAAATCTTGTTAATAACTTGGAAATTCGAGTAGTATTGTTGTACACTAATAATTTTGAACCTTTATATTGTACCAAAAGAAATTTAAAGTATGTTAATACCTGGAATTGTAATTGTTAATGCTTCCCTATACGATATATAAATCGGCCACATTATGCGCTTAGTATTCCTTCCAGTGTTTGAAAATTTTTTCCGGACTCCATCACTTCAAACCAAACCCTATACTCACTTCCTAAAACACGACTCTCCTTTCAAAACAGGTTTAAAAGCCACGGCTAAGACCCCGGACCTAACCCCAACTTCCATCCAACGCGCAGTAATAAGGCGTTGATACTGTAAAATTCACCATGATAAAACTGTTTTTGATTTGATGCGCTTAGTAAATAGTCTCCAGATATTAATCCTTGCAAACTATATTGTATTCACGGTCAAAAATATACATTTTCAAATAGAGTTGATAATTATTATTTAATTAATTGACTAATTTAAAATGGAGTAGAGTAATCAAAGAGTTTTGGAGTTTTTGGAAATTTATGAACAAGAATTAGTGATTTGGAATACATCTCTTCCTAATCACAAAAATCGTAACGAAGTTTTCGACGCCTGGAAGAGACTAGAAATTAAGTTTTGTAGGACGTATTCTATCACAGAACTGGAAAAAAAAGATTCATTGATGGCGTCATTCAGAACTTGCTGCACCGAAGTAAGGAATATTTTATTAATAGTAATTATCTTGCCATTCTACATTTCCATTGGTAACAAAATATTCGGCAAATTCATCTCTAATTTCTTTTGCTTCCATACCGGGCTTTCTTGTGATTTTACTTAATGGTATTAGGGATGACATGTTGTCTTGATCGTAACGCCACGAACCTTGTATAAGGTTTCCATCTTCTTCAAAATCACATCTACCGAGTGGAGAATAGTTTGAACGCGATGATTTACTTTTTCGTAAACAATTATGTAGAACAACACAATTCATCACAACTAACGCAGATTTGTTTGGTTGAAGTAGCATTGGTTTCCGTAGCACTCGAAATACAGAAGCCATTATTCCAAATACATTTTCTACAACTCTGCGAGCTTGTGATAGACGATAGTTGAATACTCTTGATTTGATATATTTTTCATGTTGGTCTGGTTAAGGTTTCATAATTCGTGTACTTAATCCAAACGCATCATTGCCAACAAATACATAAGGCACTGATTTCTTTCGCCCTGTTAATGAGCCGTCTGGAGGGCAATGAAGTTGGTTATTTTCTATTCTGTTTAACAGTTCAGTATTTCGGAAGACTGCACCGTCACTAAACCTTCCTTGAACAACAGTCAGCAAACAGAAAACAGTAGTCAGCATCTACTATGGCCATTAATACTATAATGAAGTTCTACTTATAATGGTAGAACTCAGATTCACTGTTTATTGGTGACTGTATAATAATGTGTTTCCCATTCATGGTGCCAATACAGCGGGGAAAATTCCATAAATTCGCAAACATTTCAGCTTCTTGTACTCATTCATTTGCATTTCCTGGAATCTGAAAAAAATAGTATTAGTAGTGTCAAGTTATAAGCTTTTCAAATTTTCAGCCAATAACGAGTCGGGGGGGGGGGATGAGTATTCGCTCCAAACGTAATCGCTCCAAAATAAATAAATATATAAATAAATTTAAATGTAAAGTGAATACCTAAAATTTCATAATAAACGGTCCAGATGTGCATATCTGCACGGAACAAATACGCCGAATGTGTAGAAGACGTGCATCTTTCACAATATGCAGATGCTCGTTCCCTTTGATTCGTAACAAAAGATCGACATCGGATGAGAATAGCGAATACCGAGCATTCGTATTTGCAGATCCATCCACACATTCGGCGTTCGGCTAAATTTTGCTTGGTGTTCGGCGAATAGCCGTATGTGTGGAGCGAGATTGAAATTTTTCAAATGTTTTAGGGCAATCTATTTCTGGATGAAATTAAAAAAGATGCAACAGAAGAAGCTACTGATGATAATACTTCGGGTAGTACGCTATCAACGGACAAAGACGCTCCAAATGAGGGTAAGTTTATATAATGACTAAAACACTAATTAACAAGTATTGTAATTGAAAAGTAATAATGATTTTTCCTTTCGCAGCAATGGTATTGGTTTCAAATTCTACGTCCAACAGCCCTTTACAAAAAAAAAAATGAAAACTTCTGCAGTGAACGAACTGAAGAGAAAAATAAATGATGCTTACTCTCTACTACAATCTTAGTGTCGAGACACGTGTCAAATAAAAGGATATCTGCGACATATATGGCGAACTAGTTGCGGTAAAATTAAGATCGATGGATGATGAGAGCAGGAAAATACGAGGGTGGTCCCAGAAGTACCCGACCCAACAAAGAAAACAAAAATTTTGGAAAAAAATATATTTATTTTTCAACATAATCTCCTTTCTGCTTTATACACTTTTTCCAGCGATGTTCAATAAGTTCGATACCCTTTTTTATAATAAGAACTGTCTTGCTCCTCAAAATACCCATTAACTGCCGACATCACTTCTTCATCGTTGGGAAATCTTTGACCACTGAGCCATTTTTTCAAGTTTGGGAACAGAAAATAATCCGAGGGGGCTAAATCTGGCGAATAGGGTGCATGAGGTAGCAATTCAAACTTTAATTTATTAATTTTGGCCATTGCAATAACGGATTTGTGAGCTGGTGCATTGTCCTGATGAAACAACACTTTCTTCTTAGCCAAATGCGGCCGTTTTTGCGTGATTTCTTCGCTCAAACGTTGCAATAAGTTCGCATAATACTCACCGTTGATAGTTTTTCATTTTTCAAGATAGTCAATGAAAATTATTCCACGCGCATCCCAAAAAACCGACGCCATGACCTTGCCTGCAGATGAAACGGTCTTCGCCTTCTTTGAAGCCGGTTCTCCTTTTTCAGTCCATTGTAATAAAAGTATTGTATCACGTAACGATGACCAATTTTCTCCATTTTCACAAATTCACTGAAAACGTTCACTATTGATGGCTGCCAAACAAATACTACATAACGTGGCGTCCTCAAATTTGAAACATATACTTTATAGACTGAGTACTTTCTAATACAGTGATATTTTTCAAACAACTACCGCCATCTCTAGGTCAGGCCGGATACTTCTGGGACCACCCTCGTAGTTATGAACAGAATCGACAACCTCTTGTTTGAAATGAAGATGAATAGGAATATACTACCTACTTTTTATCACGATTCAATTCTTTCCTATTCACAAAGTGCTGCATCACCAGTCAACACTAGGTTTAGTGTTGACTAGGTTTATGTAGGCACATAAACCTAGTCAAACATCAGAACCCATTCACACAACAAAAACAAATTGTGAAGCAACAAGTGATACTATAAAGGAATATTATGTACATTTTAAATAAAATAATACAAATAACTTAATACGAATCTGTTTATCTTAATGAAATTGGTTAGTACCTTGATTATAGCATTGAATACTTCTGGAACTATCTTGGAAATAAGTTGAGGCGAAATTTTGAACAAATACTGAAGGCTTCGGTAACTGTCTCTGATGCTAGAAATCGAAGGGTTAAAGCCAAGCGTTCTTTTGCCGGAATGGCTTTTCTCCACTTTGTGTCTTTTTTAGAAATCATTGGTTCTACTTTGCGAAGGAGAGTTTCGAAATCTTCACTTGACATTCTACAGAAATTTTCAAATTTTCCAGATGGTTCCTTTTACAAATCTGCCAAGAGATGTGTGCTATTATATCTATAAATAA
This sequence comes from Acanthacorydalis orientalis, assembly GCA_034766995.1. Taxonomy (NCBI): domain Eukaryota; kingdom Metazoa; phylum Arthropoda; class Insecta; order Megaloptera; family Corydalidae; genus Acanthacorydalis; species Acanthacorydalis orientalis. The sequence continues at coordinate 25,765,428 of CM068318.1, read as the reverse complement.
TACCGATAATTGAATTACGTATTTCCTCGCATTCACATTTAAAAATTATTTCATAATACTTCACTTTTGCTTAGATTTCTCTGCTACGGTGAAGTGAGATCATCCACCATCATTTTCTTCTAGGTTTCTTTTTTTTCAATAACTTATAACCACAACTCAAAATTACAAAAGCAGCCGCACTAAATATAATTTCAGAATTATTAACTATTTTTAATAATTGATAAAATAACCTAACCGCTCTTTCTCCGACTACGTTTTGGCGCGTTCGTTGCGAATTTTCATCGTTCCAGTAACAAATCGATGCTCCGCTAAATACGGATATGTGTGCTTGCGTCTTCTCGCCACAAGCATATCGGCGACAACAGTAGGGGAACAGCATTCGGCGAATAGCGGCATGTGTGGCCCCGTCTTTATATGCACACAAACTAAAGCCCGAAACCTTTAATCTCATGAAATCAAATTCCATGTGAATTCAACGATTCTTTTTTAAAAAAAGTTAGTTAATGCTGTATTTTTTACTATTTCTTACTGTATAATTGAAATTAATTAATAGATAAAAATATGGATAATTAAGATGTTATTGGTTACGAGTATATAAGTTGAAATAATAAGAAAAGTGTTAGAATATCTTGTTACAATTAATTTTAATGTTATACTATTTTAAAAATATCATTGAAATGATAAATACTTGTTTCATATTACGTTCACATTATTTTTGATCTCAGTATTGGTTACAAAACATTAAAAAATATAAACTAAAGAATTTTTATTATTTTTTTCGATATTTTTATACAATTTAAACGTGAACTGAATACATTTATTTTAAAATGCAAGTTTTGTCATAAGCGTAGACTTTTTTTAATGTTTAACATATCAATATTTTCTAATAAAAATTTTTGTTTCGATTTTAAACATATTTGTATAACTGTATGTTAAATTTAAATAAACAACCATTAAAATTTTTATAAATATATATATATATATATATATATATACATAATTCGTGTATTTTGTATACATATATATATATATATATATATATATATATATATATATATATATAAATGTATATAAATAACAGTTTATTTATATATACTAATATTTAATTTATATATAGTTTGCTATATGTTCGCTAATAAATGATAAAAAATGAATTTTAGTGTAATTAATAGTTTGTATTTCTACATTTATAAAAATGCTAAAAAATCAAATTTTATGTTATAAACAACATTTGAAGTATTGTGTAACTGATACTTTGCATTGGATGTGTAAAAAAATGGTAAGGTTTTTTTTGTATTAAAATATATAAATATTTCAAATCAATATATATATATATATTTAACTACACCAATGTTCATATGACCAGATATGAAAATTGCAAAGATTTTTCAGTAACTTGGCCCTCTGTGGTCGATAACGTAGAATCGAAATCCACATAAGCGATAATCGAATATAAATAATGATAATTTATTGAATATTTTTTATCCAACAATTTTGGTATATTTTGTAGGGTGAAAAAAATGATTAATTTGTGAAATATGAAATTTGCCTTCAACTTTTCTTCGTTTTTACATATCTTGTATATTACATGGTCTAAGTACAAAGATAAAATAAATCTGGTATAAATATTTAATCCATAAGCGCAATAAACAAAAACTCCCCTCTAAAAATTTCCAAAAGAAATTTAAGAGAATTGCAAATATTTTTTCTTTAGTTATATCGTCTTTAGAGTATAAACAGTGCAATAAAAATAGTAATAAGAAATGTAATGATATACATACATTGGTAGCCATTATCAAATTGATACCTTTTAAACATATATGAATACATACATACATACATACATATATATATATATATATATATATATATATATATATATATATATATATATATCATAAAAGTAGTGAAAATAAGAAGATAATATAAAATTTTAATATATTTAAATAATATATTTCTCTTTGTTTATTATTTTCTTTGCTGTAACCAATCAATTTCTGTAACACTTTACACGTTTTCATTTTTTTTCAGCTGCTCAGCAATATGTGCTTCTGATTCTTTATTCAGTTTATGTATGTGTATATTCTGTTTATGTAAGGAATTAAGATATTCCTGTAATAAATCATTTTTTTTTATTTTAATGTAGTGAAATGAATTTTTATTAAAGGTACCTTTATATCATCAATTATTTTATTACAATCCCAATTACTAAATGGATGACTACCAACAACAATTGGAATAGTAGGAGTATCAATCTTTGTATATCCAAAACTAGAGTTTCTTGGTAGAGCTACTTGTACAGATGCCCATAATTCATAATAAATCTATGTTTAGTTATCGTAATTAACATTTAATTATAATTAAATACATTAAAAAAATATAGATTATTACCTCGCAAATATTGCATTTTGTAAAATTATGAGTTAAAGGTAAATTTAATGGTATTTTCATCATACAAAAGAAAATTGCTGACTCACGAACAACATTCGTGAAAGAAACAAGACGGCAAACAGTGTGACGAAAGCCACAATTTTTAATCACTGACTGATTGCTTTTATACGATTCAATCATTGTTAACGTTGTTATCACATTAGAAATGTGAATCTAGAAATTAAATTGAATAAAAATTAACAGTCTAAGTTTTATTTATAGTAGAAATAAATTTGTTACGGTATAATTTTAGTACTGTGGATAAATTAATTTTTATAAATGAATTGTTCATTCACCCCATAAAGTACAACATTTTTTCCTGATCAAACTATTCAGTATATAATTAATGGTCATATTTAATGCCTACTTATATGTATTACGATAGCGATTACATGATCCTCACAGCGCTAAGATACAAAAAAATTGCATTATGCCTTAATCATTTATAAACATGTTACGTCAAAAAATATTTTTGTGGTTTGTAAGTGTGAATGAAAAATTCATTTGTGAAAGTAATTTTATTTCTAAATTAATTTGTTTTCAATGACAGTCAAAAAGTTTTTAATTACATCAAAAATATTTCATTTAATTTTTCAATTTTTATCTATTAGATTTTTCTGTCGTATATTTATAATTAAATAGGTTAGGAAATCGATGAAGGAACATCGACATTTCCACATCGATTTGAATTGGTGAGATAACATCAATGTAAGAAAACATCGTTATAAGAAATATGAACGATTCTATTTCAAAATCATTAATGTTTTTAAAATCGTGGACTTAGAGTGTAAGTACCGTATATACAGACATAAGTTTGCAATCTCCTCGAACTATTCAAATTATATTTTTTTATGTATAAAATATGCACACTAGCTAACGTTAACTCGGAAAACAAAACTAGTGGTAATGAAAGTTGATATTTAAGTTTCGATTATCTACACTAAATCACTTTCGTCAATTTTAGGTTAAATACCAATTTCTTAAAAAATATCTCAAAAAATATCCAGACTGCGCACACAGCACAATATTTAGTAAGTGGATGGGTAAACTAGTAAAATGATATGATCTGGCCATTAGTATGAGTTGACCGTCATTGAATTCGTATCAAAAATTCATTTATTTCGAGAGTTATAGTAGTTTTTATAATTCAGTTTTCTTTACTCCAGCGATTTTTAAAATGAAACTGATTAAAGGACAGTGCGTCTATATAAAATTTTGTTTTAAAGTTGGAAATATAACGACTGAAGCCTTTAAAGTTTTGGAAACAGCCTTTAAGAAGATACTTTGAATATGGCCACGTGTTTTGGTGATTTTTGTCTTGAGGTTTTGATGTAGTTACGTAACTCAGTCAAGAAAAATCGATCTGAAAGTTGAAAAAATGGATCATAGATGTTGTATCGCGATAACGCACCACGTCGTACTTCCCTTCTTGTATGGCAGTTATTGGCAAAGAATAAAATCATCGTTATCCCCCCACCTACAATACACATCTGAATTTATGCCGTGTAAATTATTTACAAAACTAAGTAACTCGTTAAAAGGACGCCATTTTCAAACGATTGAGGAGATAAAATTCACAGGCTGATCTAATAGCGAGTCCCAAAAATGACTACAAGGAGTGCTTTCAAATGTATAAAAGGTGTTGCATGATGCTAATCTGAATATTTTGATTATACCTCAAGAATTATAAATTCTTAACACGCGGTTCGAAACATTCCTATTCTTCGTGCGTTTGTACCGAGCGAAAATTTGATTGACAAATTCCTCAACTTTAGGAAGGCAGAAGTAAGTACATAAATCGGCATTCCGAATAAAGTAATGCGTATCAATATGCGGATAAAGCACTACATGTTGTTCTTGAGGACTTGTAGCCGTTTTATGATATAAGTATGTAAGTGCAAGTTAGTCCCAAAAATGTAAAGAGCAACTCCACTAGGATCCTAAAAAGCAGATATTTCATATACAGTTATAAATGGCGATCGACTCTGGAGTGAAAATAGCCTACAGAATTGTCCTCAGACCTTATTTAACACAATTGTGGTGTGAATGCGGAAGAACAGTCGTCGGTCAAGTGCAATACCAAGGTACTTAGTTTATTTAACCGATCGACTATCTCACCTATTCAGGTTGATATCAGCGTTACGACACACGGTGAAAAATCAGTTTGCACTGCTCAACGTTTAGCCTTACTCGTTAAATACCAAAGTAATTCATCAAGCTGAAACTGAGACAAGTGTGTACGACTTTTGTCTTTCACGACAATGCAATAAAAGTTTCATGATAAGTATAAACAAGTACTTATTTTTTTAAATTTATCCTAGGGGTGTTCTTTCCCATATTCATCGTAAACGGTATCATTAAAAAAAAACTTATTGAAATTTAATATTTAAAAAGTATACAATTATTTGAACAAATTCATACATTGAAGAAATATGCGTTCTACAATACCGCAAAGAAAAATACACATTAACTTACAACATAAATATATTAAACGGGGAATTTAATTAATCACCAATCTGCACGCTTGGTATACGTTTATTTAATTTTTGGTCTATCTTTAAATTATAATATAATTGGTGTGCGTGAACATTTGTGACCATTTATCAATGTAAATAACATATTTTTATTATATATTGCGAAATGGGTTATTACTAATGGATAAATTATATTTCAAGGCTATTGATAATTTCTTTACAGTTAGTAAAATAATATGTTTTTTTTTATTTTTCGTCATGAGAAAACTGGAACCAAATATTCTCTAAGTTTTCTAAAAAAAGTTTATTGGAAACTTTATTTTTTTGCACTAGTGTTAAAATTTCCAAAAGTATATTGAAACATATTTATAAATGTGTAATTACCTGTGAATCATTTTCAATCAGTAAAAGTAAAGGTAACCGTTGTCCTGGTGTAATACCACATATAGGTGTCCATAATGTAATAGTAATAGCACCTCCACGTGGTATTAAAAATGCTTTACAAAATGAACGTGATGTTTCGACAGTAACTGCTTGGCACAATTTTGATTTGTACTTTTCAAGATCAAAATTAGCATGTACTAAAATATTTATTGTATTTGAAAATTGATTCGTGATCGTTTTTTTATTGTCAATATATTTTGTCCGTTGTACAAATGCCGTCATAGTATAATGGATTGAACCGCAAACACCATTCCACGTTCCAGGTAAATCTGGATCAAGCATAAACCTGTAGCCATTCAAAATATATTGTTAGAAATAAATATTCTTCTGGAAAGTGTCTTGATTCTATAAATAAAACTATTCAAAGGTAAGATTCAAATATGCATAATAATAAATCATGTGACATTAAGAAGAATAGAAATAGTACCAGGAAATATGGAATGAATACAAACGACATAATTAACAATAATTAAAAAAATATATACATGCATATAATTTTATGGTCGGGTAGTTATATATGTGTTTAAAGTAAAATGAGGACACACGACTATTTGATGCATAGATAAAAAAATGTTAATATTCAAATAGTGATATATTTGAATATTTTTGCGCGATAAATACTAATTTCTTTTTATTGATAATTTCTTTTCTATATTGTTCATTTAAAACATTTGTTTATCATACTTTCCTTTGTTTTTGATTATTTTCAGAATGATATTTATATAAATATGTGATACTTTGATTTATTACTTTATAATAATAATGAAACATGATTGTTTAATTTATCATATCAATATCACTATTCAACTACTATTCAGGACTTGAACAGTAACATTATTGGATGTTGTCATCGTGAATAAATGCACCATTCTTAAATTATATATATATATATATATATATATATATATATATATATATATATATATAAAACATTTTATAATGATAACTAAAAATACATTGAAAACATTGAAACTTAAGCTTACATTATTTACATTATTTGTTTGGAAATATCGGGAATATGTTGACCAAATGGAAATCTGCAGTATAAGGCTCGCAGACATTAGTGCCGTGTCGGGTTGCAGCGTATCGCATCGCAAAAATGTTGTACTGAGGTACATATTTAAAATGGATAGTTCTAATGAAGAACTTTATTTACTTTAACAGTTGTTTGAAGAGGAAACAAAATAAAAAAAATATGTAAAAAATAAAAAGTATAATATGGTGTCATGATATCTACTTGAAAAGAGATTTGTAGAATCTCACACTCTTTTTTAAGATTCTCTTGCAGAAGAAAGAAAATTATTCCAAAATTTTAGAATGTCATACGATAAATTTTCTGAATTAGTATATTCTGATTAAAATGAAGTGTAAATAATAAGAAAGTATCTATTAGTTACAAGGCACATTTTTACAAAAATATCATTTATGTCTTACAAATCTACCAACAGGAAGCGACTACACGACGGTCAAAAAATTCGCGAAATGATGGGGAAAGAGGGATGAAACAAAACCAGTCATTCTTTTTCTTTTTCAATATATTTTCCTTTAACTCTAATACATTTTCAGATCATTGAATAAGTTTCTTTAAATCCTCATAAAAATAATTTTTTCTCACTACTGCCTTTAATTGTTCCATTATAGTGGCGTTGTATTCTCTAGTTATAGTCATATCCTTATCTTTGTAATTAATAAACTAAATACCCTCCGTATCCCAAAAAAACAGTGACAAAACAGTTTTCCATCCGACGACAATACTAAACTTTTTAGGGAGTAGTGTACCCTTTTTATTCCACTGCTTGGACATCTGTTTTAATTCAATCTTACAAAGATGAATTAACGTTTCATATTCAGTAACTATTTGGTACAAATTTTCATCGGGATTGTCTTTATAGAGTTTCAAATACTCTCTCGACGCTTCAATACGGTGTCGCATTCGAAGCGCTGTGAGCATTCTAGGTACCCATCTTGTGTTGACCTTTTACATGTCAAGATGATCATATAAAATGTACAAAACAGTTGTAGTTGATACTCCAACTATCTCTGTAATTTAATTCTTCTTTAAATGGGCATTATCCAATATAAATTTCTCTACTTTTTTAACAATTTCCGTCGAAGTTGCCTCAATGAGACTTCCAAAAATGTGGGTCGTCTTCTACTGACTCTCTGCTTAGCTTGAAGAGACTATGCTTCTTATAAATCATGATTTTCCCGAGACAAAAGTAGTTACCGTAAACTAATTTGATCTCTTACATAATCATTTGGAGCGTTTTTTTCTTATTTTGTGAGAAACATAATAACGACCCAAAACACAAAGTTCTCCATTTTGAAGGATTTCTTTCCGATTTAACGTGCGTTCCAAGTGATAAATTTACACTACTATTCAAAATGGCTTGCAACTTGATAAGTATACTGCTGAAGAAACATTCGAACGTGCAAATTCTGATTCCCCTACCCCATGACCATTCTTTGAATTTTGTAACCTTCCCTCGTAGGTGTTTCAAAACCAGTGTGTGTATCTAATCGAGTGTAAATACTACCTGAGAAACACCAGCGTGCGCCGAGACCTCTGTCTCCCTACGATCGACTAATTTGTTTGAAGTTAAACACGATGACTGTACGGTACTATAAATCAACAAGAACGCACTAATTCATGGACTTTACAAGAGTAACCTCACCACCAAATTTTACCAACACAATCGGCCCAAAATACTTGCGCCGGAGAACGAGAATTAGCAAAGGAGTCTTCGAGTCGACTGAAAACAAGTCAGACAAGTAAGTGAGTTTTCGCGAGCGCTCTGGAATCCCGTTGGCTGAACTGTGAAATACGGTTCTGTTGGAGGGTCATAGAAAATTACTGCACCACTTAGCGATAATCTCCGACCCACATGAATTTCAAATAACACGAGCCGTGAGCACCAGTGCTCTCGTTTCCTTGAGGGGAGGTAGGGAGGGAATCCCGCTACATTACACATCTATTTTACAAGCTACTGACAATTTTAAATACCCTAGCTATTATCATTTTTTATTGTTTATAATAACAAATTAAACAAATTAAGTGTTTTTTATTTTTTAATTAAACAAAATATTTTCAATGGAAACAATATAAAGTGATTATGTATGTCTCAAATGTACTCGATAGTAGTTAACATTAATAAAATAGCCTGATGGAATTTAGGTTAAAAAATATATATCACAATTTAAAATATTATCGCTGTAAAAAGTATCACCAAAAATGAAAAAAAAATACACTTACTCAAACTGATATTTACGAATACCCGGTAAAACAGGACAAACATAAGATAGATTTTCTTTCGAAGTATTCAGTACATTGATTACATTTTTGTAAAATTCTTCACGGCCATGATATGCTTGCTGACGTCTTTTCAACAAATAACGTTTAATTTTTAATAATGTTTTATTTTTTTGCGTTTTCCATTTACATTCCGCAATACCTTTTATTTCAATATATATAGCTGTAAAATATGTAAAAAATATAATGAATACATTTATAAAATAGAATTCTCAACAAGTTACTTCATAATTAACAACATTCTAACTAGATCATAAACTCCACTTAATAATACAATATGTTTTAATGTGTTTAAACATAATTATATATACATTCAAATTATTGCGTTTATAGCTTTTTATGAAAAAATATTACTTTTGTTATTTATAAAAAACGAAAGACGTTTGAAAGTAGAAAATATGCCTTTCAGTACTATGAAAGTAAGTATTTCTAGCCATTACATCACCACTATACATCATTGCTATAATTATACTTAACTTGTAACCATAATAACGTTTCTTATAATAAAATCTAGACATACTTCGTCAATAATTTTTAAAGACGATTAAGGAAAATAACAATCATACGTTGGCTATATTAATTCCTTGAGGAAGGTGGTGAAGAATTATTCTGTCTATTACATCACTATCGTATTCTTTTTGAGTTCTATATAATTTTTAACATTATATGGAACTAAATATTTTTATATACAAAAAAAGTTTCGCAAAATTTCACTAAAAAAATGTGTGGAGATTTTGTATTCAATTATTATTAACGATGACACCCGAAGTTACACGAAATTATCACGAAGAATTATGATATCGGCATTATAATAATTACAATTTATTTTTTTTTTGTACGAATTGTAAGAAAATGTGAATTATGTTATAGTGTGTCTTCATTACTGTGATCGTACGTCGGGACTGGGTGTTTCTCCGAAACCAACCTCCGTCTTCTTATTGTGTATTGTCTGTGTATGAATGCAGAGCCTGATTCGTGGAATATATGGGAAAACTTTCAAAAAACCCACATTGTAATGGTTACCAGTTTCATTTCTCCCTGGAGCATTCCCTTTCCATCCCATGCCCCTTCAATATCCTCGCCCATCACCCATGAAAATCGATTAACAACGATCACGGCTCGTCCAAATATGACGACTGCACGAATTTATTTTTTCGGCTGCTCTCGCCGATCGTTTTGTGCAATGGGATCACTCTCGCCGATCCGAGATGGTCTGCTATTTGACTGTCCAGTGTCTTGTTATAGAATTTCCAGCTCATGTCGAGTATAAATTATACAACCGTCTTAATTTCTATCTCGTCGTGTAGTTTTTCCGTAGGGCAGAGACTTGACTTGTCCATCGCCATCTTTAAAATCTTATTCTAAATCCTCTGCAGGCTAAGGATGTTAGTCTTGGAGGTGTTTCCCCACATCGGGGAAGCATACGTGAAGGTCAGTCTGATCACCATCTTGTAGATCGTAAGTTTGTTTTCCATCCTCAGGCCGCTATTTCTGGCCATTAGGGAATACAGCATGGTCAGTGTAGCGTATACTTTCTTACGTGAACATGAGACATGCTCGTATAATAATTATAATGAAATATGCGACTTTATAAAACAACCACGTTGCATATCTGCGAGAGGAATACACTCACTAGCTTCAACAGCGAGAATAATTATATAGACATACTAACATATATATATATATATATATATATATATATATATATATATATATATATATATTACGATATTGAGAGAATATATACGATACGAGTCGATGGAGCGTGCGGGGGTGGAGCCCTCGGAGGTCGTCAAGTGTAGTAAGTAGGAGGAAAGTTTCCTGATATTTCAAAAGAATAAAATGAACATATTGTGACAGCCAGAAATTTAACTCAGATCAACTGCCGGGAAGGCAAATACACTAATAATTACAACACCATCGCACAGTAGTCGTCGTCTTCTATGTAATTGTTAATGTTACATTTAATAAATGTTGAAAATAAACGAACTAAACCAACTGCAATAGCCGGAAATCGGAAACAGATTAATTGCTTGGAAGACAACTATCCTGATCATTACACCACCATCACATTGCTGTCGTATGCTATGTAATTGTTAATATTATATATAATAAATGTTGCAAATGAGCAAAACAATCCCCTCTGATAGCCAAGAATCGAACCCGGATCAACTGTTTGGAAGGCTTTTATGTTGACCATTACACTACTAGCGTATTGTAACAGCGTCCTGTGTAATTATTAACATATCTAAATAAATTTTTCAAAAGAACAAAATTAACATGCTCCGATGGCTGGAAAGCGAAGCCGGATCAACTGCTTGAAAGGAAACTATGCTTACGAATACACCACTATTGCATTGTTTTCAATCGTCTTTATAAAAAATGACATGAAATAGACGAAAGAATGAGAGGTAAATAAATCTTGGTGTGCGGATGAATAGATAATACTGACAATTAAGAACAAAAGATGCAATGAAGAAGATTAACAAATGTCATTTGTTATAAAATCAGCTACTAATATTATTACATTATATACATTCCATTTAAAAAATAAAATACCGAATTGTTTATATATCATTTAACGAATATGAGAAACTTTATAAGACAACAATATGAAAAATATAATTATATTTTATTAAATGTATATTCAACTAAAACCAAAAATTATTTTAACAAATGAATTT
>CM068318.1:25731586-25751586 GCA_034766995.1 Acanthacorydalis orientalis | reverse complement strand
TATATATATGTATATATAAATTTATATTATTAACAATAAATTACCCATTGGGTATTATCATCATCAGCAGTCTCTATCCTTAACAATCCGTTGCTAGATAAAAACATCATTGTATTTCATAAATTAATACTTTTTTCGCCTCACAAACCACACCAAAATTTTTCTGATCAAAAATATTCAATAAATTATTATTCATTGTCGCTAAGATTATTATTAAGCGCGATTATTATTATCTTAGTGATCTGAGGATGATGCCGTTGCCATTTAAATGCGCATAAGTGACAATCAAATATAATCAATAATAATTTATGGAATATTTTTGATCAGAAATATTTTGGTGTGGTTATGGAGTGAATATATGTATGTATGTATATACATATATATATATATATATATATATTTTCAATTATTATTTGATCTTAAATTTTCAATTTAATCATTTCAGTTTGAACAACTTGAAGTAAAAAATATAATGCGTTAACATCAGTTATACTAAGTAAGAATTTAACAATAGACTGAATAATAAAAATGAATGTTAACATTGGTTTTTGAAATGTTTTTTCCATTAGTAAAATATTTACATTTGTATTAACATTGTATTCGAAAATTTTAATTGTAATTTATTAATACGGTTTAATTAAATTGAAATGAATAGTATTAAATATTAAAAAAATAATTTCAATAGGTAAATGAATCCATAGTGAGTTGTTTACAATAAATGTCAACTGCACAACGTCGATTATAAAATACTTTTTTATCGCAATTCTATCTAACAGTTAAAAAGTATAATTAATAGAAAAATAATAACTTTTAAAATTTGATCATTATTTAAACATAGATTCCTTTCCCTTACTTTTAAATCAGCTGTATAATTAATAGTAACCTTCCATCTATTAACGCTTTGAAGTTATCAGTTACATCAGAGACTTTTCACCCATCTAGTGTATTTGGTCGTCGGGACGCCGACGCCAATCGATATAATGACGACGCGTACGTCTTTCCATGTTTGTTGTGAATCCGAAAAAAGTAAATGGATTGTATAAGTTAAAACAGATTGCTTGCAATGCACGCACTGTTATTGTTGCTACAATGAAACGACAAAATGTTAGAACTTTATCTTTAGTTGTTTGTACTTTTACATACCTGTTGATTGGAGCTGCTGTTTTCGATGCACTTGAATCAGAAACAGAAAGACGACGGTTTGAGTTTCTTACAGGTAATTCTTTTAATTGTATAAGTAATGAAATGCTTATTAAATGTATAAGAAATATACACGTCCAAATAAAGAACTAGAATTACACCTATAGTAAACAAATAATAGGATAAATACCAAGAATTTTAAACAAATGTTTGTAAGATTAATATATTTATAAACAAGTGAATATTTATATAAAATACACACACACACAGACATATATATATATATATATATATATATATATATATATATATATATATATACAGATAGATAGATAGGTAGATAGATAGATAAATAAGTAATAATTTATAGATATTTTTATATCGACCAGTAGTATGTATATGTATGTGTATATATATATATATGTATGTATATATATATATATATATATATATATATATATATTTCTATCTATGTATGTATGTATGTATGTATTTATGTATGTATAATGACATGTTACTTTTTCGACTGTAACTTTAACAAAAGTTTTTTTTATTATTAAAAGAGTATGTTTTCATTTTATGTATATTTTCAATTTGCATCACCTACCCAAATCAGATCACTTATCCAAATTTGTATCAACATCTTTGTACAACAACAGATATATTTTTGACGTAATGAAATTTGTTGATAATAAGTTAATTAGAAATCTATATTTGAAAACTGAAGAGCAAAAGAAATACAAATTTAGAATTCAGCGATGTAAATTAATACATTAAGTATTAGGTTGGTTGAAAAATAATTGCGGTTTATAACCTTTAAATTCATAATAAAAACCGCAATTATTTTCCTATTGACTAATATATTCCATGTATTAAAGTTAGTAGAATAATAAACAAATAAATTATATATATATATATATATATATATATATATATATATATTTGTTATTTTTATGGGTATAATGTACGATAAATAACACAAGCAGTTAATTTTTTTAAAAAAACATGAAAACTTCCTGTAAAAAAATCTCAGAATAAAAATAATATAATAAAATACTGATTAGTTATACTTTTTTAATTATAAATGCATATATATTATTAGATAGAACTCCTGAAATTCAATCAACTTCGATTCATTTTTTTTACTACACCTCACCCTTCTTCTTTTACCCAGGTATTTTTAAGTTTTCCTTTAATTGGAGGGTGTATACGCCCAAACACCTACCTTGATTTTTCCACTGGTATATATATAATATATATATATATATATATATATATATATATATATATATATATATATATATATATATATACACATATATATACATATATATATATATATATATATATATATATATATATATATATATATATATATAGATATAGATATATATATATATATATATATATATATATATATATATATATATATATATGAATAGCTTGTGCGTGATATCATGTACTTAAAGAAAATCATATTTAATATATATAAAAGGAATAATTTTTGCAGAATTTTATTGCTTTTTTAAAAAAGTTACATAATATAGAAATAGAATGTGTATTAATTAAAATGGAATTCTAGAGTAAGAATATTTATAAAAAAAACTAAACCAATAAAAGCAATATTTTTTTATTGGATATGTTTTTATTTAAAAAAAATTTTAATTGTAACAAATAGCTTTTTAAGTTATATTTATATTAACATTTTTAATATTAATGTTGTGCTATAACTAATACAAACATCTTATGAATAAATAGGCAAGATTGAGTAAACAAATTTACTCATTAAGGATCACTAAGAAATGTACTGAAATTTATTTAGCTTTTCACAAATTTTAATTCTGAAGAATTATTATATATATTTTCTATTAATTTACGATTATTTTAATTTGCTTCATTTTTTAGTGATAGGAATTATATTTCATATTCAATTCTATATAAATGTGTATTTTTTAGATATTAAGAATAATCTCGTACGAAAATATAACATCTCAGTTGAAGATTATCGAATGATGGAAATTGTAATAATCGAAAATAAACCACATAAAGCAGGTCCTCAATGGAAATTTGCAGGAGCCTTCTATTTCGCAACTGTCGTTTTGGCAATGATAGGATATGGTCATTCAACACCTGTTACGATCGGCGGCAAAGCGTTTTGTATGGCTTACGCGATGGTTGGAATACCGCTTGGTTTAATTATGTTCCAAAGTATCGGTGAAAGATTAAATAAATTCGCGTCTGTTGTAATACAAAAAATGAAAAGGTACATGCGTTACCAACGGACAGAGGCTACTGAAATGAATTTAATGCTTGCAACCGGGATGTTATCATCGGTTATTATAACTACAGGAGCAGCAGTATTTTCAAGATATGAAGGATGGAGCTATTTTGATAGTTTTTATTATTGTTTCGTCACATTAACTACTATTGGTTTTGGTGATTACGTAGCTTTACAGGTTTGTATAAAAAAAATAATTAAATATAGTTTTTTTAATATCATTATTTTTTTATTTTTCGAGATATTAAAAATTATATAACATAACTTATTCTATGGGATATTATCATTATTTTTATATACTCCTAGTTTGTTTTAATATAATAAATATTGAACTCAATATCATGTACATTTAAAGCCTTTATGCTGTTTATTTATTTAATATCAGCACTGAAGTTCAGAACTTTTTCAGAACCCAAAATAGTTAAGAGCTGAAATTATACGTACCACTTATCTATTTACATTTAATTCATTTTAATTATTTTCAAAACAAAGCAGTATTTACCATCACTTACGCAATTCTGTTATTAAAAAAATATTTAAATTAATTCATTACAATTTTAATTAAAAATAAAATAAAATACAAATCGAAAAATAGTTTTTAATATTAGATAAATCTTAAAAGACAAATATCAAAAAAAATAAATTATTTACTACATGTGTATAAGTGTAATAAAATGAATTGTATGATGGCTAAAAAAATCAGATTCTACAGTTGGGAATAATACATAATTGACTACACTGTGTTAATTACATCTGATAAAAAAAGCTTGATATTATCATTTTATTGGTTTACATTTACTCATTCAAAATTCAGTCAAAGAATATACATACATACACATAGATATATATATATATATATATATATATATATATATATATATATATATATATATATATCAAAAATATGTCTGTATTGTAGTATACACCATATTTAGAAAATATATATAAAATAAAATAAATACCTACTTGCAATCTTCAAATCACTAATTGCCAAAATTGTTAATTTTTTTCATAATTGCTTTTATTAATTTTTCAAATATTTCACTGTCTTCAAATGAATTTTCATATAATATATAAAATATATTTTTAGAATGATCAAGCATTAACAAACAAACCAGGATACGTGGCTTTAAGTTTAGTGTTTATACTATTTGGACTTGCTGTTGTTGCTGCAAGCATTAATCTTTTAGTTCTACGTTTCATGACTATGTAAGTATATTATCAAAAATTATACTTTAAAATATAATATTATACATATATATATATATATATACATATGTTTATTGAAAAAAATATTTAGAATATTAATTTTTTTTAATATTGAAAAAGGAATGCTGAAGATGTACGGCGTGATGATAATGAACTTCAGTCCTCTTCACATCATGTTTTAACTCTAGATGGAGAAGTAATGGCTGTCAATGGAAAATTGTTAGCCGGTCACAATTTATTATATGATGAAGATACTGATCAAATTTCAGTATGTTCCTGTAACTGCCTAGGCATGAATTATTCTGACAATCATGAGTTACTTTTAGATCCAGGATACCATCCACCAAGCACGATATTAGACAGTAATCTTAAATCTAAAAGAGCTTCTGTGTGATCAAAACATATTTTTAATAATTACAAATTTATTACAATCGTCGACTGATACAAATTTTAGTCGAAAGCTATAATTTTTAAGCACCTGAATGTTACTATTAAGAATTTCAATTATGAAATTGTTCAATTATTTTATGACCAGGAAAAAACACTATATTTTAAATATAAAACTTATTGAAAATTACTATTAATATTTTCTTGATAATAAAATATTTACATACACATTTTTGTATACACGTGTGTGTATGTATGTACATATATGTGTGTGTGTGTGTATATATATACATACATACATACACACACACACACACTCAACCCTCTTATAACACGGTACTCTGAAAATACGGTTTCAATATAACACGCTGCAAAAATTGCAACAGCCCTCCTATAACACGGAATTCCATATAACACAAAATGCATTCTCCTGATTTGTAATACTTCTAGGATTCATTTAACGTTGTTTCGATACAACATGGAACGAATTAACCGTGTTACAGGAGGGTTGACTATATGTTTGTACATATATATATATATATATGTATGGGTGTATGTATGTATGTTTGTGTATATATATATACACACATACACATATGTATACATGTACATACATGCATATATCCATACAGTCACTAAGTATACTTAAAAATAAAATAATTAATGGATTGAAAATGTTTAATGTTTTGGAAAAATGAAAAATTAGTATAGGAATATTACATGTTATTGTTCTATAAAACGGATTCAGGCATGATAGGAAATGTGAAAATAAACTTGGACGTACAAATAAAAACTAAAAAAAATATTTATTTGTTTATACTCAAATATTTTAATGTTTATCTTTCATTAAAATTTTCATTAATTAATAAAAACAGTTTAACGTAGAAAATATGCTTTTTTTGGAAAGTTTATTGTAAATATACTTTTGTTATATCTACTATCATTTTTTTACCATGACTGTGCCAAATTTTTTTTAAAAATAATTTAAACAAATCAAAATTAAGCACTTTCATAATTACATTAAAAATATCAATCACAATTTAGTAAGTTGATACCAATTTTTTAAATCAAATATTATAATCACTTTTGGATGTATTGTATTTGTCTAAATAAATTTCATAAATTATAAATCAACTATCTATTATTATAAAACGCCATTATTTGTTTAATAACATTAGGATTGTAACCTTCAATGACAGGCTGACCCTTTATATATTCACAAATATCGAACAGTGACATCATTGGAATATCAAACCATATATTTTTTATGCCATCAGATACTTCCAAGTTTAACGTATTCAACTGGAACATTCCAAAGTGAAAAAATTTTCCATCAGTATTAATGCAATGTAAAGTTACTGGTTCTGGTAATTCTTTAATACTTGGCTAAAAAAAAATTGTTCTTATATTAATTTACAATGTTAATATTTTTTTTTCAATTTATACCCCATATTTTAAACGAGCATAGGATGCTGTTGCTGCAAATGCTTTCATAAGTGACCTTCCCAATATTTGATCTTCTAAGATTTCAGTTTCATATAAATTCTTCACTTCTGTCACATCATGATGTACAAATATTGTATGTGGGGCATACACTTTTGTTGAACTAAGATATCCAATAGCTGTAAACCATTAATAATTGATTCATTTTTTGTACTAGTTGTAGGATTATGATAAAGCTACATGTATACTACTTTATATGAACTTACGATAAAAATTTTCTAAAACATAAATATTATTAATAGGCAAAGATGCTGTATATTTAACAGGAAATAAATCTGGTAGTGTTTCATTTTCTGTTGTCTCTGAATATACAGGCGGTAAAGATTTATTTGACATTAAAAATGCATCTGCTCTTAATTGTAATTGTATCAGATCTTCATTTCTTTCAAAGGGTACAGAAAACAATGCCTCATTCAATAATGTTCTTGCATCAGTTAGTGCTCTTTCTGCATTTGTTTCACAAATATTTAATATTTTTGATGTTAAAATGCGACTAAAAATAAAAACCATTTTAATCAATTAAAAAAATTTCTAAACACTTATTTGGACAGTAAAAATATTAGTGTTTAACACATAATATTTTAATTAAATTTTAAAATACAGTAAGTTAAATAATGCAGTAAGTTCTGTTTATTATAATTTATTGTTATAGTTTCTAAAATTTCCATGGACAAAAAAGTAAACATAAAATATTAAAGCAAAAAAAAACATTGACCACTGTTGAATATAAATATCTAAATACAGTTTACTATAATAATTTTTATTTTTTTTAGGTAAATTCATTTTTTAAAAAATGCTTTAAATACAAAACATATAATTAATGATACTAGTTTTTGGGAATACGTCTGCAACAACAAAAACTTACTGTTTGTAAGTTATATATTATTACACTTATATAATACTATAAAATTTGAATACATACGTTCTTCTCGCATGTGTTATTCCATATGTCCGAGGAAAATTCCATGCCGGTCTATTAGGATCTTTAACAATAGGTAGTTTTTTTTGTTCTGCATCGAATATAAATGCTGATAATACTGCTTGAACTACTTGTTTGTCTATGACTGACTCATTTTCTTCAGTTTTTATAGATACTACATCTGGTAATCTATCATGAACACTGACTGTTTTTGTTATTACTTTAGCTTGTTGAATACCTTCAACAAGTGCATTCTTATCATTAAAAGAATGACAAATTCTTTCATGCCAGTTTGGATGAGTTTTATCATTACGTATTTTTGGTGGTAAATAACCAATGATATTAAGACTAAACAGATAAAATAAATTTATAAAATATTCATACGAATAATTGTTATTAATTATTTAATTTTTCACATACTCGACCCGTTCCAGTTTGTCTTTTATTACTTCGTCTGGATCACATACTTCAATGGATCTGGATTTTAATTCAGCTTCAACACCAGTATCTATTGGAGTTCTTTTACCTTGAATAATCCAGTGCTTTTTGAACATACGCCCTATATGTTGTCTAAAAACTGCCTGTGTAAGTCTCATTCTTTAATAATAATTATTTCTATATTATAAATGTTGCACTTAAAAATAACCTAAAAACATTTAACTTTCCGTGCGCAAACTTTTACATATTCATTCATAAAATCCCTATTATATTTGTAGAAATAATGTATTGAATGAAAATTAACTAAAATGGATGATGTTCAACAAGAATTATTTGATGAAATATTAAAAGAAGTTAAACAAGTAAACCGGCTTAAAAAACAAATTGAATATGAAAATACTATTATTACTGCTTTAAATTTATGCAGACAGGAACGTTTCTCTAACAATTTATTTCAAGTTACTGTTAAAGTTTTTAACTCTATTTTAGACATTCAAGATCATTTGAATTCTGCACACTTTGATAATGATATTAATTCATTTGAAACAATTAATGGATTTGTGTATTTATTAGAGATTAAGATTGTCGAAGAAATTTTAGAAAAACTAATTCTACTTAATTCTGAAATAAATGTTTTCATAACAAATGAAACAAAATCTATTAATAAATGTACCAAATTTAAAAAATTGCTAAATCACAATCAACACAATATAGATTTTCAAATTATAGTACCTTTTTCATCCAATAAATTGAGCTCTTTTGTTGAAATTAAATTGTTAGTACCTTTGGACAATATAAGTCTTCTACCCAATATCGTTCTTTGTAGAACTCATATTGGTATTTCATACTTTTTGAAAATATTTGAAGGACCATTTAATACAAAGACTTTAAATAGAATGGAAATACTTAGAAGCATATCAAGATTGTACTTATTACCTGTAGAATCAAATTTAACCGATGAATATTTTTCCAGAGATGTAAAATTTACTAATGAAAAAAGATTTATAGAATATTTGTTAAAAAATTCTTATCATAGATGTGAATTGAATATTCTAAAGAAATTAACAAAACCTGATCTAGAAAAAATTGTATCATTCAATATGCAAATTGGAAAATATGATTTTGTAAAAGTACAATTTGATTTCAAAAAAAAGATTTTATCTATACGAGGAAAAAATCTTGTTATTATACAAGAATTAATTAATTATTGTAACTCATTCAATTCTTACTAACAATAATAGTTTATTGTTTTGAAGAAATGTACAAATATTTGTTATGATAAATTTAAAAAATACAAATTTACTTTGTCAGAAAAATTGTATTTTTTCATATTAATTTATTTTAGGTAAATAAAGTCTAATTCTAATAAAAATAAATTATGAATTAGTAAATGGAATGGCTGTATTAAATTTATTTTGGTACTGAACACTTTTTTAGTTATTTATTTTTACATACTTTTTTCAATTGTATATTTAAGTAAATTAATTAAATCAGAATAGTAATATATAAGTTCATATATATTAATTATCAATATCTTTCAGTAGTATAAAATAATACCTTATTCCATGAAACTGAAATTTAATTTAATAAATAAATTTAATTTCAATAATGATTAAAACATTGATATTAAACTTTTCACGGCCTCTCGTATAACGAAATGCTGTATCTACAGATAGGCAAACCAATTGTCAATACTGAAAGACAACAAACAACTGTCATGTATAGTATTCGAATTTTTAGACAAGCAATGTTAACTTAGTGCATCAAATAAAATGACAAATTGATTTATTAAATTAATCCAAACAAATAAATAGTTTATATTTAAGTTTTATGCATATACATGCAATATTTTACTAAATGTATTCGAAATAGTTTTAATACCATTTCAATGTACTGAAGATATGCCTTCAGAAGCAAGAGGACCTCTAGAGACCAATGGTTCAGATACGTCTAGTAATCATTATGTTACTGTAATACAAAGTGAATATTCAAACACTCCTTGTAATTTTAATAGTCAAAATAAAGACCATTCTTCAGAACATTACAGGTAAATTATATATATATATATATATATATATATATATATATATATATATATATATATATATATATATATATATATACACACACATACAAAATCATAAAATCTTATAAAAATCAATTGTAGTGTTTGTAATCAAGAACAAGGGAACAAATACTTACATTCAGAATATTCTGAAGAGACTCAAACGAGTCAAAGCACAACATTGTATAGTGTTTCACAACGTGTACCACCTGTTCAAGAGGGCTATGCAACTCTAAGGGGGACAAATTGGGGACCTCAGTCAGGATCTTCTGATACAGCAAAGGATACGAGCTCTGAAGTACTTAGCGAGAAACAAACAACGCCTGGTAGGAATTTAGAATGTATCGCATGTTGCTGCACAGTTTGCATGGTGTTTGCTTTTTTGTTAAGTTTTTAATATAATATGGTTTTGTGTTTAAAATATATTAAAACATATATTTAAATAAATATTACATTTTATAAAAAAAATAAACTAAAAAAGATACAATCTTTTTTAACAATGTAGTACTGAGCTTACATATATGTTTATATTTCTATATATTATAATAGACTGTAATATTTTGAGCATTGTTTTAATATTTTATGTTTTTAGAGTAAACATAAATGAACTTATTTTACTGTGTTGAAACGAACAGCATTTTATTAACTTTAAGAAAATATTATGTATATTTGTACAGTATAAAAACATAATTACTGATATATGTACATTAAAAAAATGTTCAATTTTCTATCACAGTATTGCTATTAAATTAAATTACTTGACAGTCTCAGTGCATAATTTACAATAATCACTCTTATAATTTGAAATTACATATAAAAGTAAAAAAATTTAAATTAAGTTATGCAAGTTGTATGTGTAAACAATTTTATTTTCTTATAGTTGCTATTATATTTATTATGTATTTATTTATTTTTAAATAAATGGCATTTTTTAACTGTATATTATTTTATGCTTTGTTAATTTAATTTTCATGTACTATTGTTTTTACTACCATATATGCATTAGTTTAGATGTCGGGTTTTCTTCATTTTGTGTTTCTACTCTATTGTATTTTAGTTAATAAACTGATTTCTTTTCTTCAGCATGTTAATACATTTTTTTTATTTGATCTGATAAAAAGTATTACAATGAGTAAAAGTGAGATTCTGTATTGCTAATGTTCATATAATTTGTTTTATCATAATTAGGATTTCCATTTAGAATTATTATTCACCAAAACATATCATTTATAATTTTGCACAGGACTGTTATGTATCATACATTGATTGTTGATTACAACACATTTACATAATTAAATTATGTTACGATTGTGATGCTTAAGAAAGATTCTTTTTCTTTATTTGTGAAATAAAGTATTTATTTTCCAAAGCATTTAAAATTGATTTAATTTTAAAATTGATGCAAATAATAATTGCATCTCATTAGGCAAGATCATGCTGATGTTAGGTTATTTTTATAGTAAGATGTGGTAAGTAAATGATTAAATATGATTTAGAATTATGATTGTTATAAGCTAATAAAATTCTAATAATTATTTATTAAAGTCTATATATGATGAGGTTTAATACTGACTTTATAATTTGGCTATATATATATATATATATATACATATACATATATATATATATATATATATATATATATATATATATATATATATATATATATATATATGTACATGTATGTGTGTTTATCAGTGTGTATGTAAGTTTATACAACAATTTACTACAATATATAAAAAGAAGATATGAGTGTTTATTGTAATTTTTTTTAGTATTTTACGTTACACTAAAGTTAATAGATAATATCTAGCAGTTAATTTCTCTATAATCAAAATATGTTAGATAATAATTTTTTTATTAAATGGCTGTATAAAAGGTCTCTATGGCAATTGTTGGTTTCTTTATTGTATTTGTCATTGAACATATATTTTCTATTTCTGTATTTTTGTCTTTAAAAAAGTGTTTTTAAA
This sequence comes from Acanthacorydalis orientalis, assembly GCA_034766995.1. Taxonomy (NCBI): domain Eukaryota; kingdom Metazoa; phylum Arthropoda; class Insecta; order Megaloptera; family Corydalidae; genus Acanthacorydalis; species Acanthacorydalis orientalis. Next base: position 25,739,674 of record CM068318.1, on the reverse strand, counting down.
AAAAGTATGTTTTATGTCCGATACCTGTGATACTTGCCAAAGCTGAAGCTTAGTACAATAAGTATATTCATTTTTAATATCCGTAAGTAAATCAATAATTAAACTTGTAATATAAATTTATAAATCTGTACTTCCAGTGGTATCATAATTTGTACCACTATCACTATCATGGTGACTTGTACTCTCTTTACTAGCATTATTTGATGGTTTTGAAGTAAGGCTAGGTTTAGCACCGGAACTGGATGATGTATTTTTAGATGAGGTTACTGGAGATATTGAACAAATCTGTTTCTTTATTTGCATACGGAATCCTTTATGCCACCAAGCATAAATGAATGGATTGAACAGACTGTTCAAAAATCCAAGGATTGCCAATGGTGAAGCAATTGCTATACTTAAATTTTTGCATTTTTCTGGTGTCTTTTCTGCATCACAGTAGATGTACATACAGCAAGCGACAAAGTAAGGTACCCAAGTTATAATAAAACTTCCAGTTGTTAAAAAAACAACTTTTATTGCTTTCCATTTTGATGGTTCTGATGATGAAGATGCAGGTTTTTGTTTTTTTGCAAATATACGCTGAATTATATTTTTCTTAACAACTTCTTTATCTTCACTCGACATATCAGTTGTGCTACTAGCAGATGAATTACCACCACGAAACATTCTTAATTTATTACTGTCAGTTTGTTGATTAGTGTTATTTGTTGTTGCTTTTCGTAATTGTATAACTTTTCGTAATGCGTGATATAATATTATTGCATATAATACACATACAAGAGCAACTGGAAATATACCTATAATGGTAGTTAACAAAATCAATGCAGGTGGTGACAAACGAATGAACCAGCAGAGTTTTTTTTCGTCCCAAATTCCATACCAACCCATCAACGGAAGGAAACCGATCACGAATCCGATGAGCCACGTTAAAATAATCAGCAGACGTGCACGTAATGGACTTACCCATCTCTGATATTGTAAACCATACAATATGTATAAAAATCTATCGATAGCAATCAATCCAACTGAATATATAGATGCTACTGTTGTTGATACAATCAAACCTGTTGTTTTAGAAAAGTATATGAATATGCATTGATTTGGTGAGATTATTAATGTACAAGATTTTTTTATTAATTAGTGATTTATACCTAATTGTATGCAACATGATGTAAAGCCTCGCCATTCATGAGGATATGCATTACCAAAAATTACAGCAAATCCTGTGATTAAATCAGCCAGACCGACATTACCTAAGAACATGTAGGTTGCACGTGGCTGCGTTCCTGGAAAAGAAATATAAATGTGAAATAATATAAACTATATCTATCTAATTTTCTATTTTTACATCTTATATATATACATATATATATATATATATATATACACGTGCATATGTGTTTGTATACATGTGTGTGTACGTGCATATAGTATTTTTTTCAAGTGACGTATGGAAAAACTTCATAACTCAAATTTTATTAGGCTAATAAACTTATAAAAATATATTTTATGTCAGATTTTTCATATTTGTAAAATTTTTCCGAATTTTATATGTTTATTAAAAAAATACATATTTTCCTAAAAATTACTATTTCAGAAGTTTCCCATTTTGTATCTTTAGCTATAAAAAAATTACGACCTACGATCAAACTCGAAGAAGTTGTATGTTTTCTAAAATAATTATTGATTTAATGATTGCGTATCGAACTATAAATAAAAATGTATTCTTAAACATTCTAAATGAAAATTTGAATATCTGTGCTGCAAAATTGCGAACTAAGAACGATTAACATTTTTATAAAGACAATGGTTCAAAATATTCGTCACATTGTAGAAGAATGGCTGTTTTATAATTGTGTGTATATGTTATAAAAGCTCAATTCCACTTAATTCATATACAATAAACTAAAAATTTTCAAACATATAAAAAAATGAAGAAGTTATCAAAAAGTGTTAAAAGTATAAAAAAAAGAAATAGACGAATTTATTTTTTCATATTACATTATTTAAGCCATAAAATGATATTAATATGAAAATATTCTTGTTGGTTTTTATATTTACATCAGAAAATTATAATACACTTTAAATTTAACACATCAGAAATTGATAATGTTTTTGAATAAAATTTTTAATTAACCAATAAACTATTAATTAATAGTTTTATATCATTAAAATATATATATATATATATATATATATATATATATATACGAATATATATATATATATATATATATATTGTATATATATATATATATATATATATTTATTATATTTATATATATATATATATATATATATATATATATATATATATATATATATATATATATATATATATATATATATATATATATATATATATATATATATATATATATATATATATATATAACAGGTGGGCTGAAAAGTTCGTAGGCTGACACATAAATGGCGCTACTAGTATCAAATCCATATGATTTTTAGTTAGCCCTAACCTTCAAAAGACGCGTGTATAAATTTGACAGCTGTTGCACTATTAGTATCTGAGTTATAGCATTTTTAGTGAAAGAACTTTTGTTACCTTGAAAAAATGGATAAAAAGGAATTTCGTGTGTTAATAAAGCATTGCTTTTTGGCGAAAAAAAATACTGTTGAAACCAAGGCTTAATGGCTTAATAAACATTATTCGGACTCTGCACCAGGAAAATCAACCGTAGAGAAGTGATTTGCTAAATTTAAACGAGGCGAAATGAGCACCGAGGACGATGCACGCAGTGGACGCCCCAAAGAGGCTGTTACCGACGAAAACATCAAAAAAGTCCACAAAATAATTTTTGATAACCGTAAAGTGAAGTTGATTGAGATAGCTGAGACCCTAAAGATATCAAAGGAACGTGTTGGTCATATCGTGCATGAATATTTGGATATGCGAAAGCTCTGTTCAAAGTGGGTGCCGCGCGAGCTCACAATCGACCAAAAACAACAACGAATCGATGATTCTAAGGAGTGTTTGGAGCTGTTCAATCGTAATAAATCCGAATTTTTGCGTCGATATGTGACGATGGATGAAACATGGCTCCATCATTTCACACCGGAGTCCAATCGACATGAAATGATACGAAACTGAAGCCTATTTTGAGGCTAAAGACAAATCGTATTATAAAAATGGTATCGAAAAATTGTATGACCGCTATAATCGTTGTATCGCCCTCGAAGGGAACTATATTGAATAATAAAATCAAATTGTATCAAAAAAAAATTTTTTTCTATGCAAGCCTACGAACTTTTCAGCCCACCTGTTATATATCTTTATCACTCTCTTTCGATTCACTACTGGATAAGTCTTTTCCAAAACTTTTCACTTCAAATGATTCAGTACCTCTCTTCCATAAATTTACAATAAATTTTCGTATGTTTACACACACATACACTTGCACATACATACATACATACATACATACATACATACATACATACATACATACATACATACATACATACATACATACATACATACATACATACATACATACATACATACATACATACATACATACATACATACATACATACATACATACATACATACATACATACATACATATATACATATATATATATATATATATATATATATATATATATATATATATATATATATATACACGCATGGCCATTGAAAGTGGTTCACCCTTAATATTATAGTTTTTCGTCTTTAAAAGAAGAAAGAAATGAATGAGCGGGGTTTTTCACTATCGCCCTGTTAAATATGCATCCCTTTCACAGAAATGATTCATTTACATTTGAAATTTCAAAGTGGAAGGTGTAATTGAAGCTCTTACAAAGTAATAATGCCAAAATACGTTCATATATCTCCGAAGAAAAAAATAGAAGTTGGTAGTTTAGCGAATGTCGGGCTGACAACACGTAATATTTCTATGGATGTTCTCAAACATCAGTGACAAGAATTTTGAAAAAAAGAGCGAACTGAATACAGCAAATCGAAGGAAAGGATCTGGTAAATTTAAAAAGACCACTGAGAGAGAAAATTATTTGTTAATTCGTGTATATTTACAAGATCGTTTTAAAACAGTTACCGAAATAACAGTAGAACTATTCAATTAATTTTCAGTGAACTTAAATGTTGAAACTGTTCGGAGGCGATTGAGGGAGAATTTATTGCATGCACGAAGACCTGCCAAATCCCATTTCTAACAGCTAAAATGAAAAACGATCGCTTAAACTGGACAAGAATCCATGAAAGTTAGATGATATCGTTGGATTGGCGAAAAGTAATGTTTTCCAATGAATCCAAAATCAACTACTTTTGCTCTGACAGTTTTCAGTACGTGCGACGACGAAGTGAAGACATTTTTTTTGGAAAAGTGTACCTAGAAAACTGTACTGCACCCTCAAAGCCAAATGATTTGGGGATGTTTTTCTTATTATGGGGTTGGCCAATTGGTGTTTCTGAATGGCTTTATTAATGGAGTAGAGTATAAAAAAATCTAAATAATAGTTTCTTTTACCTTCGATGGATAATCATCTTTCATATTGCGATTCTATAATCTTCCAACATGATTCCATGCACCATTCCATAAGTCACAAGATAACTTTTAGTTTTTGTTTATAATTATGTTCATTGTTATTCAGATTTTGTATAAAAAAATTGAGTGTTCCTGTTAATTTGCTATAGGTAACCACTTACTTACAAAAACTTGGGGTTATAACATTATCATAGTCAGGAATAATGCTGATTTCAATGTAATAGAAAATATCTGGCGTGTAATAAAATATAGAATAAGTAAAAGGAACATAAGTACAATATATAAATTGAGATCGGAGTTAGAAAAAGAGTGGAATGATGGATTGACGAAATATTTCATCGAGGAATTAGTAAATTCCATGCCGCAACGGATTAAAAACGTAATAAAATCAAAAGAAGGATCGACCAAATATTATTCTATGTGCGAATTAAATCTTTGTGCATACACTCGTATAATATAATTAAAAACGTCGTGTAAATATTGTTTTTATTAAAAAAAGAAAACATTGAACCATTGATCACAAAACTGATTATAAAATTCCTTTTATTTAAAATCTCCCAAAACATATTTTATGCACCATTTCTTACACTGCCATGACTATATCAACCAACCATATCAAATTCCAAATAATTAATTGCATTAAGTCCTTAAATTATAAGAAATACAATCCTTACAATTAAATTTAAAAAGTTTTGGGGTGAACGACTTTCAGTTACCGTGACTGTATATATATATATATATATATATATATATATATATATATATATATATTCAAATATAATTGAAATCAAGCAAACACTTAATAAATAACGATATTGTGAATAAATACGCACCTTTATTTAAAATAAGCCCGCTTGATATCACGACTATTAAATTAAGGATGATAATGATTGTTCCAAATATCGGTATGAATATCGAATACAGCTGAAGTGTACTCGATGATCTGTCAGAAACTGATACAGTTGAATTCGACGATGTCAAATTTTCGTACATGAACTCACTAGTGCTGTCGTATAAATTCGAGAAGGAAGTGTCGAATTCTGTTGTTGATTCCATGATGTTTTTTCAAAAAAATCTTGTTTGTAAATCGATCACCAAAAATATTTCTTACAAATAATTTATTTGTAAAAGTTTAGTATTAAAATTAATCTGAAATGTTTTATGAAATCAAAAATTTGTTTGTTTTTTTTTTATAAATTATTGAGATTACGATTAAATGTTAAATTAATTGAGTATATAAATCGTATCACACGTACGTTCTTATTGGAGTAGATCACTTATTAAAAAAATAAAAAAATAATTCACAGGATTTTATTTGATTAAAAACTGTATTATTGTTCAAATTATAAAATTTCAGTTATAAAATCACATTGCGGAGATCTGGCACATGAATTAAATTTCAAATAATTGTTATCTTAAATAAGTCACATAATTCACTAACTGAATTCAAAACTTCTGAAAATACACTAAATTATTAAATGTGAACGAATATTCATACACAAACTTTTAATTATAAAACTGTTAACTTAAGTACTGTTTTGTATTTTGAACGTACACAAAAGCTGAACTTTTTAACTACACGCGTTACATCTGTATCATTAACACAATGAATATCTCTTATAAAAAATATACATATATGTACCGGGAAGTTGATAAACATAAATAGATACGTTAGTTTGAAGTTTTGAACATTAATGATAAAATAATTTAATGATAATGTTATTATACTGAGGGAGTATACAACTTCTCCCACTTCTACAGTCTATAAAATGGTATTCCCAGTTAACGCGACTTATCAATTGATATGAAAGTGTGGTATCCTACTTTTGATACATGAAAAATAGTTAACAAAATATTAACAGAAAAAGTCAATAAATAAAATATTAACACTTTCGTATTTATCTAAAATTTTTAAAGTAAATATATATATATATATATATATATATATATATATATATATATATATATAAGGGTTATAAAGTCAAGGATGTTAGATATCGTACGTATAAATAGTTTGAAAAAAAAAATTAATGTGAATGAATTTGCTCAATTCTAATGTATTTTATATTTTTTATTGCGATATTTACAAAATACTACTTTTTTATAATGCCATATTTTAATAATTGTTTTAAACAACTATTTTTTACTTTATATTGATTTTGTAATGTAAATAAGTTCTCTTTGGTTCCCAGTAATTTAAATCATTTTATTTGAAATGTGAAAACTATTTTTTAAAACCCGTGGGGGGGGGGGGCTCTTCCACCTACTCGCTACGCTCGCCGAGACTCGGCGGGTGGATTTCGCTCCCCGTTCGCCTCCCCTAAAAGATGACAAAAATTAATAAATTACACCCACAAATAATCTGAGTAAAATGTAAGTTCTGAAATTTTTATTGGAAAAATTTATAATAAATTAACAACAAAATATAATGTTAAAATGTGTAATATTTTTTACTCTAAAGCTATAGTGAATATAATATTTTGAATAAATGTCATCAGTTTTACACTAAAGTCGTATACACCTCTTTCGTTGTACACCTTGAGAGAGCTACATACATGTGACTGATGTTACTCAATCAGAACGGAGACCACGTTTTACCCATCAACCAATCATTGATGGTGAGGGTGAGGGTGAGAGTGAGGAATCAAGAATGTAAATGGTTAACGTGCTACTTGTGGAGTGTATCGGGGATGTGACGTTGCGAGGAGGTAGTCTACACGAAAAATAAAGAAAATAAAAAAGGGGTTATTGCCTGAGGTTTATTAACGGGGGGTTAATGTCCGGGGTGTTTTTACTACATGGAGTTATTGACGGGGTATTAATGTCCGGGGAGAACTGTCCAGAAGGTAATTTTTCTAGAACCGAAGTGCTCTTGTGTGAAAAAGACAATTAAATGCAATTCAAAATGTCATTCTAGCTTTCCTTATTGAAACAAGTAGGTCAATACTAGTCCTTTTCTTTTGTTTTTTCAATAAGAAAGGCCTGTACTTTACTTTGTATTTTACTTCTTTCATTTTCATACACATCTTTCAATCAAGGTCTTTTCATGGCTCTCCATACTTTGCCTAAATATTATTTGTCGTTCTATATAATGGTTAGGTAATATATACAATGCCTAGAGAAAGTACATAGTATATTAAAATAACACAGATATTTCATGTTTTGCATAAAAACGTTACGCATTCTATAGATTTCCTAGGCATTATATACAATTCCTGCATTTTACACATTTCCGGTAACATATACTGTAGTCAAGGAGACTATAATAAGGAAAACAAACTCTGTCGATTACTTATTGTAATCAATTCACGATAACTGGTAATCGGATGGAGGCGCTAGTTTCGGTGAAAGGACATGCGCACAGGCCGATGCGCACAATTCTCAGTACCACAATATCTGCTAAAAACAGCTGATTGTGAAGAGGCGATTAGTGTCAACTTATTTATTGTTACCGATTTGTTACAATTTGTTGACCGGTTGTTATCCGATGGAAAAGAAAACATTTCTTTTCCTACACACCCTTTAATGCAACAAGTCTTGGTCATTTTTTGCGCACAGT
>CM068318.1:25661586-25726586 GCA_034766995.1 Acanthacorydalis orientalis | reverse complement strand
TCGCTCTAGTGTTGCAAGATTTTTTTACGTTATTTGTTTTAATGGCTTCTTTTTTACTATCTTCTTCGACCTCTAAAGACATTTGCGTTTCTTCCTCATCCTTTTCTTTTTCCTGCTCTCTTCTTAACTCCTGTAGCTCTTCAGTAGTCAGATCAACCTTGTGTTGTTCTACTTACTAATTAATGTCTGCTTCCTTAACTTCTAAGTGCATAGCATTGGACAAGGAAACAACCGTATCTATAGTAATGTCAGTTTCGTTTTCAAGTCTTTCTAAGTCAGTTTCTCGGACATAGTCGGACCATAGTTTTTTTCCAGGCTGATTTTAATGTCCTCACAGAAACGCCTTCCCATACTTGATTAATAATTCGCAGATAATGAAGAATATTGAAATGATTTTTCCAAAAATCCTTGAGATTTAATTCTGTGTCGGTGGTTATTTCGAACCATTTTTGAAAAAAATTTTGATATAGAGTTGTCTGAAGTTGGCAATAACATATTGATCCATTGGCCGTAAGAGCGATATAGTATCAGGAGGCAAGAACTTAATTTTGATAAAATTAAATTTTTCGTTCAAATCTTTTTCCAACTGTGGTGGATGTGCTGGAGCATTGTCCATTACAAGAAGACCTTTTTCAAGTAAACCCTTCTGTTGTAAATACCGTTTTAAAGTGGGAGCAAAGATCTCTGTCATCCATTTAGTGAAAAACTGTCTAGTTACCCAGGCTCTCTTGTTAGCTCTCCACATAACTCCAGGTTTATGTCTGTTAACGTTCTGTCTTTTAAAGACTCGAGGGTTTTTTTGATAATGAAAATGTTATTGCCAAATTGTAAACATATGTTACAGTACTCGGAAATCTCACGGTTCGCATATCGAAATTAAGTTCGTATCTAGAGATCAAAATAAGGTACGTAAAAAGTTCGTATGTAGAGCGGTTCGTAAGTCGAGGTACTACTGTAGTCTTTTTATTTATTTAATAATAATTGTAGCCCTATTTTCAACTAAGTTATTGCAATACATACAATAGTCAAATATAAGGTAACAGCACCGGCCAGAAGACACATTAAAGCTGATGTAAAATGTATGGAGTCTTAGAACATGTATTGTTTCATTTTATTTAACTTAAGGAATAAATTAAATTGGGAATGAACAGCACTATTAAATATTATTGAACGTTTTTTTCTCTCATTTCTTTATCGGTAAATGTGAATACATAGATTAATAACTAATAAAATATTTTGTATTACATATCGTCCCATGCCGTGTTAATGCTGTATTAATCGATCCTAATTTTTCGCAATGAAAAAGAAAGAAATGAAGAGCTGTATGTTCGATTCGAAAAATCACGGACAAGAAATGGGAAATGAGTTATTAGAATACATGTACAATTATTGAGATACATGTACCCGTAAACTGGGTCTACATTCGAAATGATCGATTCGGGAATGTTTTTCAATTACTTGAGTAGTCCAACATGAAGAATCAAATATTGAAATTAATTTATAGTCTGAGGATTAATCTGAAAGATCAATTCTTTGATTTGATTCTTTGTTTTCGTGTAAAAAGAGAAACATGAAAAAACAAACAAAAATTAACTGCCTTAAAACACAGTATAATAACATTCTTAAATTAATAATTAACTGCATTTTTGTGAATATGACGTTCCATTAAAAATTAATAAACCAACGTAAATTTTGCCTGATAGGAATAATATACATCTCTTATCAAAAAAAATATTTAGTCATTTATAGATTACAGAACAACGATAAGTACAAAATATATCAGTTATAAAGCATATCCTTTTATAAAGATATCTTAAATTTTTATTTTTATAAATATATGTAAATTTAATTACCAACATTAAAATTTCTGAATTTTATATGGTAATATTTAGGCGTGTGTATTATAATTACCAGTTAACATCTGCAAACCGATTTTTAGAATATTTTCTCACTTATAACACTTTCGCGTTATTACAATTAACTATTAATATTGTTTTTAACTAACACTTTGAACACTAAATTGGTACAGCTAGACGGTAACAAATTGTTTCTAGCAGTACAACTGCATTCTTAATAGAGATCTAACTATTTTAGAAGTATGTGAAGATAATCTATCTATATACTAAAAAATGTTCCATAAAATTTAAAAAAATGTACAAAAAAAAAGTAAAAAAAAGAGATTTTGCATTAAATTATTATTAAGGATGACACCTGAGGTTACATGATAAATTATGATAATTGGTATTATAATAATTATAATTTTTTTTCCAACAATTTTAAGAAAGTGTGAATCATGTAATGTTGTATCTTTATAATATGTTTTCATTTCTGTGGTTGTACCTCGGGGTTGGGTATTTCCCCGAGACCAACTTTCGTCTTCTTATTGTGTATTGTCTGTGTATGAATTCGGACCCTGATTCGTAGATTATGTGGCGAAACTTTCAAAAAACCTACATGGGCAATGGTTACCAGTTTCGTCCCACTTCTGGACCATCCCCTTCCATCCCATGCCCATTCAATGTTATCACCCGTCACCCCCGAGAATCCGTTGGCAACGATAATAGCGGCTCCTCAAAATATGACGGATCCACAAATTTATTTTTTTGGCGGCTCCTGCCGATCCTTTTATGCAATGGGATCACTCTCGCCGGTCTGAGATAATCTACTATTTGGCTGCCCAGTGTCTTGTTATAGAATTTCCAGCTTGTGTCGTATATAAATTGTGAAACCGTCTTATTTTCTGCCTCGTCGTGTAGTCTTTCCATGGGGTAGAGACTTGTAATCCACCTCATCTTTAAGATCTTATTCTGAACCCTCTATAGGCTAAGGATGTTAGTCTTGGAGGTGTTTCTCCGTATCGGAGAAGCATAGTGAAGATCGACCTGATCAGCATCTTGTAGATTGTAAGTTTGTTTTCCTTCATCAGATCGCCATTCCTGGTCATTAGAGGATACAGCATGGCCAGGGCAGCGTACGCTTTCTTATGTGCACATACGACGTGTTCATTGTACTTGAATTGTCTTCCATGCGCACGCCCAGATATTTAACAGAATCTCTTCAAGGTATCTCGGCTCCATTTATGGCGAGGCGCCCTGGGTCCTTCGTTATGCCGCGATAGAATATGATACCTCCAGAATTCGCTGCGTTTATCTTGATGTTTTATTTTTGTAAATACGCGACGATTTCGTCAAGGATACCCTGGAGTTTATTTCTGATATCCTCGAGAGTTATTCGCATGGTGTAGATGACTATGTCATCAGCGTAGAGCGCCAGTTCTACCTCCTTGGTCGTCGGAATAGTATTTCTGTAATGATTAAATAGAACTGGCCCTACGATCGATCCCTAAGGTACTCCAGCGACTATGCGACGCTCTATTGACTTTTGGCTGTTTATCTCGACATGGAATGTTCCATCACGAAAATATATGTCGATAAGACGGACTAGATACAGACGTATTTGATGCTTGAGCAGTTTGTACACTAACCCGTCATGCCATACTGTACCGAAAGCCTTCTCTATATCCAGGAGTACCATTCTTGTGCAGCGCTTTGGTCCGCCCTTCTCGGTGACATGGTTTGTGATTCTAGCCAGTTGATGTACTATCGAATGACCATGCTGAAGCCGAACTGGTCCGGCCTGATAACGTTGGCTGCGGAATCATGTTTTTGGAGTCATGTATTGATTATGATCTCGAAGATCTTTCCTAGCGTCGGCAACAGACTGATCTGCCGATAACTGCTTGGGTCATCTTGCTTCTTTCCGACCTTACGAATGGATAGAACCTTCGTACTCTTCCACCGAGAGGGAAAATGTAAGACGCATCGCCGCATTTAAAATATAACAACTACAATGAGATGGGTGACTTTATAAAAAAACAACATCGTAATACACTTGCGAGGAACACATTCACTAGCATTCAACAGCGAGAATAATTATATAGACATACTATTTATATATATATATATATATTATATTATATATATATTACGATATTGAGCGATTATATACCATATGATCGGGGGCGGAGCCCTCGGGGTGAACGTAACGAGTAGGGAGAAGAGTCCTCTAGTATCTATTATAATTTTTTACAAACATTTAACTAAACGTTTGTGATTAATAATTATTTAGTAAATTAAAAACTAATTCTTACAGTGATATAATTTAGACTGATATTTTATTAAGGTTGAATATCAAATGTATTAATATTTATTAGTAATATTATATATATATATATATATATATATATATATATATATATATGTATATGTATATAACAATAAGTATTTATAAAAAATAAAGTTTATAGTTACTGCATTTATACTTTCAATAGATAATATAATTTTATTAGAATAAAGATATTCTGTGAACTATGGAAAATCAGTTTGAAAAGGTAATAGTCAGATGCAAATATAAAAAAATATATCAATATTATTAATAAAAATTGTGAAATTTTAGCGTCCGTCAGTTTTTCCAAGGAACGTGGAATATTGTCCAAAAATTAGAATAGTCCAGCTAAAATCGAGTCATATGATAATCTTAGAGATAATGAAATAAATATACTAACATGTAGATACCTGATAAAAATAAATTGTATAATATTCGACTTAGATATTTAAAATGTTGCATGTTTTATCACAAAATTCACCAAATCACTATGTAATTATATTTTTGTTACACACAAAACACTTATAATTTCATACACGTATTACTTGTATAATCGCACACTGTAAGTATGTATATGGCAGTGAGTCTCAACACAATGCACGAGAAGAATTTATATTTTGAAGATCCAAATGCTTATGTTTAATCAGGTTTTTCCTCTGTATTATTATGCAGTCACGAGGTCAAGTTTAAACATCTAATATTTACCTGTATTGTACTGCTACTAACATGTAACTACATTTTTTCTGGTTCGGAAATATTCGTTTATTATTTTTTTCATACATAAAATAACAATTTATATCCCGTTGCTGTATTTCGTAAAACTAAATTGTTTATGTTAATATAATTAAATGGATCATAAAATAACTACAGACATAGCCTTTGTTTATACTTTAATTTCGTACTCTCTGTGTTAATTTTTACTAGTCTAAAGTTCTATGAAAACCAGTTTTACGAGAAAAAAATAAAAACAGGTTTTTCAAAAAATATTATTATTACTTTGTTAACATCGGTTGTGCATAAATACATTATTGTGTTAAGATATATTATTTTTATCCTTCAAAATTAATAAATGAAATGATTATTTTTTAAAAAAAAATGTGAAATCTCATTTTGAAATAAAATGATTTTTATGATATTTTCACAGACCTATCATATGCACACACACACACACATATATGTATATATATATATATATATATATATATATATATATATATATATATATATATATATATATACAATGATGGATATATTTTTAGGGACACTGAGAACGTATTTACAAACTAATTTGGCTGCTATAGAACGGCCATCTATTATATATTAATGAGTACAGTAACAACTCTTGTATCTGCAACAATCTTCACATATGATAATTTGTGTTCTTATTTCCTGAAAAATTCTACATTTTGTTTCAATTGTCAAAAGAGATTTGTTACATTTATGGGAACGCCGTTTGTTTTTACATTTATTTAAAAAATAACTTGATATTCGCGAAAAGAAAAATATTACTAAGGAGGGTAATAACGTTTTATAGAAAAACAGGGACTATTTTATTGATTATTTGATCCAGTTTAAAAACTGGCAGAGGAATAAAGAACTGTTCGGCGGATGAGAGGAGAATAATACAAGCTTTGCGGAATGAACGGAAATATATAAGAGAAATCGCTAGAATTATTTAGCGTTCTAGAAATATGGTGGTAAATATTTTGAAATTAAAAAAGCGTCAAGAAAACCTGGATCTAAGTGAAAAACTAGTGTGCAAACAGATCGATGTAATTTTCGCTTGTCAAAAAATGATCCTCAATCAAAAAATAATTCCTTTAAGTCGTCCAAAGACATAAGACATGAACTAGGACTAAACGGCAATACACGTATGGTGCGTAGACGGTTTCTTGAACAGAATCTTTTAGGCACATCAGCTGTAAAAGTTCCGTATTTGACTCATAAAAACGTTAAAGTAGGATAAAATTTAATACGGAGCATTAAGGGTGACGAAAAAATGGAATAATCTTCTGTGGAGCGATGGAACTAAAGTTAATATATTTGACTCAGATGGAAAACTATTTGTAACACCGTCAAACAAACCACTGGACCATACATATACTAGAAAAACGTTCAAGCATGGAGATGAGAATATGAAAGTATGGGCATGTTTTTCTTTTTACGGTGTTGGGTCAATATTTCGTATTAACGAAAATATGGATGTCAAATATTATGTAAATAATTTGTAAGAAGTGCTCCTGTATTCTGAAGAAAATATACCGCTTCGATGGATCTTTCAGCAAGATAAGAACCCGAAGCACACCTCAAAATAATCAAAAGAGTTTCTACAGTCAAATAATGTAATTGTAATACAATATCCAGCACAGTCTCCGAATTTAAATCTAATAGAAAACCTATGGAAAGATGTTAAGATGGTTGTAGCAAAGAAAAAAGTGGAAAAATAAGAATGAATTGTGGTTGGCTCTAAAAGAGGCGTGTGAATCTATTCCATTAGAGCATTACCAGCGTTTAGTGGAATCAATGCCTAGACGATGCCAGGAAGTTATTAAAAATAAAGGACACACGACAAAATATTGAAAAAAATATGAATTAGTTTAATAAAATTGTTAAAAAGTAGATTTAGATGTTTTGTTTATACGGAAATAGTGATTGCCCCTAAAATATGTCCATGGTGTTTTACAAACTTTTGTAAAATTCTAAAATATACATACATTTTTTAAAAATTTAGATATATATCTAAATAGAATTCAAATAAAGTTAACAACTATAAAAAAATATATGATTCAATTTACTTTTTAGTTAGTTCTTATTTATTTTTCAAAAATTTACCAAATGCTCCAGAAATATGTTCAACAATATATATATATATATATATATATATATATATATATATATATATATATAAAATAATGAAGTTTTATTAAAAAAAACATCATACTATTGAAAAATATACTCAGAAATAAACTGTATATGAACTGACAGACGTTACGATAGACTAACGTTAAATAAACTAATGTTTTAAAGTCAGCACTTAAATTACAACAAACACATTTCAAACTGATGGCACTTAACATCGGAAAATGTGTTAGAATCAGTTAAAGCAAATAGAAGAAGCAAATAGTACATTTCAGGAACAATAATATAAATAATCAAAATGACTGGTATATGCAAATGAAAAAGTATTTACTTAAATAAATAAGGTATTAACAACAACCTATTATCAAAGAAAAAATGAATTATGTAGTATTGACATATGAAACCAATAAAAAATTTGAAGATATAAAGTTCCAACTACACTAGTTACAAGGAATTTAAAGTAGAATATACACTTGTAACAAATATATTGAATTAGATTTATCTTTAAATGTAATCTGAACGAAATCTCAAATTAGATTTGCAAACATTAATATTGCAAGTTTTGTTAAAGTAACGAACTTGGGACATTAAAATATATATTATAATTATTTTTCTATATTGTATACAGAAAGTAATTTATTCGTAAAATTTCCATGAAATAAAATTTTTATTTTTCGTGTATACCACCCCTCGCAACGCCGTTTCCGCCGCTATACTCCAAGGTAGCATCTTAACTATTCTCGACCATTAATGATTGGTTGATGTATATCGCCTGGTCTCTGTTCTCATTGGTTGATATCAGTCGCATGTATGTCGCTCTCCCACGATATATTACGAAAAAGATGTATACGATTTCAATGTAAAATTGATGACATTTATTCAAAATATTGTATTTAGTGAAGTTTTGGAATAAAAAAATTGTTACACATTTTAACATTGTATTTTGTTGTTAATTTTTATAAACTTTTCCAATAAAAATTTTATGATTTACATTTTACGCAGATTATTTGTGCGTATATTTTGTTAATTTCTGTTATTTGTTAAGTGAAAGAGAGCGTTAGAGGGGGGGGGGGCGATCGTAGCTAGTAGAGGACAGAGCATATAATATATATATATATGTATATAATATATGATGCAATATATATATATATATATATATATATAATGTTCGATGAACAACAAATTTATGGGGAAATTTCTAAACAACGAACGATTGCATAAAATTGAATGACAAAGAAAGTAAGAAGAATATCTATAGTTTTTATCAATATTCTTGATTATTTTTACTCAGTAACTAATAAATTAGTTAACAATTCTAAGTTATAAAATAACAAAAATATCACTATCATCTCGGACAGCGTTTCTTAAACTATGTTGAGAAAAGTGAATATGTGTTCCGTGCAAAATTGTCAAAATGAATATGAGCCTGGAATGGTTTTAAATGCTGCGACAGTTTCAAACATGTTTGAAAATGAGACGCTCCTCACTAGTGATTTATTGGTCTTTTTGACTTCACATAATTTAGGACAAAATTATAGTGAATTTTTAACAAATTCTTCATGGTTGATGAGTCTTGCGTATCTGGCACATATTTTTACATAGTGCAATGAAATTAACTTATCAGTACAAGGAAAGAATATTACTATTTTTAATACAAGAGATAAAGTTGCATCTTTTGATAGAAAGTTACAATTATGAATTTTTACAGTTAAACAGAATAATTTTGATTGTTTTCCCGCCTTCCACTATTTTTTGACTAAAATAAATTATAAATTACACGAAGAAGTTTCTAACGTAATTTTAGAACACTTGCATGACTCACAATCAACTCTTGTAATATTTTCCAAAATGTAGTGAGGTCAATTCCTGGGTTAGGAATCCATTTACAGTGAAGGTTAAGCCAGCAGGTTTCAGCGCAAGTGATTATAAAAATGTAATAGATTTAATTAGTGACTCTGATTTAAAACAAAAAAACAACGAACTTCCATTAAATGATTTCTGGACAAATTTAACAGAAGAGTATCCCATCGTGTCAAATCTAGTTATTTTTGTTTTACTTCCTTTTACAACGACATATTTATGCGAGATAAGTATTTTATATTATGCTGCAACCAAATCAAAGTCCAGGAACAGACTGGACTCCACACCAGATATAAAAATTTATCTTTCTCATTTTGTCCCTGATATCAAAAGAATTCAAAGACCCAAAAACATCGAAGTCATTAAGAACGCAATTTTATAATATATATATATATATATATATATATATATATATATATATATATATATATATATACGCTAGTTTATTTTATTATTTTTATGTGTTTTACTTTAAATAATTAACATTCTGGAATAAGTGTTTGTTTTTTATCATCGGTAAGATTTACTCATTTATTTTATTTATTATTTATATATCTACCTACCCTATAAAATAATCAAGGTGCTCTGTTAAAATTTTAAGATTTATGAAGTGTTCTGTCGTAGAAAAAGTTTTGGAAACGCTGATCTAAAAATATATGTATGTATATATGTTAATATATTTATTATATATATATTTATTATATATATATATATATATATATATATATATATATAATCATGAAAAAGAGCATATGGTCATTGCTTGGTGGTCGGTAGGGTGGCATCATTCACTACAACTTCTTAAATCCTGGTAAAACAATAGCAGCAGAAAAATATTATCCGGGAATTGAAAAAAATGCATGAGAAGTTACATCATTTATCAGTCAGTATCAGTCAATCGAAGAGGACCAATTCTTATTCATGACAACGCCCGACCACACGTCTTACAAATGACTTTAAAAAATTAAATGAACTGGGTTATGACGCCTTACCTCACCAACGTTATTCTCCAGACCTGGCTTCGATAGATTATCGTTTTTTCAACATTTGAGTAATTTCCTACGAGAGGTTTTCAAAGATTAAGCATCAGTTCAAACCGTTTTCGTTCAATTCGTTAATTCAAGGACTCCAGAATTATATTTTGCAGGAATAAACAAACTTGTTTCCCGTTGGGAGAAATGTGTGCAGGCTAATGGTCTTTATTTTGATTAATAAATATAATTTTTAACTAATATATCGATACGTAAACACCGCAATTATTTTGGCACCAACCTAATATTTTAAGAGAAAAATAAAATTATTAAATTGGTTCTACAATATTTTCATAATATAATTTCACATATAGTATCCAATGTTTAAAGGAATATAAATATCACATCTTAAAATTTTGGTATTACTAATAACTAGAAATGTTTATTATATCGCTATACACGTTTTTATACATTTTTAAATAGATAAACAAATAAATAACAATTAGTCATCATTAAAGATCTGTTTTTAAAAATATATTTTAAAAGAATAATTGACACGATATTCTTTAAAAATATGAAAGATAATTATATAGTTTTTTTACATTCCTTGAATTTTTTATTGCACGGAAACGAATTCTGTTGATTTAAAGTTTTTTTTATATTATTTGTAAGTATATTGTTTATTACAATGTAAACTCATGCATAATACATATATGACCTTGAATGATTAAATACATCGAATTATCATACGTGTGAAATAGTGTGTAAACGATGTGCCTATTCATGAATTTTTCCAGGAAAATACTTTTTTTTATTAATTGTTAAAACAGTGACAAGAGGGTTTTTCAGTTGACATGTTTGTATAAAAAAGACTATTTTAAATTCTTTTAGCACCGTAAATTCACGAAAGTATATTTGTAATAAATATTTGGTAAGATGTATAGTATTTATTTTTTTTTTTGTGATTTTTGTTAGAAAGATATCAATTTAAGATTTAAACATGGCTATCAGTTTTGTTGTTATCATTTGATTAGAATTACATTTTGGCTGAATTTTTATAAATAACGTATTTTAATTGAACTTCATTTTTATGCAAGATTATGACCTGATGTTAAAAACAGCGAAATGTTTCAAACGAATCGATCAAGCAATGTAAAAAATTTAATTGGTCAGATTGTGTAACAATTGTAAACAAAAAACTCATAATTTTCTGCAAACCTGAAAATCTGGTTCCAAAGAATTAATGAAACATGTTTCAGACATTGTATAAATGAATATATATATATATATATATATATATATATATATATATATATATATATATATATATATATATATATGTAGTTAAACTCTGAATATTTTTTCTAAATATGACATTTCTTAATTTATATTTTAAATTAATTTATAATACCAAACGTTACTAATATCGAGAGAGTACTGTATATGTATATATATATATATACATATATATATATATATATATATATATATATATATATATATATATATATATGCAGATATTATCAGAGGGGTGTCAAGAGGGGCAGCTGCCCTGCGCCTTACATTTTTTTACATCAAATTAGTAAACACTCAATAAGATTTGGTAAATTCATAGGGATGCAGAGTAATGTAAATCCATAAACAAAGAAACAAAAAAGTAAAAACTTAGTATGAGTAATGAAAAAATTCTTTAGGTGTGTGCTTTATTTTTTATTTTGATTTAAGGATCTCTTAGTTTATAATTTTCTTCTAAAGTTGTGATAAAAATTTAGACCTTGAATAGTTTTATACAAAAAAGACGTTTCTATATACATACATACATATATATATATATATATATATATATATATATATATATATATATATATATATATATATATATATATATATATATATATATATATATATATATATATATATATCATGAGATGATATGAATGTTTCGAAAATTAATAAACGATAAAGAATATTGACATTTATTAAAAAATATTAACATTTTTTAAAAATATTATTTTGAATAAATTATTTACTACATGTTATGTTTCTTAATTTTCTATCACCCACGGGTTATTTTAAACATACGTTTACTTTCACAAATGACATTTTTCACCCCATAAACAACAAAAAGTATTTCTAATCAAAAATGTTCAATAAACTTGATTAATCGACTATATATATATATATATATATATATATATATATATATATATATATATATATTTATATGTATAAAAAATTGAATAATGTTGATTAGAAAAAGTGTTTGTTGTTCATTGGTTAAAAAAAGAATTCATTTGTGAATGTGAATTTTGCCACAGTGTCAGAATGGTAGTACGATTCATTTACTTATCGCGGATCATTAAACGCATAAATCATTTGCGAAACTACAGGGGGTACGAGGGGGTAAGGGTTTTTTGTATCTATGATTTTTTCTCAGAAAATGTATAACTTTTGTTAGTGTGTGATTGCTTCGACATTGACTGATTGTAGGGTAGTGTCAGTAACAATTTCATATATATATATATATATATATATATATATATATATATATATATATATATATATATATATATATTCCTGTAAAACAAACCATATCACAATGAAAAACATATTAATGTTTGGACCAAATAATGCGTTGGAAACATAGAGAATTTTACTCTAAAAATTCGGAATAGAAGATTAAGAAATTCTTAATCTTACTCGTATAGTTCTGTCGCCTTTAGAGTGTAAATAAATAAAATAAAAATGATAAAACTAAATGTAATGTTTATAAATAATTAACAATCCTTATTAGAAGTATTGAAAATTTTAATTCTATATATATATATATATATATATATATATATATATATATATATCTATATATATATATATATATATATATATATATATATATATACAAAATGGAAAATCATGGAAGAGGCCTTTATCCAGCAGTGGATTGACAGGGGCTGAAGATGATGATGATGATGATGATATATATATATATATATATATATAATATAGATAAAGACTACATAAATGTTCTTTAATATATTAGAGTAGTTACAAAGATAGCAGTACCAATGAAATAATATATTTTAGGTTGAAGAACAAGACTGAAATTTGATATCTATTTAAAAGTCAAATCTTTTTTTTTAGTTCGAGTATTTTCTGATTGTAAAGATATTTGCATACATATCACATTAAAATAGATAAAACTGTACTTAATAATAAAAACTTATAAAATTATCCTCTAAAATTAATTGTTTACATGCATTTGTTAACAACTTTTTACATGAGATAGACAAAACGTGAAGTAGATTTTGCTTTTACTCATTTTCTAGTCGAAAAAAAAGTATACAAACTCATATATGGTATTATCAGTTCATATATATTATTGATATGTATTTTTGTTTTAACCAGTTAACTGCGTTCGACATGTATACACTTCAATCCAAAACTTTATTTCAGTGCGGTGGACGTGTATACTCATCGTGTAAAATAAAAAATTACCATTTACTACAAAAACTTAAATTTTTTGTAAAAAGTAATATAAATGCCATTTAGTGATACGTTTCTTACGTACTTTATATTACCAGTAAAACTGTTGTGTATTTTATAAAAAAAAGTTTGATTATTTGATTATTCTCTTTGGTATATCGGTTATTCCCCGTATAATGTATTACTTTTTACAAACTGAGTTGATTATTTTCCTCAATGCATCGGGTATTCTCAAAATTGTTTTGTGTATATCAGGTATTCTGCGATAACAATTGAAATAATATAAATAAGATGCGCGAACTATGACGCCCCTTACTAATTTCTGGTTCGTTGCAAGAAGGTGATACTTATAAGACTTACTTTATTATTTTTTGGTAATTTTTAAGTTTTTAGTAACAAAAACTTCTCCAACAATGAATTGTTAATTATTTATGGCATAAAACTATAATCCTTCTTCGTTTTGCTTTACTTTTTTAATAAAATTTGTAATAGTAGAATTTACCCTGCGTTCGACGTGTATACTCGTTATTACTTGATTTTAATTACCCTGTGATGGATTTTTAAAACTAAATTCCGCAGTTAACTGGTTAAGAATAATTATTGAAATCATGCAGGGAATTCCTTCCATTCAAATTGTGAATACAATTTTCTATTTAGAAGTTTTATGATGGATTTATGAATGTAGTACAGTCGAAATATCTCAACCCTTTGACATACAAAGACGTCTCTGATACGTCATGTGTTTCTTATGCCATTGTAAACATTGATGTCTCTGAGACGCATGCAGATTTA
This sequence comes from Acanthacorydalis orientalis, assembly GCA_034766995.1. Lineage (NCBI taxonomy): Eukaryota > Metazoa > Arthropoda > Insecta > Megaloptera > Corydalidae > Acanthacorydalis > Acanthacorydalis orientalis. The sequence continues at coordinate 25,712,457 of CM068318.1, read as the reverse complement.
ATTCGCTTTAGTGCAGCTACAAAGCAAATATTAGAAAGAAATAATTATATATATTCAGTGTAAAAGTGTGAATCATAGAAACGAACTCTGCAATATGTCTGTTTTGAAATTGTATGAAAATGACAGTGAAACCCAAAGAGCTATTCGAGTTGAAGCACATTTTCCTGAATATGTACCTTCCACTGGTAAAAAGCAATCCTATCAGGTGTACTCAAAAAATAATGTAAGAAGTGAAACGACTTGACAGTGTAAAAAATGTTAAATACCTCTACGTTTACAATAATGTTTCGAAAAGTTTCATACTCTACAGAACTATTGAATTATTGTTTAATTGGTCACTTAATTATTCTTATTAATTGAGGTTATTAGTATTGAATTATAATATTTAGCAATGTATAAATATTGTTTTCTTTATTTAGCTTTCATAAATGTTAAGCTGAAAAATTAATAGTATTTTGTGGTCATATTCAATTTCAGTTAGTTCGTATGTCAAGGGGTTAAAAAATGTTTTGTGGTGATACATTTTCTATAACAATAATGTATTCTTTTTTTATATGGTCACTGTACACATTTTCATCCAAAAACTTCAAAATATCAATAGCGAATCATATTATTCCATTAATAAATTGATTATTATTCATTAATCAATTTATTTTGATTGAAATGTTCTCATTTACTATGATAAAATAAATCAGTCACGAAAACCAAATAGAATAACTGTTGTATATATTGTATGAATTGTCCAGAAAAATATTTTGATAGTAATAAATTCAAATATTAGAAAAATATTTGTTATTTGCTTTGCTAAATTTCAAAATTTCTGCTTATCTCCTCGTATGTATATAATGTATGTTATGTATATGTTTTTATAAAAGTATATATCAGTATTTGTAATAAAAATTAGGGACTAGCATAGTTTCAGTTAACGATGCTATAAAGATAAAAATATTGAAAACGCGGGATAATCGGGTATTTCAAGTATTTACGCAATGTATAAAAATATCGCCATATGTCTCTGTTTATAGTCGATGTGGTTTCATTATACACATTGTACGTGTAGGTACATTTCAAGCATTATGAATCATTCATTTTTTTTTACCAGGAATCGTATTTTAAGTTATAATAAACGATAGTAAATTGTTTGAATTAAATTGTAATATACACATTTATTGAGATTATATGATTTTTAAATGATAAAAATTTAGAAAAGAACTTGTTTTGATCAATTATCCAATTTCAGTAATGGTAATGTACAAAATTTACTGAATATAATTACAAAGAATATTTATTTGCTGTTTACATAACAGTATGAGTTCAAGTAATTGTTTATTCTGTTACTAAAAAGTTTTTTTTACTGTAAATTTTATGATGAAATCTTATTATTTCAGTGACGCAATACGAATTTATTTATTGAGAAAACAGTTCAGATCTAATAATTATTTATATTTTGGTAAAAAACGACGCATATATCAGTTAAAAATTATATTTATTAATGAAAATAAAGACTATTGACCTGTACATATTTCTTCTAACGGGAAACAAGTATGTTGATTCCTACAAGATAGTATTCTGGGGCCCTGAAATTAACGAATTCATCGAAAGAACTTTGAGCTGATGCTTGATCTTTGAAAACCTTCTCTCGTAGGAAATTACACAAATGTTTTAAAAAAATGATAATCTGTCGGACACAGGTTTGGAGAATAAGGCAGGCGGGGTAAGGTGTCATAACGCAGTTCATTTAATTTTTTTAAAGTCATTTGTGAGATATGTATGGGGTCTGGTGTTGTCATGAATAAGAATTGATTTTCTTCGATTGAATTAACGCTGGCCGTAAACGATGCAATTTCTCATGCATTTTTTTCAATATTTTTCTGCTCTTATTGTTTCACCAGGATTTAAGAAGTTGAATGATGCCACTTGCCAACCACCAAACGGTGACCATAATTTCTTTTTCATGAAGCTTCGGTTTAGGAAACTGTTTCGGTGCTTCTCCTCGTTTTAGTCACTATGATGAACGTTTCCGATTGTGGTAGAGAATCCACTTTTCATCATATATGAAAATGCAATCAAGAAAGAGATAATTTTTGTTACGCAAAAGAAGCGCAGAGTAGACTTTGTATCGTCGATTGCTTGATGTCCGTTTAATTTATATGGCACCCATTTATCCAAATTTTTTAATTTTCCAATTAGGCTTAAATGTTAAATAACTTTTGAATGATCAACATTGAATTCCTCTACCACCTCTCGAGTTGTTTTATGTGAGTCTGCTTCAATAATGGTTCTTAAGTTATTATTGTCTATAGCTGAAAGACGTTCACGACCTTTCTCATCATCAAGGCTTTCATTTCCATTACGAAATTTTTGGAACCAGTCTTGAGCTGTACATTCATTAACTGATTCTTCGCTAAAAACAGATTTGATATTTCGAGCAGGTTCTGTTACTTCACGTCCCAATTTGAACTCGTACAACAAAATCGCGCGAATTTGCTTTTTTCCATGACTAATTTAAGAGGTTGTATCCAACAATACTAAAGCATGAAAAAATTAGACATAAGTTGAAATCAGTAGTGCTAATTTTATTATTCACAATGATATATCACATGACTATAACAAAATATAACGGTAACTAGACAAATCGGCGCCAAACTTAAAATGATAAAAACTATTATTTTTACATCAACCTAATAACATATTTTTTATAGTTAAATAGTATTTAGTAAGAAATTATCTTCAGAGAAAAAAAAACAAAACTCGATAAATCAATAATTTCTGATAAAGTTTCAGTATAACCAATTTTAGAGACAAATAAATATTTAGATTAACTAATTTTTATGTTATCTCGATGAACATAAATAAATCAATAAATAAATAAATATTAATGGTGGAGTAAAAAATACCGCGGATGATGTAGTAGAAACCTAACATTTTATTTATTTTTTCAAGGTCTTCTTTGTTATTTTTCGAACAGTAACTGTATTTTTAAAATTTTGAAAATATGTATCTGAAACAATCAGAAAAAAATTAAACTCATACTATATTTTCGAACAGGTTATTGTATTCACTTTTAAAGATTCAAAATCGAGTTTTTTTCCATTCAGTGAACTACGTGGGAGTTTTAAAGAATAACTTAATTCGATATTAGAGACAAGAGCTTCAGTTTCAAAGTGTATTTTATTTTTCGACACAATCCCCTCGAAGCTCAACGCACTTTTCCCATGTTTCTCCAACTTGGCGATTTCCTTTCTAGAACTGGATTTCTTCGAGGCCCGCAAAATAACCTTTTGCAGCCTCTTCATTCATCTCAAATCGCTATTCAATTAGAAAAATTTTGAGTTTCAGGAACTGATGAAAGTCCAAGGGGGCCAAATCAGGCAAATATCGTAGATGCGGAAGGATTTCATACTTTAATTCGCTCAATTTTTGCTGAGCGTCAACGTTTGAATGACCTGGTGCATTGTCATGGTAAAACAATACTTTTTCTTCACCATTCTGGGACGTTTTTCCGCGATTACTGCCTTCAACTTCTCCAAAAGTGATGCGTATTATTGGTCAATAACTGTTTTTCCCTTCTGAAGATAGTCGATCAAGAGAATTCTTTTCGCATCCCAGAAAACTGACGCTATCACTTTTTCAGCGAACCGTCTTTACTTTCTTCGGAACCGTTTCAACGCGTTCAGTCGATTGTTTTTATTCCGTTTTCGATTCTGATGTGCAATGACGAATCTAAGTTTCATCCATGATCACAAAACGCCACATGAAATCAGCTGGATTATTCTTGAATAGTTCCAAGAAGTCGATCGATGTTCGCGTACGAACTTTTGCTTTGCAAATGCGGTACCCATCTTTCAGAAAGTCTTTTCGTACGAAATTTCATTATGCAAAATGAAATGCTTTCGCTCACTTAACATGCGTATGAGCTCTACTAACGCGCTCATTTTCACTCGCTGGTCGAACAACACCATATCTTGGACTTTATTGATGATTTCTGACGTGACAGCTGTTCTCTGGTCTGAACGTGGTGCACTTTCGAAGCTCATCCTGCAACGTTTAAATTTATTCACCCAAAGAACGGTTTCGTAGGAAGGGCAAAGATTCGCCCAATGTAGAAAATCTTCTCATGGATTTTCTTCGCGTTTTTCCTTCCAAAAAAAGGAACTGAATGACACCTCGAATTCCGATTTATCCATTTTGCATTTTCGCGCTAAACGCTTGTGTTGAACTACTGTCAAACAAAGAATTAATGGCGGAATGACTTGCAACTTCACATGTGTTACTAAAAGGGTTGAAAACTATATGAAAACATATATAGCTCTACCTCCTCCTTCCTCAGCCAGTACACTAACCAAGTTACTCTTCAAACCGCCCTTGTATAAGTTGTATTGGTCTTAATGATCTAACATTTAGATATGTTTCAATCTTTGAATAGGTAACACTTATGGATCTTATTTTATTTTATTTTCTATTGTAGCAGCGTTGTTTCAGAGATGGCATTCGTCTATGTATTCATTTGAATTCTGCAAACCAATTAAAAGTTGGAGTTTGTAAAGAATATTCGACACGAGTGTTACCCATAACACTTTCATAGTGTAAGAATTATTTTAAAGACATGATAAACAATGATTCTGTAATCATATTCAAGAACAATTGCTGTACTAAATTTACGTTGCACTGAATATCAGTATTTTCTTATTGTGCTTACAGAACTTATATTCGACGATTTTTGTTATAAATTTATTAACGAATTAAGGCATTTAGGATATTGATTAATACCGAATTTTAATCTATTCAGTAAATGTTATTGCAAACGAAGAAGAAATACAGAGGAGTGTGGTATCTCTCCTAAAAGAATTTCAATTATATTTTGAATGTTTAATTGATTGATTTGGGAAATGTGAGATGTAAATAATAAATTCTTTCAAAATAAAAAAATGTTTTAGAAAGTTGTTTAGAAATGTCTAGTATATATGTAGATAAAAAATAAATATGTGTGTATGCATTCATATATATATATATATATATATATATATATATATATATATATATATATAAATACATACACATACACACATAAATATATATATATATATATATATATATATAGATAGATAGATAGATAGATAGATAGATATATATGTGTGTATGTATGTATGTATATATTAGATGTGCAAATTAATTCAATGCCTTTTTTATAGAAAATGAATGTTTACGGAAAAATGGAATATATTTACATCGTCTAAATATCCCCCATTATTTTGCGTAAATTTGTTCCATCTGTTGGATAACTGATGAATCCCATGTCGGAAAAAAGATGGTTGTTTTGAGTTGATGAAGTTGTAATGTATTTTCGAACCTCTTCACATTCTTCTAGCATTTTTTATATATTTTATGCATCACAACACCTTCCACCAAAGCTGAACAAATCATTTCCGCGGTTTTGCCAGTAGTGTGAAAAGAATGTAATGCCCATTATGCTGCTTTCGGGCACCATCGTCTTCATTACTGTTTTGTGAAGTTATGTTAACTGTTTGACTAAGATATGTAGTGTTTTTAAATATTAAGGTTGGCACTTAAGTACTAAAACGACGAGAAAATATTTTAATTTAAAACAGAGTTATGACTGATTTAATTTAAAGGTGCAGAATTAATTTTTTCATCTAATCTTATATATATATATATATATATATATATATATATATATATATATATATATCAACAAAGGTCATCATCATTCATCATCATTCATCGTCATTCATCGAAGAAGTGAACAGGAGAATAAAAATGGGATGGAGCTCATTTGGACGAAACGCTTTGACATTTAAATCAACAATTTCACTCTGAAGAAAAAAGTATTTGATCAATGTATACTACCAGTCCTTACCTACGGCAACGAAACATGGGTACTTAACGGCAAAATCTTTCAAATACTCTAAACAACACAGAAAAAGTATTGAAAGATGCACGCTAAGAATAACAGAAAGAAATAGAAAAATAATAGAATGGATACAAAAACAAACAGAAGTCACTGATGTAATAAGTTCTGAAGTTATCTGGTTTTTTGCAGTTTTTCCCAGATTTGACCAAGAGCCACGTTTAACGTTTCGTTGCCAACTGACGTATCTATTTGCATCTTACGACACATACTGGTTATCGGGTCTCTGACGACTCCCAGGACGGTTACTACGTAGAAGGCTTCCATCTATTATCTTATGACAAGCAAGAGCATAAATCGGTTCAAAAAAATTGGTACAGATGTAATAAGAAGAGTAGTGTGAAATGAAAATGGGCGAAGCATGTTCCAAGAACAGAAGACAACCGATGGACAACAGAAATTATTAACTGGAAATCAAAGAAAATAAAAAGACCAAGAAAGAGACCAATGAATAGGTGCGATAAGGAATTTTTTTATTGGAAATCAGTGAAAAAGAGAGGCATTCAATCGTACAAAATAGAAAATCATAGAAGAGGCCTTCGTTCAGCAGTGGATTGACAGAGGCCGCTGATAATGATAATATATATATATATATATATATATATATATATATATATATATATATATATATATATATATATATATATATATATATGTGTGTGTGTGTGTGTGTGTATGTGTGTGTGTGTGTGCGTGTGTGTGTGTAACTTAATATTTAATTATTTTAAATTATTAAATGTGAATTATTTAACTTATATTTAATATCGCCCTGAAACTATGTGTGTGGGTTCAAAATAAATACTAATTCAAACATTATATTACATAAGTACTCATTACTTGTATGTACATGAAAAATCATTTTAACTATTACCCAAAAATTAAATATTTATGTACGATTCAATTATATATTTCTGAGAAAGTTTTATTCATATAAAAATAACGTCATTTTCAGTACACTTTGAAAGCATTAATATATTTTCGTGGTTGTTGTTTGGTAATGGCAAGCCAAAAACTATATGATAATTGAAAAATTAAGTTTAAAATCCTGTTCGTTTCGTGTTTATTTATTTTGGAATATGTTGTTTATTATCCAGTTACACTGTCAATGAGTTGAACATTATTATCGTATAATGCGAGAAAGTTCATTTACTTAGTGTTGTTTACAATTCATAAACGAAATATTTACTTAAATATCGACAGATACGTTCGTTTTTAGAATGGATGTTTATAAATGAAAATGAGTCAGAAATAAATGTATACTGTGTGACTGAGTTTTTATGTTCATCTGTATATTTATATAGTGGATAAAAAAAATCTTCTTACAGTTTCGTGTACATTTCATGGGAATTTTTTTGATAGATTGTATCAGTAATATTTCTGTCAAATTAATTCAGATTTTTTTTCCAAAGAAAATATTATCTGATACAATAACTACCTCAATTCATTACTTTAGACACGCCGCTGTGTAATGTTATCTTATAAATTTGCGTTGATTAGTGATGTGTAAATAATAAACAATGAATATAGAGAAAATGCCACATACCTAATATCCTAGCATGACTATCATTTCTAATAATTCTGTAATTTCTATACTTTTGTAGTGGTGTAGATGTTCCTATTGGTTATAAATGTACTTATACTATACTTTTAAATTACCGTACTATTAATTATATTCAATATACGAATTATTTATTTGATTATAATGAAATTTTTGTTTAAGAAAAGCAAATATGTTTAAGATGAAATGAAGAAAATGCATTTAAAATAATTAAAAAAAAACATGAGTTAAAAGATCTCACTAAATTTTTTTATAAATTTAGTTTAATAGTATCATTGAGATATATCAAAAGAGAATATAAATTAGTACATGAACGTAATTTGTATGAAATACAAAATAAATATTTTATGCTTTTGAAATTATTTCAAACCAATTCTTCGAATATAAAAAATGTATTAAATAATATAATTTCTATAATAACAAAATCAAACTTATTTATCAAATGATTATCAGGGGTTTTTTGATGAAACATAACATGAAGGCATAGATTTGATAAAGTTGTAGCAAATGATTATTCTTTAAACCAACGTTTCGCAAACTATATTCCGCTGAACACTAGTGTTTTGCGGAAAGTGAATATGTGTTCTGTGAAAAATTGTCAAAATGAATATGAGTCTGGAATAGTTTTAAATGCTGCGACAGTTTCAAACATGTTTGAAAACGAGGCGTTCCTCACTAGTGGTTTACTGGTCTTTTTTACGTCACATAATTTAGGACAAAATTATATTGAATTTTTAAAAAAAATTCCATGGTTGATGAGTCTTGCGTATCTGGCACATATTTTTACAAAATGCAATGAAATTAATTTACCATTACAAGGAAAGAATATTACTATTTTTAATACAAGAGATAAAATTGCATCTTTTGATAGAAAATTACAATTATGGATTTTTACATTTAAACAGAATAATTTTGATTGTTTTCCCGCCTTGCATGAATTTTTGACTGAAATAAATTCTAAATTAGACGAAGAAGTTTTTAACATAATTTTAGAACACTTGTATTACTTACAATCAACCCTTTTGCAATATTTTCCAAAATTCAGTGAGGATAATTCCTGGATTCAAACTCCATTTACAGTGACAGCTAAGCCAGCAAGTGATTATGAAAATCTAATTGACTTAATTTGTGATTCTGATGTAAAGAAAAACACAAGGAACTTCTATTAAATAATGGACAAATTTAGCAGAAGAGTACCCCAGCGTATTAAACCTAGCTATTCTTGTTTTCTGCTAGCTATTCTTTCTTTTACAATGACATATTTGTGTGAGGTAAGATTCTCATATTATAGAATGGATGCTCATAATATGCTGTAACCAAATCAAAGTCTAGGAACAGACTCGACTCTACATCAGATATAAGAATTCAACTTTCTGATTTTGTGCCTGATAACAAAAGAATTCAAAGACCCAAAAACATCGAAGTCATTAAGAACGCAATATATATATATATATATATATATATATATATATATATATATATATATATACATACGAGGTCAGACAATTAAGTAATGCGACAAAATTCAAAAATCGAGTATATTTAAAAATTAAGGTACATCGCTGCGATCCCCTTCAAAGTAGTCCCCTCCCGCATCTATACACTTATTCCAGCGAGTTTTCCAGTTTTCGTAACAATTCTGGAACACTTCTTGTGGGACCTCTCCGAGTACCCTCGTCACAGATTCTTGGATATCTTCAACGGAGTCAAAATGTCGACCTTTGACGAATTTTTTCATATGGGGGAATAGGAAAAAGTCGCAGGGTGACATGTCCGGTGAATAGGGCGGTTGTGGTAACGTTGCGATGCCTTTAGACGCCAAAAACTGAGAGACACTGAACGCACTGTGACAGGGAGCATTGTCGTGATGCAGAACCCAAGTCTTCGCGATCTCTGGACGCACTCTGAGCACCCTTTTTCGTAATTTTTCGAGCACATTGCGGTAGAATACTTGATTTACGGTTTGTCCAGGTGGTACGAACTCTTTGTGAACCACCCCTTTGCTGTCGAAGAAGCAATTCAACATGGTTTTCACTTTGGACTTGCTTATTCTCGCCTTCTTTGGCCTTGGTGCTCCAGGGGACAGCCACTGTTGGCTTTGTCGTTTAGTTTCGGGGTCATATTGAAAGAACCAACTTTCATCACCAGTAATAACTCGATCGAGAAGAGTAGGATCACTTTCAACCTGCTCGAGACAATCTTGAGCGATGTTCATTCGGTGGGCTTCGTGACATGCACTACTCGCGCGTTGTTACAAAACACTAAACAGCTGGCGAAGAAATGATCGTACGAGGGTGGTCAAGGTCTCAGTCGAGAGAGTAGGGATCTGCTATTGCGGTGGCGGAGTTACAGGTTCGCAGTGTTACCACAGGCCGAGAAAAAAATCGGTCGCATTACTTAATTGTCTGACCTCGTATATATATGTATATATATATATATACGCTAGTTTATTTTATTATTTTTATGTGTTTTATTTTAAATAATTAACATTCAAGGATAAATGTTTGTTTTTTCTTAACGCTAATATTTACTCATTTATTTTATTTATTTATATTATTATTATTTATTTATTATTTATATTTATTATTTATTTACCCTACAAAACAATCAAGGTGTACTGTTAAAATTTCAAGACTTGTAAAGTGTTCCGTAGTAGGAAACGTTTGAGAAACGCTACTTTAAACAATGAAAAAAAAATTGTGAGAAGTACATTTATTGGATGGCAAGAATAAAATAGTGGAATGGTTGCCTTTTCAGTACACTTAGCATCGATTTGATGCTATACTTTTGTACATAATAATTTTTGTTTTTTCTTAATACTTTGTTTCCTGTTAGAGCAAATATATGGCATTTACTTATTATTTTTAGATATTTAGTAATGAAAGATAAATTCATATACATTTAAGCTAAACAAATCACGTATGTGTATAGACGAAAATGTCCTAATTTTTTTGCTTTCTTTAGATTTAGATTTTTATGTTTTTTTGTCAATTTCTTCCAGTTACTGAAAAATGTACATCTCTTTTTAATTTTTCTACTTTCTATCTAATCCAATAACGTAAATTGAATTCTGTATATACTTTAAGTCATTTTTTTATAATCTAATTTATTTGAGATTCCTGTTTATCTGCCCAAATCTGTCCAAAAATAATCATGACCTTTTCAGCTATAAGACAAGTGAAAAGTTTTTAAAAATTTAATTGTGTGTATAGTCATTCTCTTTTATGCATGCTCTTTTATCAGCATAAATAAATTCAGATTTATGTTGCTGTTTCTGTTCAATGAGATCATAAATTCGGCGTACAATCCAAATTAAATTCTAAAAAAAGCAATTACAAAAATATTTAGAGGACAGCACACCTTTTCACTAACCCCTTTGTACCTCTCCAGAGGAGGCACACCTCACAGGTTAAGAACCCCTGATCTAACATAAAATCAATATTATAATAATAAGTGTATAATTTAAATTTCAAATATTTGCATATATATATATATAATAAATTTGCATAACATTAAATGAAAACATTTTTTTTCATTTTGAGACATTAAAAAACTAATAAGTGACATTCATAAAATTCGTTTTTTAAATAATATTCAGCTCTAATAAATGTTTTTATTATAGTTATTACATAGTGATACTTTTTTCCGATGGTAAATTTTAAGATTTCCAAAAACATTTAAAGTGTGTGTATCACAAACAATAAAATATTTAGTTTTGTATGATGTATATTGTTTTCAGGTTCAAACACGAGTTCTACAACAAACCCGAACTCGTCTTCATCAACAAATCCAGGAAGTAGTAGGGCAACAAGCGAATCGTCCGGGGGTTTACCGCAACTTAATGGGGTTGTACCATTATGTATCTACCTTATGTCTCGAGTTGCAATTTATATGGATGTTGAAGAAACAGCAACAGTCACTGTAGCAGAAATATGCTCGGCTATTGTAACCAATGAAGAATTGGGATTAAATAAAGCCGTTTCAGAGAAAATATTTACTATTTGGATGTGTAGTCCTTTACTAGGTAATTACACAAATACACACAAATACACACACAAATGAAATGATTGATTGCAAATAAATTGTGAAATTATCTTTTTTTTTAAGATAAATGTTTAGTTTTATTTACTTTTATTTCGAATGATAAAATTAAATCAATATTAATTTTTTACCAATTTTCCATTTGACAAGTATATCTCAGAAATTAATTCATATTTATGATATCTTTTTAATTGATGTAATTGCAATTACATTATATATATATATATATATATATATATATATATATATATATATATATATATATATATATATATATATATACACAGAATTCTGTTAAGTTTCTATTTACTTTATTGATATTTTATACAATTTCAAATAAGTGACACGACGATATGAAACCAGTACTTATACATTACAGATTATTTTAATTAATATAAGTATTATTTGTATATTACTTAACTCTGAACAGTAAACTCATATTTTATTTATTTACTAATAAGGCATGAGAGAAAACATTCTATTTGCAAAAAAAATATTTTTTAACCCAATCAATGTGTTGTGTATGTAAACATGCATTTGAAAATATGCCATAAGTCGCGCGAAATACTGTAGATTTATTGTAAAATATAAACTTTTTTTACGTTATAATCGTAAATATTTAGGTTACTACAGTTTTTATTTTTATTGTGAAAAACATTATACCAAATAGCATAAAATGATTTAAGTTAACATTTTTGATTTTTATGGTTATTTATCAAGAACATCTTGGATCTGAAATTATCAGAAAGTTATTATACATTGAATAGTTGTTTTTTAAAATATTTATTTCATTGTGTGCCGGTTTAATTAATAACCTCTCAAATTTAAAAAAAATAAAATCTTTCTAACTAAATACATTATATTACAAATAAATTAAACACATACTTTTAGGAGAGTATTAGGAACTAATTAAAAGGAATAAATTAGGAAAGGCTGATAGTGATGCCATTATCGTCAGAGTGAAAGAAAAATGCGATTGAGGAATAAAATTGTTTATGTACTTGAAATCTCTGAGGGTAATAGCTTCATCATCAAAATGTTTATAAGCAACAATTAAAAATGATCAATAATCAATTACTGAACATAATTAGTGTGACCAGTGAATAATTAAATTGCAAAAATAAATTTGGCTGCAATTCCAAAACTACAGGGTGGGGCATAAAGATCTCCCATATTTTGAGGGGGTACTGTGTAAGCTGTAGTGTGGGTAAAGAGGTGGGGTAGATTTAATTCGGTAGACTCTGCCGTTTTTAGTACCCATTATGAATTGGACCGATGAACATCGGGGCTTTGTTTTGCAAGTATATTATGAGAACAACCGTTCTATGATAACGACGCAGAGAGCGTTCCGTACACGCTTCGCGCTCGGTTGAAATGCATCTGTACCAGATCGGAAAACGATTTTGCTATGGATTTCTAATCTTTGGGCAATTGGATCCACACTGAAAAGAAAATCACCTGGCAGACCTAGATCGGTCCGTATTTTCTTGAGAAAGATGGTGCAACAGTAACTAAGACATCTGACCGGTATGTTGAAATGTTGGAAACCTTTCTGTGCTACAAACTGGATAATTTGAATACAGAACATGTGTGGTTTCAACAGGTCAGGGCCACAGCTCACAGCACGACGTTTGCTCCGAGTGTTGAGGGAAATGTTCCTTGAGCGTTTGAACTCTTTAAGGGGAGATGTAGGATGGCTGGCATTATCACCAGATTGAAGCCCATGTGACTTTCCTGTATGGATACCTGAAGGAAAAAGTTTTCAAACATCGTCCTCGATCTCTTGAGGATTTGAAAGAAATGATCAGACAGGAAATCGACACCATTCCACCTGAGATGACTCGGAGAGTGATGGAGAAATTCCGGGAACGTCTTCAGCAATGCATTGCCAACGACGGCCGCATTTGTCTGATATGATTTTTAAAACCCATTAAAACAAAACTGTTTTTTATGTACTTTTCAGAAATAAATATATTTTTTTTTCTAAATAGTTTCGTTCAGTTTTTATACCCTTTCAAAATGTGGGAGATCTTTATGCCCCACCCTGTATATTGTGATTTTTAATTATGAATTAATAATAAAAATTCACCTATGTTGCTTACGAAATCAGATAAAAATTTTTATATATATATATATATGGCCAGATTATTTAGCTTTAGGTCTGTTTGTCAGTCAACTATACAATCTTTTTTGTATTGATTGTGGCAGTGTTCATCGCAGCTTATGCAAACATATTTTTTTAATTTAATCATTCTGTAAACTAGAACAGATACCTAAATAATTACAAATGATACAAATGCAGTTATTAGAGTCGCTATTTATATCTAAAGGAGTTTAAAACATATATGGGAGTTAGAGTCCTCCGAATCGTAATAAAATCGATTTTGAATTAATTTAATCTTAAATTTACAATTAAAAAAGATGCAATAAGTTTAGTTGCACAATTACACTTTTACATTCAGGCACTATTCTTAATTTGTTTAACTTCCTAAAATGGCAACATAAATATTTTTTTAAAAATAAAAACTTGCATAACAAATTCGTATAATTTTTACAAATATAAGAAGAGAGAAGAATAACCCTGCCAAATATAAATTTTCTAAAACTTCTTGTAACATGCTTTATAATTTTTGCTCAGGTACTACACGTACTGATGAACTATAATTTTGAATGATAAATAATCATTAAATAATGAATTACAAATTTTTAATTGAAATGTATTGTAATATAAATATTATGATTATAAGTCAACTTAAACAAACAAAAAAAAATATTTTTTCTATATTTAATCCATCATCTCCTTTTGCTTTACATTTGTATTTATGGTTATATACGTATAACTGATAGTATTTATATTGTTTTTTTTTTTAAATGACAAGTATAAACACCGATAGTATTAAAAAACGAAACAAGCATATCACGGAACTAAATAAAAACGATTATAAGATTAATTAACGTAATTAACGTAAAATTAAATGACAATTTATGTGTAAATATTTATTATTAATAACACTCATTTTTATCCATGAATAATGGATATATATATATATATATATATATATATATATATATATATATATATGTATATGTATGTATATATATATATATATACATATATATATATGTATATATACTTTTTTGTAAAAAGCAGTAGATTAAAAATTGTTAAATATTTTTTTAATTCATTGACAGTAAAATAATTATTATGTATATTTTTTAATGCAGAACTGCAATTAAAACCAACACATAAACCATTTGAAGTAAGAAAAGCTTGGCGTGCTTTATTGGCCCGATATAGCCATGGTAGCCCTCATCAACAACAACGCGATGAGCCAAGGATCACATTTCAGAGAAATATCTTCTTTTCAAGACAAGTTGAAGAAAAAATTAAGTATGTGAATTTTGATTTATTTTCTCAAGTATTTTCACACATACAAGGGTACATATGTGTGTGTATGTATATATATATATATATATATATATATATATATATATATATATATATATATATATAAATATATATATATATATATATATATATATATATATATATATATATATATATATATATTATACACATGCAAACTTACATACATACGTGCATACACACACACACACACACACATATATACACGCATATATACATATGTTTACATTTTGATTATTTATTACATTAAGAAATTTTATATTGTTTTATGTTTATTTATGATTACTTGTTATAAGCAAAATATTTATTGGGCTAATAATTTTTTGTTTATTTATTTTATTTATTTTATTTATATTTGTAAATATATTAAAAAGTTTATGTGATATCACATATTTAATTTTGTCTCTCAACATATATATATATATATATATATATATATATATATATATATATATATATATATATATATATATATATATATATGTCTATGTATATATAAGTATATGTATGAATTTATATATGTAAGTATATATAATCTTAAATTCATATAAGAAATTCAGAATATATAAGTTTAATTTCTTTATTTTGCAGATATGAAGTTTAATTAATAGTTTTTTATTATATTTGTTTTTAGAGATCAAAGAATATTGGAACTTTTGTATGAAGAAGCAAAATATAATATTTTAGAAGGTCGATATCCATGTGAAACTAATCATTGTATTACTTTGGGTGGAATACAAGCACGAATCGAATTAGGACCTTATAATCCGCAAATACATTCCACACATTTTTTCAGGTACATGCCACTGTTTATAGCTAGTGTGATTAAAATTATGTCAGTATTTGTTTACAAAAAAAAAATAATATAAATGAATGTAAAGGTTTCTATTTGCATCTTTGAAATAATTTTGGCTTATGATTATTTAATTCCACACTTTCATTCAAAATAAAATCATTATGTTGAAACTAAAATGAATGTAAAAATTAACAAAAGTGTATTAATTTATGAGAGAAATATAAGAAGGTAAATATTTTATTTTTAAAATGATATGGTATTAAAAGGTTGGGGAGATCTGTGTTCAACAGATAAATGTATTAATTATAAGATTAGTGTAATATGTTACTGTGTTTAACTTTTTGATTCAATGATATATATATATATATATATATATATATATATATATATATATATATATATATATATATATATGTACATATATTTATATGTTTATATACTCACACACACATTATATATGTATGTATTATTATTGTAGGGAACAACAAAAAAAATATCTACCCTCACATGTTCGTAAAAGTTCTAATTGGACATGGTTACCAATAAGCTCAAAAAATTCAGCTGAAGTAAAATTACTTGAACAGTTTAAACGTATTCCAGCCTCAGCAACAAATCGAAAACTGATGAGAAAATACCTAGAATTTTGCTGGTCATTGCCTTTTTATGGGTAATTATGTTTTTTTTTTATCTATTATTGCATTTTTGATTATTATTTATTGTTATATCCATTAAATGTATTTATTTATTCCTTACTACAAGTGTATGAAAAGTTTTGTACAGGAGCTCATAACTTTTGAACAGTTTGTTGAGATGTAACAGAAAAGAAACCACTTAAAAAACTTTTTAAATTGTGTAATTGTTTTTTAACATAATCATCACTATTGTCAATACATTTCTTTCAATGTTTATTGTTTTCTTTCCATCAGTAAAGAACTCTAGTGTTTGTTCCTCTAGCCAGTATATTACGGCAGTTTTAACTTGGTCATTATAATCAACATCCCTTTGTTTGAAATAGGCATTTTGATAGCATAAAAGTGCATTCTTTGAGATTGAACTTTGGGACTGGAAAAAAGAGGATGTCAAATGGTGCAAAGTCTGAGTTATAAAGAAAATACTGGAGAACATCAAATTTGTTCTGTTTCAGAATTTACTAAATGTGTTTTGAAGTGTGATCTTGCATTTTCATGATTAAGCACAATTTGATCATATTGACTCTGAATGTGACAATAATGATTTAATCATTGTGAGTTAACATTTGGTTCTATTTCTCAGAAATTCATTAGATCAACATATTGCCCATCTCAGAAGTTAGTCACCATAAATTTCTCACAGGGTATCCGAACATTAAACTTCTTATCCTAAGCAATTCACCATGATGTATCTTTCATTGACTGCCACTTTTCTTCAAGGTTAAAATGATGAATTTAGATTTCAATCTCAAAAAATCATCACCTTCAATTTCATATAAACAGTAAAAAATCATCATCTTTTATTTCGTACTACTCCAAATTTTCTTGACAAATTTCAAACCATTTTTTGTTTATTTTTACAGTCACCATGTATAGTAATCAATGAGCATTATTTTTTTTGTATCTAAATGTAGTAAATTTTGTATAATATAGTCTATTTTTTCTTTGAAAATTTTATTTTGGAGTTTTAGAAATTTTGCAGTAATATCACACTGAGTCATCATATGGTCTTCTTTGATTAAAAAATCAATATGTTGATGGTTTGATGCCATGACAAGTGTGTTTATATAAGGTTCATTCTTTAAATCAGTCTTGCTAAGATTGGAGTTTTTTTGCTCAAAAATTTACAGAAGATTTGTCCATGCACTGATACCACTATAATCATTTTTTGGTCGCTGATAAATCTAGTCTGTGAGTGGAAAGTGTTCGATTTTAAGAACTTATAGATAGCTTTAAGCACATTGTATATAGCTCCATATACTTTCCTTGTGTAGCATCCACTGCAGCTAGATGACACAAGGCTCACAATTTACACGTATAAATCTGGTTGTTCTTTTTTTAAAAGATGAGTTCATGTGCAAAAATTTTAGATCTGTGAATAAATATTCATAGTAAAGTCTATGAATAAATTAAGAAGATGCTTTAAATGAAAACAATTTTAAACTTTATGAAAAATTTAAATGCAAATAAAATTTCTTAAATAAGTAAAATAAATATTGTCAATGTGTATTTAAAAAGAGAATGGTAAATAAAAGTGAAGTTATAACAAATTTTACATAAATAATAGCTTTTTGTTTAAATATATATATATATATATATATATATATATATATGTATACATATGTATATGTGTATATATTATATATGACACACTGAAAGAAAGTATTTATTATAATTAATTCAAACAAAATGTTTTAAAGATGCAGTTGGTCATAAAAAATATTTTTAAAACATTTGTGTTACACAAATATTTGTATAAATAATTGTTTAATTTATTACAAATTTAATTATTTTCCAATATTATCAAGAACGAATTACAATTAACAGATGAAATTGAACTATAAAATATATCGTATATGGATTCATTTTCATTATTTTAAAATAATATTTAGGTCTAATCAACTGAAATTATATTAAAATAGTAATTATTTTTAGTGCTGCCATTTTCCAAGGGCAAGTAGAACAACCAGTTCGTGGATTAATGAGCTTAATGACTCATCAGGATATTCCAGTTTTGGTTGCTATCAACGCTCAAGGAGTTTATGTGATAGATGATATTCAATGCGTAAGTGTTATATTATTTTACATATCTTTCTTATAATGTTATTTAATCTTATTTAGTACATCAATGGGAGTATCATAATGTAATCAGTTTTGTTTAATAATTATAAACATAATTTTTGAAATAATTGATATATTTTTTACAAAGTATTATAAAATAATTTATTAAAAAATTATTTTGAAAAATTAAAGCTATTGTTTATAGTCTGTGAGGTCAGTAATTTTGAGATTAGTATGTAATTTTTTAGATACAGTAATGTTAAATAATTAAAATGTATACATATATATATATATATATATATATATATATATATATATATATATATATATATATATATATACATATATATACACATATATATATATATATATATATATATATATATATTATTTAGGTATCATAAAAAATTTTGACTTTTATATTGAATTATTAATTTTCAATTTCTATCATTTCTATGTACCTAGACTTGAAGTTATGTTTATTTTTCTTGAAATCACTGTTATTTATTTTTGTTTCTCCATTACTGGTTTTGTCTTTCAAAATCTTCAGATGTGTACTACCTATGATACAATATCTATCTGAAGACGTTGAAAGACAAAACCGGCAATGGAGAAACAAGAATAAAGAATAGTGACCTCAAGAACAAGAATACTAAATTTCAAATATTTAGTTCTTTATAGTGTTTTAGTAGAATAAAAATTAAACAAATTTGAATTGATTGTTCATTAAAACTCAAAAAATATTTTAAAATTTTGTATGTTGATTTTTTACAAGTTTTTCTTACTTTCTTTGTCTTCAAAACACTTTGTATCTAAAGAGATAAGTTTTGAGATTGAGTTTTAATTTTGGACTAATTAATAATAGTTCTCTATATAATTTTCTTATGTACAAAACATCAGTTAATAAGACGAGTTGATTTTTTGTCAAACAGTTTGAAAACAACAGTAATCTATTCATATAATATGTGGCAAATGGAATACATAAAGAAGAACATCTCGATCGAACTGTGTTAATATTTATCAAAATTACAAACATATTTGTTGTTTTACTAAGTCATTTTTACTAATTAGTGAGAAATAATTCAATTTTCTATCCATTATTACTTTTAACTCATTAAATTTTAAATCATTTATAATTTCATTATAATCCTAATTATATGGTAAAAGTTAACAATACAATGCACCATCAATCTTTTTATACATCGTCATTTTTGTTAATGTGTCTGTGGAAGGTATTTAATGGCCATTCGTTATGATTTGTCTAATTTAATATTTTTATGGTTAAACACTGTTACAATAATAATCTTAAGTTGTTTGCTCTCAGCATTAATAACAACAAACTTCAAATGTTAACAGAAAATAAAAATGAATTGCTAATCTAGTACTGTAAATATAAAGACAAAGAGTATCATGTTTTCTAGTCCTTACTGTTTTATTGCTCATATATTTTAGAAAATATGTGAATTTATTGTCGTTTTTAAGTCCACTGATAGGTAGTTTGATCTTCACTGTTTCAGAAAAATAAAGGAATGTAATAAATACTTTGAGAATAAAAGAGTTAATAATGACAATACAATAGTAATATGAGAATTTTGAAAAAATAAAAA
The DNA here is from genome assembly GCA_034766995.1 of Acanthacorydalis orientalis. Lineage (NCBI taxonomy): Eukaryota > Metazoa > Arthropoda > Insecta > Megaloptera > Corydalidae > Acanthacorydalis > Acanthacorydalis orientalis. The sequence goes on along the minus strand of CM068318.1, from coordinate 25,692,349 downwards.
TTGATTGATATTACAATAAAATCTAGTTTAACTCTTTCACGCCTAGCGCTGGTTATATCAGGCATTCACAAAATGATTCACAGTGCCTAGCGCCGATTATATCTGGCATTTACAAAATGATATACACTGGCTAACACCAGTTATATTCAGCATTAGCAAACTTAACACTAGCACCATGCTACTTGAGTGCCACGCATTAAACACATTAATTCGTTTTAAACATGGGATGTACTTTTTTTATCAAGCATCATTAATATACGAGCGTAAGGGAACTCCGAAAATGCAAGACACTTTTGAAACATACTGAGCACTAATGGCACGACGACCCATTTATCGGTAGCATACTGACGGCCAGTTCCGCTGTTGTGAAAGGGTTAATAATGAGTAATAAAATATAAAAAGAAAAATATATAAAGTTCGATAAAAACAAAATTAATATCTAAAATAATGCATTAAAGAAGTTTTATTGACAGATTATAATATATATATATATATATATATATATATATATATATATATATATATATATATATATAAATATGTGTGTGTATGTGTGTATCACATATGATATAACATGATTATATACAAGTTAAATAGTTTTGAAAATCGTGAAGCAATTTTTATCTCTAATGAAAGTGTTATTTTATATTTAGAACAGTGGACACTAATAAGACCTTCAAAAAAGAATATTTTACAACATTGGTATGCTGTTTGCTATTTTGACAAATGGCTATCTTTATCCAGGCATGCATTTTTATTAACATACGAGATGCAAATCATCATTTTTTTCTTTTACTGTAATTATTGGTCAACATTTAATTGTGTATTAATGAACAATATACCATATAAGTTTATCATATATGGTAAGACATAATGACGCACCTTTAAGGAAAAGTACAGAAATACTTAGTTTATATTAAATACGATCCCGACGAATTACGATTTACGATGAATTACGATTACGACGAATTCCTTGTCGAAAATAAGATGGCGACTTTGAGTCGATGAAACATCAATGCATTTTCGAACCTCTTCCACTGTTTTAAAATGAGTATCATCCAAGTGATGTTGGAGCGACCGGAACAGGTGATAATGTAGCAGGTTACGTTCGGCGAATACGCTGCATAAAGGAGGACTTCCCAACCCAACCAACAGATAACGTCTTTAATTCCTTTCACGAAGTGTAGCCGAGCGTTGTCGTACCGCAAAATAATTTGGTTCGTTCTTCGTCGGTGAATGATTTTTTTTCTCTAATTCGTGACTCAAACCGATGAGCTGTTGTTCGAAACGCTTGAATTTACAGTCTGAATAGGTTTGAGTAACTCATAATACACCACGCTCTTAATGTCCCGCCTAAATACACAATAATACTTTTTTGGTGTGAATATTTGGTTTCGGAGTCGATAGGTCACTGACCATAACCCACAATTTTCGGTGCTAGGATTGTCGTAAAACCTATTTTTCATTCCTAGTTATGATTTTATTCAACAACTCCTTCCTTTTGAATCTCACAAGCAAGAAAATAGTCGTATCGCATCTTCTTTCTTTGTTTTCTGGTCTAGCTCATATGGAATTCATCGGTTTAGTTTTTGAATTGTTCCTAGCCGATGTAGACGATAGGAAATTGCTTGCTGAGTAACTTCGGTTGTTGAACGAGTTCCTGTTCAGACAACGAAGTTTTCACTTAACAGCTATTCAAGTTCATCGTCTTCAAATGTTTTCAGTTATCCAGGACTTTCTCGATCCGAAAGCTCAAAATCACCACTCCGAAACCTTTGAAACCATTTTTTGCATGTTTCATGCGTCATAATACCTTCCCTCAAACCTAATCAAATCATTCTCCCGGTCTAGACAGCATTTTTTCCAACCGGAATGCGAAAAGTATAGAATCCCTAATATGCTGCTTTTCAGACGCCATCGTGTTCGCTACTGTTTTGTGAGGTTATGTTAAGTGCTTGGTTAAGATATATAGTGTTTTTAAATGTTAAGATTGGCACTTCAAAATCCTTTACGAAAAAATATTTTAATTTAAAACAAAGTTATTAGTGATGTTCAATTATTCAATTTAAAAGCACCAAATTATTTTTATACCTAATAACAATGGAGAAACTCTTGTATCAATACTGAGATACTAAATATCAAGTGTCGCACCGACTAGTGAGAAATATAGGAAATTGTACATCCGGTTAAACGTGTTAATATTAAATATCGGGAAATACAATTAGGGTGAGGTTTACATATTGTTGTTTTGTGATGAAAAAGAAAATAATATGAGTAGGTTTAATCAGTCGACCTTTTCAGTTTATGTGATGTGTTTGCCTAAGTGAAATTTTAACGCAAAAGCCTTTACAAATCAATTTTTCTACACAAGACATGTGTAAATTTGTTTATTTAAATCAGACAATAAAAGATTTTTAATGACGAAAATTTAATTAATACTGGTCATGTTGTTTACTGTTGAGAATGATGTGACCATAACAGCTGTTATGGTCAAATTCATTAAATTCGTAGCTTTTTGTATCCAGATTTCATATTTAAAAGATACTCTGTACAAAATAAAAGGAGAAATATTTACAAACACGTAAGATAGACAGAATCTACTCGCAGTCAGTTTAAGAGTTCAGTGTAAACACACTGTAATAATTTTACTGTACTGGAATAGATTTTCTCTTATAATGTTATTTTTATATAATTGTATATCATCTTTACTGAAATAAAATTGAATAATTATAAATATAGTGAATCTGTGAATATATTTATTTTCAATAAATTTTACTATCAAATTAAAAAATGCGAAAGATTTACTATCAATTTTGACAGATTATATTCGATTTCAAAAAATAATAAAATCTGATTGTATCATTTTGGGGTATTTTACAGAACCATTAACAGAACAAAGTTATTTTATTTTTATTTTTTCATAAAAAAATCCATGCTTTATTACAATTAATACTTGCGTACGAGACGTTGACGAGTGATAATTTTAGAAACAAAGTAGGAAAAAAAATGTGGGTCTTTAAAATTCAATTATGTAATGTTTTCTTATGAAATTTAGTTCAATAATATTCAAAGTAAAAAAAAAATACTGTAGAAAAGATATCGGCACCGTTTTGATAATTTTATTTTACTATTCATGATGTTTAACTCTTTGAAGCCGGACGTAGATCTAGGAATCCATTGATGTTTTCCAAAGAAACTATGGTCTCATAGCGCTATCTTTTGGATTATATATTTAAAGATCACTAATCTCTTTCTAACGAGACTAAATTTATAACTCTTTCTTTCATTAAAAAAAATCACGGTCGACCAAAAATCTGCAAAATCGCAGTTTTTTAATTTTAAAACCTATAAAAATTATGAACTTGACAATTGTGTTGAATAATATTTTTTTTCCAAAAGTTCATCATTGGAAGAAAATGTATAAAAAATTTCGAGACTTGTGACCGATGTGTGAAACAGTTTTGTGCACACTAGATTGTTTCAAATTTTTTCACACTCAGCAGTAATGTTATATCTGCAAATTTTCAATTGTAATCAATTTTTCCGTCTCTAATTATATGTTTCCAATCAAGAGATTTATGTTTCCCCGAATATTATCCACGATTTTCCACGATATATCAGATAGATGTGAAATTTCTAATGACTAATTTTAATTAAGATATTTTTTCTTGTAACCGACAAATTTGCAATTTTTATTTTGTTTACGATAAAAAATATCCAATTAATCGAAAAATAATTGTTTAAAAGTTTTAGCACCCTTTCCCTCTTCCCGGCTTCAAAGGGTTAAGAGAGCTCGCCCTGGATAATGCCATATCTAGTTAATATGAATTGTAGAATATTAAATGGTGTTAATTTGAGCCACTTTACAAACGTATAATGTTACATTTCCCTGTAATTTTAAACCTGTAATTGTACATGAACCGCGCTTTACCAATAGTCTGCAAAGACCGTAATATTATGTTTCTTGACCGCAATGTATTCAGTTATTTATCAAATTCTAATTGCCAAAAGCTGACAAACAATCTATTCACATTGTATTTTCTTTTAGTAGCGTATTTATATTATTTGTAATATTTTTATTTTTATTATTTTTATTTATCTACCAGTGATTAGCTTAAAAGTAAAAAAATATTAATTAGAACAATTTTCTATCATTATTCTATGAATTTTAAAGATGACAATTATCCTGAAATATGCAGTTATTTCACCAGAAAGCGAATAAAAGCCACTGCTTTTGTTTTCTATCGGTATGATTAGTTTCTACGTACTCACTGACAGAGAAATGACTTAAATTCTTGTTCAAGTTTAAATAATCTATCTAATGATGATACAATTGATAGTAGAGAACAAATATTCAAGAATAGTGGCTCCTATTAGGAATTATGTTAGTCATTCAAAATAACCGGCTTGCTCGAAGACAAAACGATAACTATTAAAAAATAATTTTAATGCTTCTTCATGGCAATTCAGTTGATAAATTTCATTTAAAGTTATCTGAAATTATCATTATTATATTTTCAATTTTCTTGAATAACTATCACTTACACTGCATTAAAAAATATTGGCACAGTTAACATTTTTGTAGTTGAAAGAGTATAATTAAAACATTTGGAAATATTTATAAAAAAAAATTATATATTTTATATTTATTAATGTATTATTTATTTCATAATATAAAAACAATAACAATAATTCATTGGAAATGCAAAAAAAAGGCATGCATTAATTAAAATAGTCTTGTTTTTTTCGCGAAAAAAGTATTAGCACAACTTGTAGTAATTTAAATTTCACTAATAAGTATTTTCAGAAAACTTAAAATTAACAGTATGTCGGTAAAACTTTTTTCCTTATCACCTCTTTTAATTTATTCGGCATCGAAGAAATTAACTTGTACGTCACTTTCGGCTTTATTTTTTCCCATTCGTGTACAATCATTTTCTTTAACTGAGATTTATTAGTTATATTATGTTTTCTGATCTTCCTATGCAGTATATCCCACAAATGTTCAATCGGATTTAAATCAGGAAATTATGGTGATGTGTTAAGGGTATAGGGGATGTTATACAAAATCCATTCCGTTACTACATGGGCTGTGTACTTGGGGTCATCGTCATGTTGAAAGAAGAAGTCACTTTTAAGACTCAGCTTTTTAGTGTTTTTTAAGTTATTTGTCATAATATTTATATAAATCATCTTATCTATTATCCCATCGATGAAAACAAGCTCTCCTACAACAGATACTGGCACACAACCCCACACAGTTAAAACACCACCCTCATGCTTCACAGTGGGTAACAAATTTTCTGTATGCAATTCTGTAATATGTTTTCGCCAAACAGATATTCCACCATCGCAGCGAAACATATTACATTTACTTTCATCAGAAAAGATTACTCTTTTCCAAAAATCCATATTTTTATTTTGGTGGTCTTTCCGACTTAATTTTTTCCCATTCGCGTACAATCATTTCCTTTGAGATTTATTAATTATATTATGTTTTCTGATCTTCCTATCCGATATATCTCACAAATGCTCAATCAGATTGAAATCAGGAGATTGAGGTGGTGTGTTAAGGATATGTTTTTTTTTATACAAAATCCATTCCTTTACTACGTAGGCTGTGTGCTTACTGTCATTGTCATGTTGAAAGTAGAAGTCACTTTCAAGACCCAAATTTTCGGCGCAGTTTTATTTAAATCTATTTTTAACTGTGCTTTTACTTCTGATGAAGTTATTTTTGGATCTTTTTTAATTCTTTTTATAACAAACTGTTCTTTATTCGAAAATTTTATTAGGCGTCCACTTTTTGTTTGGTTTTCCTTGCCTTTAAAATGATTAATTACACTTTGAACTGTAAATTGGGTTTTATTATTTACCCAAAAAACCGTATGATTTACCTTTTGCATGCAAATTCAAAATAATTTTTCGTTCAGATAATGTAGTTTTTTTTAATTTTTCACCCCATGGTTTAATTTTATTGGCACTTTACTATAAAATCTGAAAAAAATGTCTTACAACTTCAATGTCGCACAAATAATGATTTATCGGGGATTTCCCTACTTATAAAAATAATTGCAAGGTTGAAAAATTCATTGTAGTGAAGTTACAAAATTAAAACTCAGAGCTGTGGCACTACTTTTTTCGTGGAAAAAAACAAGTTTATTTCTGATAAAGTGAGTTTTTCTGAAATGTTTATAAAATATTGTCAATATTTTTATGTTGTTAAATACATAATACATAAGTAAATACAAAATATGTAAATTTGTTCGAAAATATTTCCAATTTTTTAATTAGACTCTTTCATTTACAAAAAGTTAACCGTGACAATACTTTTTTCCGGCAGTGTATATTCAAATCAAGCAATGAATTTGGTTCGTACACAGACAAATTAAAAATGTTGGAACTATTTATTTATATTGTCGATAGAATTTTCTTAGTCAGGTTAAATTTACTTTAACAAATGATTAAATATTTTAAACACCAAAAAAATGTTCTTTTATCAAAACTACATAACGTTCGAAAATGACAACATTTTGAAGTATCAAATCTCTTAACATAATCTAAGTTAGTTGTATGAAAAAATATTTATCAAATATTTTTTTACTCAATATAATGCACACCACCACCAATATTACAAATCGAAGAAGTTTGTTAGTGTATTCTAATTTTATAAACGAATTGAAAATTCAAATCAATCAGATTTTTAGGGCCAAAACAAATCAAAAAAGCGGTATATTTTAAAAACGAAAAAAAGTCAATAGTAATGAGTTTTTGAAAGATATAAACACTAAAAGTTCTAAGATATTTATTTTTAAACTTCTGGTTGTATTTAAATGTAAGTAAAAGATTTATTTTAACAAAATACGTTTGTGCTTTTATGTATGCCTGTATGTGTTATTTTATCTTAAAAAAAACTCTTGTAAACGTTTAAATATTTAATTTTTTCATTCTTTAAAACAATACTATTGGGATTTGCCATCTCACCATGTTCCAACAAAATATGCGTACGCGTATCAACGTGTACGTTTGTCTATATGAATGAAAAACACACGGTGTGAAGAAAAGATTTATTCAAAAATATATCTTTTCATTTTTAAGACAATGTTATTGGGACTTAAATACGAAGAATTGAGTTGGGATTACGCACGACCATCGCGTGAAGATAATCCTGACTGTCTTCCATGTCTGTTTCTACAATTTATGGTCCTCGAGAACGGCGCACGTGTGTCGAAAGTACTACAAGTATTTTCTCGACAAGCTGTTATGATGGATACTCTAATATCAGGATTTGTTGATCAGATCAAAAGGAAAACGAATGCGAATAATGGAGATGAAACTGATCGGGTTAATAACGATGGAAATACGGACAGTGATGGTTTGTTATTTTTATTTATAATGTTGATATTTTTTAAGATCTTTATATAGTATTTTTTAAGATCTTTAAATAGTCAATTTTTAGTAAAAAAAAGAAGAAATAATCGGTGCTTCTATGTATAAATTAAATGATAAGAAGCTTTTGTGTACCATAAGTAATCTCATCGCATTTGAAAGTCTAGATAGTGCTGTTCTATCAAGTAAATACATTTATCTGCTTGATATCTTATTTATCACTTTAGGTACTGGATAAGTCTTTTTTTTTGTTAGACAAGAATATGATTAAAGTAGACCGAAATTATTAGTTCGTTTTATTATAAGCTCATTAATAATTATGCACCACGGTGTTATTTTTTCATCATGACTATACGTCAGAGATTACATATAAAGTGATCTGAGTTATACACAAAATGTAAGATTAGGAAGGGAGTAAGGGTCTGAAGATGAATTTACTTGATAATTTTGACAGCATATATGTGCCTGTAATTATGACAGTGGACTAAGGCATACATTTTTCGTATTGAGATATTTAGACCTTTCCGTTTGTGTGTAATAAAAAATATTTTCCAAATTACTTACTGTTATAATGTAAATCTTTTGTGTAATTATAAATTTTTATGAGCATCATGAAAAAATATACATTTTTTGATACTTCATATGACAGACTATTTTCAAAATGATTCAAACATTTTCAAAATGACATAACAAAAATATTCCAGTTTTATTCAAAAAAGGAAATTATGAACTATAGTATTCACTTAAATTTTGTAATTATAATCATGTTAACTTAATTTAGGATAATACTAGAAATTCCTCTTCAACAACGGTATTTTCTTTTTGTGATGTTTTGAAAGTACGAAAATATTCATGGAAAAATGGCGGAATGTACGGTAACAGATCCATTATATCCTAATGTGTTTCCTTTGTAAGTAGTCTACATCTAAACTATCATCTAAAGATGTTTTATAAAACATCTAATAAGGGACATATTTTAGAAATCTGATCCATTAATTTTTAACCAATAAACAGATTCTCTCTTAATATGTTTCATTCTCTTTATAATTGATTTCTCTAGAGATTTTGTTTTCCAATAGCAATATAATTCTTGTTTGAGAGTTTTAATAAAAGAAGTTGACTTAACTTAAGGGTTATTTACCTTACAAATAAATATACTTTTATACAAAAATCAGATAGGTACATGCATTTTTCCAAAAAAACAAAGTATACCGAAAATTAACTGACTTACTCCACTATCAAAATAAACAAGAACAGAATTATGTTTACCGCCCAACTTCGCAGTTATTAAACTGTATATTTTTTAATTTTTTTTTCTAAAAGCTTGTAGATTATTGAAATATAAATAATTGTAATATAAAATAAATCATAAAATCAATTTTTTCAATTTTTGACTCAGTGCACTGTCATAATTACCGGCATATATATATATATATATATATATATATATATATATATATATATATATATATATACACATACACATACATATTGCAGAAGATATTAAAATTCTTAATTTCATAAAATTGCAGGGAAGGTAGTAACACTGTTCGAAACTGGTTAAGTAACAATTGACAATTGTTACAATACAATAGATTAGATTCATAAATTTAAAAATATATAAATGTAAAATAAGGCTATGTCTATTTTGGTAGAGAACTATTTATGCCTGAAGAGACGAATAAGATAGCAGACATGTAAGTGTATTTATTCAACAAATCTAAATATTTAAATACGATAAAAAATATTTGTTAAAATAAATGTTTTCTAATTAGTTCAGTGGATCTGGTTAAAATTCTAGTCTATCCGTGTATCAGAATAGACAATCTAATCCTTGTTGTGGGATGCTGGGGGGGATAGAGAGTATAATTACACTTTTGTGAACTGTCAGACCTTACTCTGGCACGGCCAGTGCGAAAAAAGGGTCAAATTCCGGGTTATTCTTTTTAAAAATATCTCAATTCCTATTGTGGCTACAAAAGAAATTAAGAAAAAACGTTTTGCAGAGAATTTAATTATCTACAACTTGGTTGTCATACTTTTTTTCGTGGGATGATTTTTTTTTATTTATTGCAAAAAAACTGGTTAAAATAGTTTTTGCATTTTTCTTGTCTTTCGTTCGTTTGACGTTAAAGATAACCATTAACAAAGTTGTAGAGCATAAAAAATCTGTAACTTTCATATTAAACTTTTTTTGCAATAAATATTTATTGTTTTACACTACTGCAAAAGACCGTGTGTATCGTATGCTCAGAACTGTAATATCGCTTCCCATATTATTGCATCGACTTGTACCGTTCCGCGATACGGTACACGCGGTCTTTTGCAGCAGTATAAAACAATAAATATTTACCTTACAAAGTTTAATATGAAAGTTGCAGATTTTTTTATGCTTTATAACTTTGTTAATAGGTACCTTTAAAGTCGAAGGAACGAAAAGGGAGAAAAATACAAAAAAAATTTAAACAATTATTTTGCAATAAATAAAAATATAATGATCAAAAATATAAATATATTAATTAAAAGAAACAGCAGATTAAATACAGTTTTATTAATGTGATGCAATAAAACATAATTATTTTTTAATATACAGTGGATCAAAAGTCTGTTAACAATTATTAAATATTAATGATTAAATTAATAATTGTCATAATTTATAGGAAACACTATATCGTTTTGGGCATTGTGGCTATATTTGAATAATGAATTTTTCACTATTCTACAAACTACAAAGCGGGTTTTTCTTGATTAAAAATGATCAAATTATTATTATTATTACGATTGTTATTATGATAGCATCACAATTAATTTAAACAAAAGCAATAATCCAAAATGCTCAATAATAAATTATTCAACATTTTCAATCATGAAAAAATGGAAGTGAAAAAGTGTATAATAGAAAAGATTTTATATTTTAACAAATTACACTTCTGGTACAATGTTGTTTAACTGGTGATATCTACATCATTTTTTCTATAATCAAAATATAATTAACCACGCAAAAATTGACTATTTCATACAATTTACATAATTAATTTGTAAAATCTGCAATTATAATCAATACTAGTAAATGTGTGATCTTTTTTATTATAGAAACACATATGCCACTAACAATGGGAGGAGTTGGCGGTCGTCGCGACACGCCTCAATCTAGTTTAAGTAATAAACTAAGTCGACTTACACTGAGCACATTCGACGACGAAGGGCGATGTATTGGTCAAATGGGCTCTTGGTCGTTTAGTTACTGACCAGTATTTGTATTTTAAATAAAATTCAGTCATTTTTTTATTTCATTACTATGTTTTCAATCATTCATATAAGAACGGTTATATGTTCCATATAATTTTCAAAGATCGACAGAATATCGATCTATCAAAATTATAATTGTATTTATTTAAAGTAAGGCACGATTGATATTATTAAAATTCAATTAAAATAATAATTATAATATTGTAATGATTATTTTTATTCTAAAATCGCTAAATGTATGTGTTTTTGTCGCACTTCGTGTTGAATTGAGATGTTATTTTGTTCAAGTAAAATCGAAATATAAAGTGATATTACTATAAAAAGTAAGCAAATATCAATACATTTTTACTGTATGTATATTAAATGTGGTTTTTATAAATATTTGACTTTAGTGTTAAAAAACCTTACTTATTTTCCTTTCAGCACCCTGTGACTCTTATTAATTTCAGCGTGTTTTCAAAGTATTTCGGTTGGGTAATAAAGTAATGTCGGATTTCTCGGTCAATTTTTTTTTAATGTAAAAAAACTTGGTTTAGTTATATATTGACCATTACAATCAACGACTTTTTGGCATCTTGTAGGCATTTATATAATACCATTCTCCTAAGTTTGTTATTTTTTTCAGCAAAAAATCTAGAAACATTCATTTCACAGGTCTTTAAAGAATCAAAATTTTTCCCATTAATTTTGCAAAGAAAATAAGTAAAAATCTTATGGTGCTAAGTCCGGTGAATATGGTAGAATGAGAACATTCCAATTCAGCTCTCTTAATTTTTGCAGTCTGTAAAGATACGTGTGACCTCCCGTTATCTCTGAAGAACTACTCTTTTCGTCTTGGCAAACTTTGGTCGTTTTTACTTAATGTTCTTATTCAGTCTATACAATTGTGAACAGTATTCATCAGAATTAATCATTTGATTAAGTGATAGGAACTCGTAAAACTGCTTCTTTTCAATCCTACCATACACATAACATGATTTCCAGAGGGTGTAAACCGGCTTTGAGAGAAGTTAACGAAGTTAATTCTGGTTTACTCTAATGTCTTTTTCGTGTCACATGATTGTATACAATCCATTTTTCATTCTCAGTAACAATCCACTTCAAAAATGGTTCGTTTTTATTGCGTTTCAGCAGTGAATCGCAAATTAAACTTCGATCGACTAAGTTTCTTTCGCTTAAATTGTGCGGAACCCAAACATCATATCTGGAAACCATACCAAGTTGATGCAAATGGTTCTTAACGCTGGATTTCGATATTCCTAACATTTCAGCAATCTCTCGTGTGGTATAACGTGGATTATTTTCAATTAGACAAGAGATTTGATCGTTATCAATCTCGATAGGTCTGCCAGAACGTTTATCACATCGGTAAGACTTAAATCTTCATTTCTCCTTGTTGATCGCATTGTTACATGTGATGAAAAGTGGATTCTTTACAACAATCGGAAATATTCATCATAGTGGCTAGATCCAGGAGAAGCATCAAACCAGTTTCCTAAACCGAAGTTTCATAAAAAAAAGGTTATAGTCACTGTTTGATGGTCGGAAAGTGACATCATTCATCATCATTGATTACATCACATCATTGACTACAACTTCTTAAATCCTGGTGAACAATAACAGCAGAAAAATATTGTCAGGATATTGAAAAAATGTATGAGTAGTTGCATCGTTTACAGCCAGCATTAGACAATCGAAAAGACCAATTCTTCATAACCCGACCACACACACCTCACAAATGACTTTAAAAAAGTGAAGTGAACTGGGTTATGAAACCTTATCTCACCGACCTTATTGTCCAGACCTGTCTCCGACAGATTATCACTTTCTTAAACATTTCAGTACTTCCCTACGAGAGAAGATTTTCAGATAGCGAGAATCAGGTCAAAGCGCTTTCGATGAATTCGTTAATTCCAGGACTCCATAATTCTATCTCGTAGGAATAAAAAAACTCGTTTCTCGTTGGGAGAAATGTGTGCAGACAGGCAGGAGGGACAAACGGTGCAATCCAAAAATTTCATGCTGAAGACGAGAACCTTGAAGATGAAAAAGGTTGCTGGTGTCTTTCTTCAGTTCATAACGACCAACTGAACGCATCAGTTGAATCACAGAATCACGCACAAAAATTCTAAAGCTTGCACAAAAGTTAGGCATTAGTCATCCAAGAGTTCTGGACCACTTAAATTAAAAAATGTATATTAAGTTGAAGGTCATAAACCGCAATTATTTTTTTACCAATTTAATAAATGTAGTAATAATTCATAAAATTATAACTTTGCACACTATACAAAAAATGAGTTAGAAAATGTTACAAATGAAGAGTGATTTATTGTCATACAGAAATCTGTATATTTTTATTCAAATATAGAAATCTGTATTATTTTCATTATCTTTGTCTATGGTGTGCTACATTTTTTAAGCGTAGTAAATTGCGAATCGTTAAATAAGCCAAAATTCGATTAATTGTAATTTATTTATTTATAACAGTATGGGGAATTGTCATAACATTTTAAACAAACTTCTCTCTCTTTACAATTTATCTGTACGAAAAAAGTTGAACTCTTTTTTTAAAAAAAATATTTTTTTTTATTATTGTATTCGATAATGTGAAATTTTTTATAAGAACACGTGTAAAAATAATGAAATTTCAAATTATAATTTGTCTTAAACAGTACGCAAAATCAATAGCTAGAAAAACGAATAATATTTCAAATATTTATTATCTTCGTGATATTTTTTACAACCGTCCCATACATCCTGTAAATAGTTCGTATGACTAATTGTAACTCTGTTTATATCGAAGAAAAACACATTGACTGATTAATATAAAAATTTGAAATTAATTCTATATCTAAGCATTTAATTTGTTATTGTTTTGATAAAAAATTCATGAAAATTGTTACAGTGGTTCGTACTATGTCACAAGTTGGACATCACTGAATTAGATGTATGTATAAAACATTTGCAAAATATTATTTACTATCGTCTCAACTAATGGTACCCAATTTTCGATATACAAGATTTTTCCAGTTTAAGCTTATATCCTGAAGTAAATTTAATTTCGGTCGTTTTACACCCTCGTTGAAAAGAAAAGAATGCCTCGTTGCGCGCCAGACGGAGTAATATGATCTGTAGATATATCGACATGTATTGATTGGATGAATACTACAAGGTCAGTATACCTACAATTCGTGCACAGATGTGTAATTGTTCTCTGCGGTACATTATAGTGAAAAAATAACAAGGGAGAAATATAAAACAATTATGAATTTTCTACTAATAAAATTTTATTTTCTAAATTTCCTCTTTTTAAATTTACATAGAAAATAAATGCTGTTAAGAGCAAAAAGACCACTATTACTAAAATATAAACTGAAAAATATTTACATTTCTATATTTGAAAAGAAAGCGATATGTGTATGTATTTTGTGAAAATGATAATATCAATAAAATCATAATGTAATTAAAATAATAATATAAAAGGAGATTATGAGAATATAATATAAAAGGAAAGCCAGAAATCACAATTATTCACAAGAATATTCAATGAGTTAATTTTGATTGTAAGCGCAATATATATATATATATATATATATATATATATATATATATATATATATATGTACACAATGTTAAATTTTTATAGTAATTATTTTCAATTATTTTAAAAATCAATGTTTATATTAAGTTTTTTGTCTTCAAATCAATATGACAGTAACTAATCACCTATCGAATATATGATACATAAGAAAAATATTAGGTGTAAAAATTAATTGGATGTCTTTAAATTAAATCAATCATAACTCTGTTTTAAATTAAAATATTTTCTTGTTGTTCTAAGATTTTGAAGTGCCAACCTGAATATTTAAAAACGCTATACGTCTTGGTTAAGCAGTTGGCATAACCTCACAAAATAGTACTGGCCACAATGGCGTCTGAAAAGCAGCATACTAGGCATTTCATATTTTTCGCATTGTAATTGAAAAAATGCTACCGAAGCCGCAGGAATGATTTGTTCAGCTTTGACGGAAGGGTTATGACGCATAAAACATGGAAAAAATACTAAAACAATGGAAGAGGTCCGAGAATCCATAACGACTTCATCGGCTCAAAGCCGCCATCTTTTATCCGCAAGGGATTCGTCAGTTATCTGTCCGACGGAGCAAAGTTATACAAAATAATGCGGGATATTTTGTGGGTTAAAAGTATTCAATTTTTCCGTAAACATTCATTTTCTATAACAAAAGGTACCGCATTAATTTGTAGGCGTAATAAAAATCATTTTGAATCAGTAATCGTGTGGAAAAGTATAGAGAAATAGACAAATGGATGTTATTGAACATTTGATAAGTTGTATAAATATTTTAAAGGTACTTAACGTGTGAGGTATGCATCCCCTGGAAAGGTGGAAAGGAATTAGTGGTGAGGTGTGACTGTCCTCACATTTTTATAATTACTTTTTTTGGAATTTAGTTCAGATTGTATACATATATATATATATATATATATATATATATATATATATATATACATATATACATATATACATATATATATATATATATATATATATATATATATATATATATATATATATATATATATATATATATATATATATATATATATATATATATGCAAATATTTGAAATTTAAATTATACACTTATTATTATAATATTGATTTTATGTTAGATCAGGGGTTCTTAACCTGTGAGGTGTGCCTCCTCTGGAGAGGTATAGAAGGGTTAGTGAAGAGGTGTGCTGTCCTCTAAACATTTTTGTAATTGCTTTTTTTAGAATTTAATTTTGATTGTACGCCGAATTTGTGATCTCATTGATCAGAAGTAGCAACAAGTATATCTTTAAATGACACTGAGGATTTTAAGTGACTTCATAATTATGCTGAAAGACAAAAAAAAATTCTGAAGAACAAAATTTTCTTTACTACTTCTGTGTATCTGAGGATGTTAAAATAAAATTTCAATGTCAATTACATAATTTATCAATTATTAATTGCTTTCGGAAAGGAGGGTGGTGTGAATTTTAAGTTTACTTTCGGGAAAAGTGTGAGACTAAAAAGATTAAGAACCCCTAAAATAGTTGAATAAGTTTTCCACTAGTAATAATGTCAACATGAAAGATAAATTAATATGGAAAGTCCATCGAAGTTTATAATATCGAATTATATATGTCAGTGTTTCGCAAACTATGTTCCGCGGAAAGTGAATATGTGTTCCGTGCAAAATTGTCAAAATGAATATGAGCCTGGAATTGTTTTAAATGCTGTGGCAGTTCGAAACATGTTCAAAAATGAGACGCTCCTCACTAGTGATTTATTGGTCTTTTTGACGTCACATAATTTGGAACAAAATTATATTGATTTTTTAACAAATTCTTTATGGTTGATGAGTCTTGCGTATCTGGCACAAATTTTTACAAAGTGCAATGAAATTAACTTATCATTACAAGTAAATAATATTTCTATATTTAATACAAGAAATAAAATTGCATTTTTTGATAGAAAGTTACAATTATGTATTTCTACAGTTGAAAAGAATAATTTTGATTGTTTTCCCCGCTTTGCATACATTTTTGTCTGAAATGAATTCTAATTTATTTTAAACTTTCAAATGTTCATTTTATGAAAAATGATTTTTTTTTGGAAAAATGGTTGGATAAAGACGAATCGCCCCAAACAGTCCAAAACTGAATATTTATCAAAAAAAGTTAATGGTGCCTATTTAGTGGTCCATCGCTGGTATTATTTACTACAGCTTCATGAAACATGGTCAATCGATTACAACGAATGTCTAATGAAACCATTTGGACGAAATGATGAAGATGCTTGCGATTAAGCAGCCGAAATTGCTCAATAGATAACCCAATCCTTTTGCAAGACAATGCTCGACCACATGTCGCAGAAACAACGCCGTTCAAATTACAGCAGCTGGACGTGGAAACTCTCTGTCATCCACTATATTCATCAGACCTTGCACCAACTGACTATCACTTCTTCCAGGCTTTGGACCACTTTTTGCAAGGAAAAATATTCAATTCTCAACAAGCTGTAGATAACACATTCGCAGTTTCATCGCTGCTGGCATAAACATGTTACCTTTAAGATGGCAAAACTATGTCGATAGTTTAGGTACATACTTTTGATTAATTGTACTGCTTCTTGTTTGAGATATAATAAACCACATTTTTGATTCGAAATCGGACATTTTTTATTTAATGACTTATAAACAACAATTCTTCTCTGTACTGCTTCATTAAAAAATAGAAAGTATTTATAGAGTTTTTTAATTTATAATTCTACCCTTACTCTCCAAACAGCTTAATGAATTTATACATGGTTTCAACAATCATATACTAAAAAATAAACAAACTATTCTCGTGTATTCTCCTGTTTGGTTCTCTTATTAACTTCTTTAAGCAAACTTTTGAATTTCTCCACGTATTGGTAAAGAATGGATAAATAAACAAAATAATATTTTTTTGAGAAAAGTTATACTTGTGATTCATTGTATAAGATAAGAACACTAAATATTGTTTTCCATATTCAGGATTTTAAAATCTAAAGCAGCGGTCTTCAAATTTTGTCGACTCACAGAACCCTTAAGATTATAATTTTTTTATGGAACCTTTTCCATCCCCACAAAACTCATGATGCATATCCCACAAGTTTTGAAAATCAGTTATCTTACATGACCAAATTGTGTTATTGGTGTCTAATTGAGCAGGATAGTAATGTATACTCATAAATACAGTTTTACTATACAATAGGTATAAATACAGTTTTACTACATAATAATAAGCAATAAGAGGTATTTATAGAAATAAAAGAAATTATTAAACATTAACTATTTTGAATTTTGAGCTTTTCGGGGTTTTTCTTACAAAATTCTTTCTAATTTTGACTTTGACTCGCGGAACCCTTAAAGAGTTTCAGTAGAACATATAGTTTGCAGAATACTGATGTAAAGGAATATGTAGTAATTGGAATAAATTCGTATTTCAAATCTTGTATTAAGGGTCATAAATATCTTGTATTAAGGGTAATAGGTCATTAATATTTAAAAATATTTATAATTGGATCAACTCGAGGCAAGAAACAAAGAAAAATGATATTTTATTGGCCAACAAAAACTTATATTTTTCTAAGTATCAGTGGTGAGTGTTGCATGAGAAATATAATAACAAATAATACATTTTAATTAAAATATTTCATTCATTCACTATACAAGCTTTACCAATTCTATAATATTCAGATGATAATTTATTTTATTTTTCCAAGAATTTTTTATTTATCCATAATAGCAACTTCGTAGAAATAAAAATGAATGCATCATTCTTCGTGAAAAAAATACATATATATGCATGTGTGTGTGAGAGAGAAAAAGAATGTATATATATATATACACATACATACATATATATATATATACACATACATATATATATATATATATACACAAACATACATATATATATAGAGAATTCTTACTTTTTAAGTTTAAATACAAATAATTGAAACTTTTCTTGGTATTAATGTGAAATTCTATGAACTAATAATTATTATTTTTTGTGAAATGTGACATTTACAATTAAGTGGAAAATAGTAAAACATTTTCATAAATATGGTACTTTAATCAATAGAATTGTAATAAATGTATGTTCCAAATAACTTTTAAAAATAAAAAAAAGAGAAAACAGTATTCATAAATATAATTTTAGTACTTACAGAGCTTGTATTTCCTTTGTACTATATAAGAAATTTCAATAGTTTTATTAAATACTTTTAATATACAATAGTGCGTCGACAAGTGATTTTATTGAATTTGTTTTACAATAAATTTATCCTAAACAGATTTACTTAAAAATTTTGAACATTAAAATGGTACTTACTTTTTTTATTTCTTTTTGTGTAAAATTGATAATCTTGGATCTGAGTTTAAGGCAGCTTCTAAGGCCATATATCTGAAATAAAAAATTACCGATAAATGTACTTGAAATATATTTTACTAGTATATAGTAGCTTTAAAGTAGTGCTGGACAATATATTGATTCCGATACGATAACTGATATATTGAAAAATCAGTTTCGATTAATAATCGACTTTAAATACTGTAGTTTATATTAGTCAACTGATTATTTGAAAACATATCTAATTTTTTCTTTATTTATCATATTCTAAGTATTGTGCCTATGGTTTTAAGGATTATATTTAGGTAACAAAGAGGTGTAATATCAGACTTAAGTAATTTAAAACGTGAATTTAAAAGATATTATAAAATAATTGAAATAAATTTATAATCATATTTGTAATTGGAAATAAAAGTTGCATCTTCCACAAATGATATCTGCGTACGCCATGAAGATATTTTATAGGCTAATTAGCAACTCTCTAGAATAGTATTGCTACTAGCTATGTCAATAAACTTTGCAAACATTAAAAAAATCGTTTACAAACTGAAAAAGGTATATCCGAATAAATTCAAATTAATCACTGTTCCTTTATTTCCTATATAGTTTCGAGTCCGATTATCGATTAATTGAACAAAAATATCCATCACTATTTTAAAGTGTTATGTTTGCGTATAAACACAAATAAATTAGAAAATATTTTAAAACAAACTTAAAAGTGATTATAATACTATCGTCCGTTAAAAATAAATTATATACTCGATTTTTTTCTATAATTTTAGACGCTAATTTTATATTTGTAATCATTTTTGACTTAAAAGAGAGAATTTCAAATTATTGACGAAATTCTTCTTTTGTTTGATACCCATTGAAAAATGTAAAAAGACAATTAAGTGTTACTAGCTGTATTTTTTAGAAAACTAATGCATTCTAGTTTTTTAAAAAATCAATAGGCCCATTGAGCTTATTATATCTATTTAACACAAAACGAGCAAATTTTTTTGTATTTGCTTGATATATACTGATTTTTACAAATATTCTTCGGATCTCGTATACTCAAATAAACAACTATTTATGTTTGAGGCCTGTTTTCATTCGTATATCGATTTTTGTATACGATATACAATTTTACAAGCAAACATGTTTCAAGACGCGTCTTTATACATTTCTATTTTGAAGACTGATCATACGCATACCTAGTATTCTTATTGGTTACCCAGTTAAAAAAATTCAACATCAAGTACAAAATAAACTTTCGCAAATGAATTCTTTTTTAACCCACAAACCACATTAAAAAATTTGTATCAAAAATATTCAATACATTATTATTGTTTATTTTCGATTGTCGCTTATGTTCATTTCGATGAACACGCCATTATTCTCAGAATGCCAAGGTACAGAAAAACTGATCAACTCTTTCTGTAACTTGGCGCTTTGAGGATGATGGCGTTGCTATTAAAAATGCATTTACTATTTTTTAAGATTTACTTTTTTAATTATATACACTTGCAATTATTATTATTATCATAATAATATTAAGAGATGTCGGAATGGAAGCCATTACATTTCTGAAATATTGTTTGAATTGAACTTTTACCAGTATGTGGCGGAGTAATCATTCCCGTAAGATATTTTTTTAATGCTATGATTTATTTTTTATCCAATAAATTTTATTCCACTGTTAGGGATAAAATGTTTAAACTTAAAATTAGCTCAATTCATAGCATATATTGTATACAGTTTTTTTTTTTATCTGGACGTAATTTCCATCAGGCCAATAACGAACTTTACAGAATTGTGTTCATAATAAATATTGGGTTGGAACAAACAATCGTAGTGTTTTAAGGTGGTATTCAAAGGCAGTCTTTACTTATTTGTACATAAATTTATTCTAATACATATTTTCCATTTTAATCCATCACCTTTCAACATCTTTCACCGTCCTCCCAGAACTTGATATCTTTCTGGGCGATGAATTGATCCAGGTAGTTTCTCTAGGCTTCCAGAGAAGTGAAGTTTTTTCCATTAAAGAATTTCTGTAGAGACCGGAACAAATGGTAATATGAAGGTGCAATATCAAGTGAATATAGCGGATGAAGTAGGACGTTCCCGCCAAACTGTACCAATTTCTGTCGGGTCTGCAAAAAGATGTGAGATCTAGCGTTGACTTGATGGAAACGATTCTCTTTCGATTGGCCAATTTTGGTCGCTTTTAATCAATTTCCGCCTTTAATTGGTTCAGTTAAGCACAGTGCTTCTTCGAGTTTATAGTCTGGTTATTTGGGAGTCGCTCGTAATACATAACACACTTCCAATCCCACCAAATGCGCAACATCACCTTCTTCGGATGAAGACCGCTTGTGGAGTGGATAATGGAGGCTCATTTCGTTTTCCCCAAGAACTTTTTCGATCCACATCATTATAGACGATTCATTTTTCATCGCACATGATTAATCGTTTCAGAAACGGGTCGTTTTTGGGTTTTTTAAGAAGCGAATCACTGTTAGAAATGCATTCCATTAATTTTTTTTCAGTTAAATTATGAGTCACCCAAATATCGTAGCTATTCACATATCTAAGTTTCTCCAAATGCCTTACAACAGTCGTATGAGATACCTGCAGTATCTCTTCGATGTTCAATGTCGTGTAATATTGATTATTTTCAATAAGTATTGTAATTTTGTCATTATCAGCAACTGCAGGCCTACTGGAACGCTTTCAATTTTCTAGATCGAATTTTCCATCGCTGAACCGAGCAAACCACTTGCGAACAGTACTGCTAGCAACAACATATTCTCCATAAACGGCAGACATCTTTTTTATTCTCTCTGCAGTACTTTTTTCTCCAGAAATAAAACAGCATCAAATGACGAAAATGCGCCTTATATTCCTCCATTTTCAATTTTAAATTTAACAGACTTAAAATTAACAAAATTGTATAAAAATAGCAAAGAAACGTTGGAATGTCACCTATCAAAATAATACATATGGAGTAGTCATATAATCGAGCTGCGCGTGAAAATGCAATTGATGACATCTATTAAAGAAACGCTACGAACTTTTGTTCCAATTCAAT
This sequence comes from Acanthacorydalis orientalis, assembly GCA_034766995.1. Lineage (NCBI taxonomy): Eukaryota > Metazoa > Arthropoda > Insecta > Megaloptera > Corydalidae > Acanthacorydalis > Acanthacorydalis orientalis. The sequence continues at coordinate 25,670,707 of CM068318.1, read as the reverse complement.
TGTTATCAATTATGGTTTCCACGTGTTAAATTAAAAAATAAAATTTTCAAGAAACTTTTAAATGGGGAAGTCAAGATGTCTTACTATAATAACTAGTTTAATCTTATCATTGACAAATTATAATTGAATAGAATCTCATATCTCTTCGTTCCACAGCACAAGAGTATTTACATTTACTGATAAAGTAATTATAATCAGTATCTGGACTCTGCATTACTATTTCTTAATAACGAAAAGGGACAAGTGAATATATTAATCGTGTATTTTTAAATGTCAAAGTAAATAATTTATTTTTTTAATTAGAATAATAATAGAAAATGTTAATGAGAAAGTTTGTTTATGAAGGATAGTTTAAGATAATATAAACAGAAAAAAAACAATGGCATACTCTAAATCAAACACATATTCTTCAGGTTAAAAAAATATATTTTGTGCATTTACTGGAATGTATCCGAATTTATTGCTGACAATTATACAATTAACTCAGAATTTGAAAGACAAATATGAAAACATTAGAAATTGAATAATTCTTCAACACAATAATGTGTGAACTCAAAAAGTACCACCAGAAAAAAATATAAAAATTAAATTAGAAGTAAGGCACCGTAAGACTAAACAGTTTCAAAATTTGTCTGAAGTAAAAATTAGTTTATTTCCTTCTTTTTAACTATAATTTTTTTCTAAAAAAAAATGAAAAATTCAAGTTCCAAATAAGTTATTCTTTGAAAAGAAAAATAATGATTCTCTTCCGACCTTTTAATATATAACAAAAGCTAATTTCCTTTATGTTTATGTAATAATGATACAAAAGATCAGCAGTGTATATTCCGTAATAATTAAATAAAACGTCAGTTTACACTTATGATGGAATAAATTGAAAAGCATTAAAAGAAATGAAATAAAAAAAGATTTAATAATGTGGAAAGGAAATAAATAAAGGTACAGACTGAAATAAGTTCAATTAGAGAATGTACAAAATAGTAGTACTTGTAACACTATTATCTAACATTTTTATTAATGCTGTTCCTTGCATGTCTACAGCTCTAAATGAAGCGCACTTGACTGAAACTTTGGTTGCTTGAATTTTGATTATAATTCATTAATGAGTGTTTTTTATATTATATTATTTATTCTTTTTAAAATAGCACACAGGTAATCAATATTAATATTCGAAAATAAACTATTTATAAGGAAACTTAATTTTTAATATATATATATATATACATACACATAATAATTATTAAATATTTACTGATGTTAAAGGAACTAATGATGATAAATTATAAACAAAATAAAACGAGTTGTTCACGACGATCGTTATTAACACTAGGTTTACGGCGATTTTTGTATACCTGTCTCTAGAGACACGCGTCAATTTAACGCATGAACGAAATTATACATTTTCTTTAAAAAGCAACATAATTATACACTATGAACTTATAAATGAAATCATGATTAATATATATGTGTATATATATATATAATATATATATATATATATATATATTAAATTTAAAATATTCAACATTATTTTATATTAACATTATTTTAATATTCAACATTCATTCCGCGTATCTTTTACACACATAATCAATCCGTCTACTTCAAATTTCTTCCAAATTGTTCCATCGACCGCAATTTCTGAATATTTGGGCCATTCAGAATCGGATGGGATATTCATCCTTTTCCTGCTTTGACGAAAATTCTGGAAATTTTCCTCTTCACTATCTGACGATTCCTCTGTTTGTCCACTTTCATTTGATTTGAGAATCTCAATTTCAGTTACTTCGTTTTCTTCCTATTCACAGCTTGTGCCAGAGCACTCCTCACTTATACTAACTATTTTTTGTAATATGTTACCACCACCTCCCGGATAAATAAAGAAGGGATATTTGTCAAAACAGTGTAAAATTCAAATTCACAATAATATTACTATATACAAAATGCACTAGTACTTTCTTCTTGAATGCACAAACTAATAGCAACTATAACTTCAAAAACGTCTTCACTCTATGACTGCAACTCACATACTGAGTTTCGTTTTTTCTTTTGATGCTTATCCCTTTCTGCAATCAGGGTTTTCCAACGTAGGACATAAACAGTGACGTCGTACCACCCACTTCAGATTTAAGATATCGGGTTAGAAGTATCGCCACTGCATTGTTTATGTGTACGTTTGACGTTTACTTTTTTCAAAAACTAACTCTTATCACGTTCATATTTATTACTGCAGTAATGCTTTCATGAGTGAAGCCAATTTACTAACATTTATGGTTACATTACGATCGCGTCAAATTGACGCGTGCCGTAGAGATAGGTTTACACATTTTTAATTTCAAAACTGGAAGTTTTAGAAAAAAGAAACTTTGAATATACATACATACATATATATATATATATATATATATATATATATATATATATATATTTGTACTATGATATTATTAAAAGTCAGCAAAAAATTCCAGTGCTAAATAGTAACAGTTTCTTTAATTTTACTCATGAAACCTGAATTGCGTCAAATTGACGCGTCCCGTAAACCTAGTGTTAATTATTATACATAATATTATTATTTCATAAATAAATATTTATATTACCTCACAGGTGCAAGCTCGCGGAATCTCTCCAAACGTATTTCATAAGTATGTAATAAAAATGTGGATTCTTTCATTTCTTCATAGTACTCATCTTCTTCAGTTCGCGTTAAGTGATCTTGAATTGATTCGAACCATAATTGACGTTCTTTTATTGCAGAACTATTCTATAAAAGCAATATATATATATATATATATATATATATATATATATATAATATACATATATACATTTGTATATATACATATATATATATATATATATATATATACACACATATATACATTTGTATATATACATATATATATATATATATATATATATATGTTGATTCGATTAAATAATCCTTAAACAGTTATATTTAAAATTGATTTATAACATAATAAACAAATGCAGCTAATAATCTATGGATAAATTTATATACACAAATCGTGTTAAAATAAAACAGAAATATAAAAAGTGTAATCAAAAAAATGAAAGTGATATATCAAATTTTTCGTAAAATCTCAATCTTTACTTTCATACATTTAAATTTAATTCCCATCTTTTCAGGTTATTTTTTTGTTTCATATTTTCACTTTAAAGAGCTAAAATAATAAGAAATAAATATTTTTAAAATGTAAAAACAGTGTAGTATGTATTACATTCTTTGTTATTATTTTTTATTATTGGGTTGGTAGGAAAATAACTACGGTTTTTGTTTTCTGAATTCTAACCTTATTTTTTTCAATAAAAGTGTAATTCATCGTGTTTATGTTAATATCTTTTAAAATGCATTTTTCGATCTGTATGTGGGTAGCACTGATTTTTTATATTATTATTTTTGCTTCAAATTAGGCTTTTGAATTAAAGATGGAAAAGAAACAAATAAGAGCATTTTTGCATGAGTTCAAAACGGGTGGTAAAGCAGCAGAAATTGCTCGTAAATTAAACGATGCTTTTGGTGTGAGTACTGTTAAGGAACATACGGTGCACAATGGTGGTTCCAAAAATTTCGCGCTGGGGACGAGAGCCTTGAAGATGAAGAGGTCGCGGGTTTCCTTCTTCAATTCATAAATACCAACTAAAAGCGTTAGTTGAATCAGAACCACGCACAACAATTCAGGAGCTTATACAAAAGTTAGGCATTAGTCGTCCAATATTTCTGAACCACTTAAAACAGCTAGGAAAATCAAAAAAGTTTGACAAAATGTATGCCGCACGAACTGAACGAAAACCAAATCATTTCGAACGAAAACCAAAAATCACCGTTACAAGGTTTGTCCTACGTTTCTTTTATGCTACAAAAACGATCCATTTCTCGATCGTATTGTAACGTGTGACAAAAAGTTGATCCTTTATAACATGACAACAGAATCTTTTATGACAACAGAAAGCGATCTGCACAATGGTTGGACAAAAATGGAGCACAAAAGCATTTTGCAAATCGAAATTACACCAAAAGAAAATTATGGCGATTGGTGGTCTGCGTTCGGTATAATTCACTAGAATTTTGGGAATCCTGGCGAAACCACTACGGATAAGGGTGAGTTATTGTCAAGAAATCGACAAAATGCACCATGAACTGCGACGTCTAGTCCCCGCACTGGTCAATCGAAAAGGTCTAATCCTGCTGCATGACAACGCACGACCACACGTCCCACGATTGACTCTCTAAAAGTTGAATTAATTGGGCACCATACTCACCAGACATCTCGCCAATAGGTTATCACTTGTTTAAGCATTTCTACAGCTTTTATAGAGTAAGATTTTCAACAACCAAGCGCCTGACGAAAGCGCATTTCGAGACTTTATCAAATCTCCAGAACTCCAGAATCTTACACTACCGGAATAAATAAACTTGTCATTAATTGGTAAAAATATATCGATTATAATAGTACTTATTTCGATTAATAAAATTAATTATTATCTGAGAAAAATGTATATGATTTTAATGATCATAAACCGCAATTATTTTTCTATCAACCGAATCTTTTTTAAGATACAAGACTTTCAAGCAACTTATACAACATACAATTCTTTACTTGTCATCAATAAAACGTTATTATCTCATGGAAAACATACTGATTCTTTTAGAGATAATTTTTATTATATTATGATGATGTTATAAATAGTGTTGTGAAATATACATGTTTATCAGCTACTAATATCTTTAACAAGAAATTAAACTAACAGGCTCAATCAAAATTTACTTAGTCATAGAGTTGTTTATAGATGATTGAATACACAAGGAAAGTGTAATTGATTAGAAAGAATTTTGTGATTCTCTGGTTGGCAAGACAGGTTTTTGTACTTTTCAACATTTTTTTCTGTTATTTGTGTCTTGAGCACAAGTCAACTCGATTTATGCATACAGTTGGAGATAAATTTATACCACTTATAGATATTTAATGTTTCTCAATAAGAATTTGCAAAAAAAAACTAAATTCACGATGATAATTTGAATATAGATGGGCAATTTGTACCATTTAAGGGGTTGGAATATAGTTTCTCCAACATTTGTTATATTTTTTGTTTTGTTTTTTTTTTTATGTTTATAATAGCACATTTAATTAAACAAAGATTATTCAATAAAATGAATGCATATTTCTCACGCGTGTCTCAAAATTATGTTATGGTAATAAACGTTAGTAACATTCCCTAGTAAGATTAGGATTAATTTTAATTACTGTCTGGGTATTTAACATGTTCATAGAGAGTGTCGCATTTAACTGTTAATAGCATATTCCAAATTATTACACTAAATTTTAAAAAACTGATATAGTAAAAGGGGCAATTTACTATTTTTACATAAATACTCGTATTATTTACTATTATTATGCAAATTAACCGAGAGTGTTTTCAGTTGGAATAAATAAACCAGTTTTATTATTTTGTCACGTACAATATGTCTATATGTAAAAAAAGTTCCATAAAATTTTATTAAAAAAACATATATAGAAATTTTGGATTAAATTTTTATTAACAGGGACAACCGAAATTACGCAATTTTCACGTAGAATTATGATATTGGTATTCCAATAGCTACATTTTTTTTCCACGAATTTTAGAAAAGTTTGAGCGTTGTTATAGTGTATGTGTCTTCATATGATTGATCGTTCCTCGGAAATGAAATGATGAGTTCAGTGAATTTATGCGGAACCTAATTCGTGGAATATGTGAGAACACTTTCAAAAAACCCACCAACAGTGGCTACCAAATTACATCCCTCCCTCTGGAGCACCTCTTTTTTGTCCCATACCCCTTTAGTGTCCTCGCATAATAACTACAATGAAATTTACGACTTCATAAAGCAACTACGTTGCAATATATTTGAGAGAGAAACACACTCACTAATATTCAACAGCGAGAATGATTATATATATATATAGTACGATATTAAACGAACGTATGCGATACAAGCGAAGCGAGGGGGGGAGGAGATCCCCGGGGATCGGTGAGGATAGTGAGTAGCGGCAGAGCCCCCTGGTAATTAAAAAAAAAGCAGAAACAAGTGCATTCAAATTGACAAAGTTGACATTTAAGAAAGTTTTTATTATATTCAAACTTCATTTCGATCTAATTTGTTAAAACTACATTCTAATTGCTGAATTAGCATTGGGCATTTGACAAAATTTCTGATATTTACTTTTTTTCATTATCAACTCAGATTTATTTTTTATTTCAAAACGAAATTGTAAATGCTAATACAATTTTAACACTTTCATGGTTTTGTTTTATACACGCAAAAAATATAAAATAATTTGTACCATTTCTGCAATATATATTAGGTTGGTAGAAAAATAATTGCAATTTATAATCTTCAGATTCATATAATTTTTTTAATTTAAGTGATCCAGAACTGTTAGGTGACTAACGCCTAACTTTTGTGCAAGCTCTAGAATTGTTGTGTGTGGTTCTGATTCAATTAACGTTTTCTGTTGATCGTTATGAACTGAAGGATGCCAGTGACCTTTTTCATCTTTAAGGCTCTCGTCCCAAGTACGAAATTTTTGGAACCACTGTTGCACTGTACGTTCCTTAACAACACCCACACCAGAATCATCGTTAATTTACGACCAGTTTCTACTGCTTTATCACCTGTTTTGAACCTATACTAAAAAATTGCTCTTATTTGTTAATTTCCATTTTTAATTCAATAGCCCGATTTGAAGCTAAATTAATAATAAAACCAAAGTTGATGTACCAAACTACAGATCAAAAAATACGCTTTAAAATGATATTAACATCAAAACTACAACCAAATGACACTTTCATTGAAAAAAATTAAGTTAGAATTCAGAAAACAAAAACCGCAATTATTTTCTTACCAACCTAATATTAAGCATTACTTTTGTCATACAAGAATGCCAACATTCATTTAGTATTTTAAGGTGATACGGTATCATCAAGTTTTAGTCACTATTTTAAGAATTCAGTGAATTGATTTTCAAGTTTCTATACAGCTTCAGTAGGGTCAATGGTTAATTGATTAACGCAAAAGGATTATATCAAATAAATATCATTATTATTATAAGTATAAACTAAGGAATATTGTTATATACAATACATAATATTATTATTATATACTACAAATAAAGAACGTAAAAGTTCAAATCAAATTTCAATCAGAAGATCAAATAAATATTATTATTATTGCTATAAATAAAGAGTTTCATTGACTGATATTCACAAGAAAATTAATTTATATAAGAAACCGCTAATATGAAGAAAACATTTTTTTAATAAAATAAAAATAATGGATGTGTTCTTAAAATAATAAATTATGACATTAATAAATTGTAATGTTTTTAACAATTACGTAATGATTTAATGTTACAGTTTCAGTGATGTGACTAATACATTTATTAGTTCACACAATGGACAAATATGTGTATACATAAACACACAAAGAAAAAAGAAATGGAGATACGCTTGTGGACAGACACTTACCTTGTTAAACTGTCGTTGAATATCATTTGCCCGATATACAAGAGTCTGTTTCATGTCCTCAATACAGGCATCCCGTACTGTTTGTGCTTGTTGAATATTAACCGGTTCTGAAATTCCAAGCCGTGCTAAATATGGCGCTAAGAAATCCACTTCGATGTCAACTTCTCGAGCAGATTGTTCCTTAGCTTGTTGTTCCTTTTAAAAATACTCATATATATATATATAAATATATTAGGTTGGTGCAAAAATAATTGCAGTTTTTAAGTATCGAATATAAAGACATCAGTTAAAAATATATTTATCAATTAAAATAAAGACCACTGGACTGCACACATTTCTCCCAACGGGAAATAAGTTTGTTTATTACTACAAGATAGAATTCTGGAGGCTTGGAATTAACGAATTCATCGAAAGCGCTTTGAGCTGATGCTTGCTCTTTGAAAACATTTTCTCGTAGGAAATTACTCAAATGTGTAAAAAAATGATAATGTGTCAGAGATAGATTTGAAGAATAAGTGGGTGAGGTAAGGATTCATAACCCAGTTCATTTAATTTGTTTCAAGTCGTTTGTGATGGACATTGTGATCGGGCATTGTCATGACAAAGAATTGTTTTTTTTTTTTTTTTGATTGACTAATGCTGACTATTGACTATGAAAAATAATTGCGGTTTATGACCTTCAGCTTCATATACATTTTTTAAATTAAGGGGACCCGGTGGTCTAGAATTTTCGAAAAATCGATTTTTTTTTCGAAAGTATAGTATCTTAAAAATATACTGTTAAAATTTGATGACGAAATTCAGAGTATTTCAGGATCTACAGCCCATTAGAAGGTCAGGTCAGTTTCTTGAGAATATACTTGCTTGAAACTTTAAACTCGTTTATCTCGAAACTACTTTTTTTCGTCTTGCGGGGGCCAGAAAAAAAAACTACTTGACCGATTTGTCTGAAATTAATATGTTATTCTGAATAGTTCTAGCTCTCGCTGGAAGTAAAACTAATAGTTTCCGTAAAATATTTATATTTTTTTTATTAACAAAACATTCAAAAATACTGGTCGTTTTCCTTACTTCCTGCGATAGCTATACTTTTACTAATTAAAAATTCGTCAATTGTTTTATTTCAGATCAGAGGGAGAGATAAATCATCATTCACCACGCAATTCCATTTTTTTAGAGAGGGAGACTTCAGCGTCATTTTTCCAATTTAAAAAAAAAATTTTTTTTGTCTTTATTTTCATTTTTGTGTAGTTTATTAGTAATAAAATAAGTGTAAAAAAATTTGAAAGCATTATTCATTACCCTCATATAGAAAAAATTTTTTTTAAATAGCTTAAATTTTAGGCCGCTAGACCACCGGGTCCCCGTAAGTGGTCTAGAACTCTTGGATGACTAATGGCTAACTTTTGTGCAAGCTCTAGAATTTTTGTGCGTGATTCTGATTCAACTGATTCCTTTAGTTGGTCGTTATGAACTGAACCTTCTTCATCTTCAAGGTTCTCGTCTCCAGCACGAAATTTTTGGAACCACCATTGCACCGTATGTCCCTCCTGCCTGCATGCACACATTTCTCCTAACGAGAAACGAGTTTTTT
>CM068318.1:25654086-25656586 GCA_034766995.1 Acanthacorydalis orientalis | reverse complement strand
AATATTCTACACGACATTTCTTGTACAATATAATTTTCTTTCCGCCAGGATAGCGTCTCTCATACACTGAAAATAATTTATTTATAAAGATGTATGATATAAATTCATTGATATAATAATTTTTAAAATAAAAAGGGAATTTAAAAATTAGTTTATAATTTATGTGCACGAAAATTAATTACATAATTATTAGGTTATTAAGTATGAAATGTCCGATTTCTTTAAGTACTAAGTTTGATAGCTGCCATCTTTGACATTTCCTGTGTTTTTTTTTTATATTGTGAAAGTATACATCCTCATTCTTTCAAACGAACGTTTTGGCTTGTGTTTAACATTTAATTAATTTTCAGAGAAATTTTTGTGAAACCATAGATAAGTCAAGAATTCATGTTGTTTTCGAATATGAATTCCGTCGTGGAACGAATACAGCGCAGACTGCTCGAAATATAAACAAAGTGTTTGGGAAGGATTATGGCTAATGAACGCACAGTATGTCGATGGTTTGATAAGTTCCATTCTGGCGATTTTAACTTTGAAAATGGGCCATGCGTGCGACTTGAGACGAAAGTGGATAATGATGAGTTGAAAGTTGTAATGGAAGCGAATTCATCTCAAACTTCGCGTGAATTAGCAGCAAGGTTTGACATTACTATTCCAGCAATATTGGGCCATTTGAAACAGAACGGCGAGGTAAAGAAGCTGAATAGTGGGTTCCGCATGAATTAAACGAGCGTCAGAAGAGAAATCGTTTCGATTTCTTGCCTTTTTTTCTGTCACGACATAAAGGCGAACCATTTCTACACCGTATTGTTATTGCAAGCGTTCGGCACAATTGTTGGATAAAAATGAAGCTCCGAAATACAGTCCAAATCTGAATATTCATCGAAAAAAGGTAATATAGTATCTGGTAGTCCATCGCTGGTATTATTTACCACAGCTTCATGAAACCTAGTCAATGGATTACAGCGAATGTCTACTGCAACCATGATGATGATGATTGCGATTAAGCAGCCGAGATTGGCCAATAAAGACAAGTCAATCGTCTTGAAGACAATGCTCGACAACATACCTCAGAAACAACGGAGTTCAAACTATAGGGAGCTAGACTTGGAAACTTTCTGTTATCCACCGTATTCACCAGACCTTGCACCAACTGACTGCCACTTCTTTCAAGGAAAAATATTCAATTCTCATCAAGCTGCGGAAAACGTCTTTCGCGATTTCATTGCCACTCGCTCCCTAAGCTTCTTCGCTGCTGGAATAAACAAGCTACCTTTAAGGTGACAAAACTGTGTCGATAGTTTAGGCGCATACTTTGATTACTTGTACTGCTTCTTGTTTGAGATATAATAAACTACATTTTTGATTCGAAATCGGACATTTTATATTTAATTACCTAATCTATTATTACATTCAATGAGCAATTCATGGTAATAATTATATAAATAAATATCTGTTTAATGACAATAAGGCTTTACCCGCAGGAGCGTTAAAAAACGCATCAACGTGCGCTTTTTTCATCTTTTCAAAAAAAAATATATGAAACTCAGTGTTTCTTTTCACATGCCGGCGTTTATTTAACGCGCGGTCAAAAATATAGAACTTGATCCATTTCTAACGCCGAGCGTTTTGCGTTGAAGTAAATAGAACATATGGAAGAGGGTGTTTTCATTCGCATAGAAGTTTAAAAAGCGCTGAATGACGCTAAATTTTTCAGTCAGTCTTGCTTGCACGTTGGTACTGATTACAAGTACAACAGATAACGGCAGACAGCGTTTACGAAAATGGCGGTATTTGATACTGAACGTTTTATTTAGGAGGTGAAATCTATATCTTTGTTATATAACAAAGGTTTACCAAATTATACAAACAAAATTTTGAAGGAGGACACGTAGATGGAAGTCAGTTCAAAAATAATCCCAAATTGGGAAAATATCGTAAATAACAATTCTCAATAATTCATTAAATGTTTCAATTTTCATACTGGAGTAGCTGAAAAACATCCGGATACAACATTCAATCTTCATAAATAGCCACAAACTGTCCTTTCAAGTATCGTTGAACATTCAGAGGATGCACACAGAACTTTTTCATTTTTTTTCGCCTTCTTAAAATACATACAGCTATTGCCAACAACTCTTCTGAATTCATGCGTCCGAACTGCGGAAGACGACGAAAAGAAGTGATTTTTAAACGCTCATAAGACCACTATACTTGCGAGCATTTTAAAAACGCTAACGGTAACTCTGAACACGTTTTTCTAACGCTCGTGCGAATAAGGACTGATAGTAAATATAACATATTTACTAAGACAACACATCCGTCTGCGAAAGTATGTACCAAAAATTAGGTGTATAATTAACAAATTTTTCATTGCTTTATTCTTTCATTGGCAATTTATTGAAAAGTTATATTAATTAGATAATGTTAGGTGCAAATGAAACTAATATCGTTTTTTACAAAAACATTCTTTTTATTTTATTTAAAGAATATTAACCTA
>CM068318.1:25639086-25651586 GCA_034766995.1 Acanthacorydalis orientalis | reverse complement strand
AAAAAAAAAAACAATATTTAACTTGCTTTTTTACCATACTTATCAAGCGACCCACGCATATATATATATATATACATATATACATATATATATATATATACATATATATATATATATATATATATATATATATATATATATATAATAAACATTAGCAGGTAAAAGGTAAGAACAAAATCAAATTATATGACTAGGTACAATGTGGTTCATGCTTCTAAACTAACATTTATGTACTTTTTCAATATACTTAAAAGGATTATATGTATATATATACACATATACATTAGTAATTTATTTGAAGAAAAACTTTGTTAACCATGTATAAATGATAATCAATTTCAAATAATAATCAAAAGTAATTATCAATTTCTCAACACGGGTAATTTAAAATTGTATCGCAGTGTGTAAAAATTATATCAGATTCTCAAATTTACAATAGTTTTATCTAAAATGATTAACATACTTTTAAAAATTGGATAATGTAATTTCTGGTATTGGTTAAAATATGGTGAACTGAAAAAATGTATTATTTCTATGGTACATGTACAAAGTTTCTGAATACTTATAACAAATGACTAAATTATATTAGAATATTTTCCGTTTTTACATACTCTTCACATATAATACCATAAATGACTAGAAACATATTTAATATTTCTAGTGGATAATTCTTGCTTTTATTAGTTATTAATTGTTAATCATTGCCGAATAGCATACTTTTAATTTTAATATAAACTCAACTCGTTTATATACATGTACAAAATTACAATTAAACTACGAAATAAATAAATTTCAACAGAAATTTAAATTCTTTCGACTTCAAATTTCTAGTACATATTTTTTTACATATTTTTGTTGAATTTAATTTATTAACAATTATAATTAGATAATCATAGTCATACATTTTAGATAGTTCGAAATTGTCATTTATTTTGCCTTATTATTAATATATTAGGAGATTGCATTGAAAGCTCGCTGTTTTTTTGTGTTTTTTGAGCATTTATTTCAATAACAAAATGCGTGAGTACATTAATCAAAGTATTTGCCCTTGGAAGCTATAAATTTCCCCAACTTTTCTGGCAGAAGTTGAATTCCATGGCGAAAGAATGGTCTGTCTTTTGAGCCAATCCATTCATCAACCCAACTTTCGGCTTCTCCGGAGTTATGGAAATGTGTATCTTCCAAAGCGTGTTGCATCGATCAGAACAGCTGGTAATCGCTTGGGGCCAGGTCCGGAGAATACGCTAGATGCGTGAGAACCTCCCATTGTTGAGCACCACCAGTGTTTGTTCCACGGCTATCGCAACATGAAGCCGAGCGTTGTTATGAAGAAGAATCACTTTTCGATGATTTAATATAATTGATGGTGGTTTTTGCATTAAATTATCATTCAAAGGCTCCAATTGTAGTCGATAACGTTCGGCGGTGATTGTTTCCCTCGGTTTCAACAGCTCATAATAAACAACACCCTCCATATCCAATCAAATAGAGAGCATTGCTTTGTGACAATTGATGTTTCGCTTTGGTGACGACACTGATGGTTGGCCAAGATCAACCCATGATTTCTTGGGTTTTGGGTTGTTGAAATAGATCCATTTTTCATAGCTGGTCACGATACGCCACAAGAAACTCTTCTTTTTATGCCTTGCAACCAAAGAAATCGTGATCTTTAAATGATTAGCAATGGCATTTTCGGTCAATTCATGTGGCAGTCATTTCCCATCTTCCTGGATCTTTCCCATGGGTTGTAAACGTCGTGAAATGGCTGACTTATCGACTTCGATCTGTTGAGCTAATTCTTTAAGTGTTTGAGCAGGGTTTTCTTCTGATTGAATTGGCCGTTATTTGTCGTGAACGTCACAATCACCACGTTTGAATCGACGAAACCAATTTCTACATACTGTTTCCGATGTAACAGATTCACCAAAAGTTTTCGCAAGCAATCAATGAGCTTCAGTTTCACTTTTTTCAAATCAAAGTAGTGTAGAAGTACACATCGGAAAACAACTAATCACGTTCCATTTTAATTCGGTTATAGAAAAGCACTTGTGTAAACAAAGGATAGTGTCTGATGACTAAATTTTAATGGGAAATGTTCACATTTCAAAATGACATAAGAGATATCTGTCACTGCACACAGCATACGCACCTAGAGCCATCTACACGTGAACAGCGGTTTTCAATGCAACCTCCTATTATATTCAAAATTTAGTAAACTACGATTAATAAATATATACTTATAAAAAATATTAAACATAATTAAATAAATAATAGAGACAAATATGAAAAATATTTTTCTGAAACGAGTATAATACGACCTTTTCTATTGTTTAATTTTAATACACTTATTGCTAATATAAATAGACGTTTTAACTAGGTTTGTTATTTCAGTCGAATATTAATAATATTGAAAAGAATATTATTCATTATTTCAAATATGTACCATATATTTATATATATATTTAAAGTTACTATAAATTATTTTATACATATAATTGAAACGTGGTCGAAAAATCGGTAAAAGACACAAAAACAAATTAAAACCATCAATGTATTAAAATGAATTGATGTTTCTGAAATTAACACTAATAAATATTTTACACTTCAGATATAATTTATATTATATATAATCTATATTGTATATTTAAAAATTATTATTTCCTTCTTATAATAACTAGAAAAAAATGTAACGCATACTGTGAATAGCAGACATATTATATAATCATTTGTTTTATTGGTTTGATTATAAAATTCATATGCGGGAATTTCAAAATACACTTTTTAGGATTTACATTAGTTCTTACCTGGTATTATGATTAGTTAAGACTTACCTTTTTTAATATTGCAATATTATTAAACATTTAATAATTCACATCATAATAATGTTAACAATACATAATATTTATTTTAAAAAGGAATTTGAAAAGAAACTGATATTGAAATTTAACTAATGTTTAGGTTATATGCACTTTCTAAGAATAAAAGTTGTAAATCAACTATTATTTTATAGAACTTTTATGGCACATACACATAAATATATACATACAAACATATATATATATATATATATATATATATATATATATATATATATATATATATATATATATATATATTGTAACAAAGGTTTACGAAAATAAAACTTACCCAATAATTTGTATGATTCCAAATCGATTCCAGACCTAAATAAAATTCGCAGTCTATTGAATATTTAACTCCTGTTGAGGATTCTATGAAAAAAGGTTCTTCTATATCTCGTTTGCCAGGAAGTATCAACGTCCAAGCATGAACACGTTTGCCATGTAAACGATCTGGCGGAGGTTTTTCCAGCAGCTAAACAAAATTGTATTTTGCAATCGCATTTTTAATATGCATATTGAACATTATATACATATTCAAAAAAAATGTATATATATATATATAAAATGTTCTTTATTAGTCTATAGAAAGCAATCTTTATTACCAACGAAATAAATTCATTTAGAACTGATAATTAAAAAATGTTTTTGTTATCACAACTATTTAATTTTTTTAAAAAAATCAAAGTATTTACGATCATTTAAATACTTTTTACCTGCAAATTTGAAAAATTAATAATATGTATGAAAGTAGTTAATAAACTAACCCTTATCTCTTCTTGCTTCAAATCTTCAATCCGTTTTTCTTCAGCAGCTTTCTTGTCTACTTCTCTTTGCTCCATCATAAGAATAAATTTACTTCTCAAATCTGCTGGTGGTTTTAATTGATACTTTGATGGTGGAGCTTCATCTTTAGGGCCATCATCCTGAATGTATATATTCAAAAAGATGAAAATAAATGTAATCAATATTTATTGAATATATATATATATATATATATATATATATATATATATATAAATAATTATTCTATAATAAATACTTAATAAAAATACTAAACATTAGTTTAAAGTTTTTTTAATTTTTTGAATAATGCAAATTATTTTTTGTAAATATTATTTCATGTACATTTATTTGACTAACTGTCCATATATTTGTTAAATAATAAGTTGGCTAATACACGGATGTCTAATTCAAATACAAAGTTCAAACAATTTGATTAATAGAGCTGTTGGTTGTAAATGTTCAAATGGTTGTAAATAAAGTTCACACAAAATATTGCTTAGTATATGAATATAAAATAGAATAATTAATCATAAAAATAGATAATAATCGTGAATAAATATGGAAGGATAAGAAAATGGCCACTCTAGCTTGAAAACTTAAAAATAATAATTGTAACTCTGAGGATAGTTTATTTCAAAAAAACAATTTAATCAAGGATGATATTTCAAATATTCTTATATTAGGTTGGTGCAACGATATTTGCGGTTTTTTATTATTTTAAGTTTGGCGACGATTTTTCTAGTTACCGTTATCATTTGTTATAGTCATGTGATACATCATTGTAAACAATGAAATTATCACTACTGATTTCAGTTTATGTCTATTGTTTTCATTCTATAATATTGTTGGATATAACCTCTTAAGTATGAGTTTAAATTGGGACGTAAAGCAATAAAAACTGCTCGAAATATCAAATTTGTTTTTGGAAAAGAGTCAATTAGTGAACGTACAGCTTAAAACTGGTTTCAAAAATTTCGTAATGGAAACGAAAGCCTTCATGATGGGGAGGGTCGTGGACATCCTTCAGCTATAGACAATAATAGTTTAAGAAACATTATTGAAGCGGACTCACATAAAACAACTCGAGAGTTGGCAAAAGAACTATAATGATCATTCAACAGTTGTTCGACATTTGAGCTTAATTGGAAAAATAAAAGAGTTGGATAAATGAGTGCCGATTCCTTTCTTGAACGCATTGTCACATATGATGAAAATTTGATTCTCTACAACAATCGGAAACGTTCATCACAGTGACTAGACCGAGGAAAAGCACCAAAACAGTTTTCTGAACCGAAACTTCATGAAAAAATATTATGGACACTGTTGGGTGGTCGGTAGGTGGCATCATTCACCACAACTTCTTAAATTCTGATGAAACAATAACAGTAGAAAAATATTGTCGGGAAATTGAAAAAATACATGAGAAGTTGCATCGTTTACGAACAACATTAGTCAATTGAAGAGGACCAATTCTTCTTCACGATAACACCCGACCATACGTCTCACAAGAGACTTTAAAAAAATGAAATGAAATGAGTTATAAAACTTTACCTCACCCATCTTATTTTCCGATCCTGTCTCTGACAGATTATTATTTTTTTAAACACAAAAGAAATTTCCTATGAGAGGTTTTCAAAGATCAAGCATCAGATGAATTTGTTAATTCCAGGATTCCAAAATTCTATGTTGTACGAATAATCAAACTTATTTCCCGTTGAGAGAAATGTGTGCAGACCAATAGTGAAGCAGGCAAAATTTGACAGACCAAAAATTAGTGAAGTTACAGAGGAAAATAGTTGATCTGCTCTGCTCCCTGGTTCGGCTTGTGGGCGGTTGCCCTCGAAAATGAATCGATCTAAAGTTTCTAAAGATGAAAGTAAGTCTAAAGTGGCTAGGAAATATTTGGCAAAGAAGAGAAAGCCGCCAGTGTATAGATATTGTCCTGCAAAAGAAGAAGCGAATACGAGTAGGTTCGCGAAGAAATTGAAAAATGCCAATGATATTCCTGTACCTGAAGCTGCTTCAATCGGTTATAAAATTTTGAACTTTTTGACCATTTTCTCAGCAATATCTGAAGTTGTGAAATGTAAAACGTGTAATAGTGACGTCGAATTTAAAACGGAACGTACACGTGACTTGGGTTCAAAGTAATGATTAAATGCAAGACGCACAGTTTTCATTCAGTCTTCCCCTTATGTTAGAACCTCATATGAGGTATATCGGAGATTCTTTTTTGTATTATGTCTTTTAAGAATTGGCTTAAATGGTACAAAAACTTTTTGCGGTATTGTGGACTTACAGTAACGAAAGTTTCCATAGTATAATTTGGAAAATCTCATCAAAAGATATAAATGGCAGTGAAATGGCTGTGGAAATTGCTGAAAACATTATGACTTATATATTTAATGAAGGCACAATATCATTATTGAAAATAATGCAAGCTTTGGGCTATTCTACTGGATTAAATCCACATCAATGGCTATCGCTCGAAAATAAATGGCGATGGAAATGGTCTGATTGCACAGTGGCTGTGCCTTCAAAACGCACAGATCAGTCAATAAAAGCTAGTACATCGAAGGAAGATGAATTTCATGGCTCGAAAATACATGATTTTATGTAAATCTAACTATATTTTACTATAAATTAAAAAAAAATAAAAATTTCTTGTTTTCTACTCTGCTTGAAACTCCAAACACCATTTTCTCAAAACTATGTTTTTCAAACCGGTGCCAAAAATATTTCAGACACTATTGAACCGATTTGCTTAAAACTTGACACGTTCTTTTTCTACACTATTATCTAGTCTTTAACATAAGGATTTTTTAACACAATTTTTTTAATCGTCAAAAATAGATTAAAATTTCTGTATAAAATTACACTGATATTCAAACACCTACAAAAATTTTTTTCAATATTTTAAAAAACGGTTATGTTAAAAACTAGTTTTATTCATCTACTTTAAGGGTTTATAAGAATATTTTCTTTCAAATAAATCCAAGCAGAAATATATTTGGCACCGCTGACATAATTTGCGAAGAACGTATACCCTTCATCATTGTAGTATCTAGATAAATACGAATAATTATTTTTTTTAAATAAATGTACATTCAAGTATGTATTTTCAACCTGTGTTTGTAATTTTTTAATAAAAAAATTCATTATACGGGAATTTTTTTTTTTAGAAAATCATCTCTGTTTTATCACCTCCAGGTGTATGTATCCCCTTAAAAACGGAAACGTAGTTTACAATCTAATATTTGAAACGAGTTCTTGTCTATTTGATTTAAAAATGGCATATATAATGATATTTTTAAATCAAATTAAATTACATATCTTTGCATTTATTTTTTTTTTAAATAAAAAAGATAAGAATTGAGGATCAAGATAATAAATTATTCAATTAGTAATTTGTTAGATTATAAATAAATTCGACACAATTATATGATTTTGTGTTCAAATTAAATAAATATCCATTGAGAACGATATAAAATTCGATTATTAAAAAAATGTAATTTCGTTTATTTTGGAGGGCGCTATTATTATTTGCCTGTTAAACGTGAATTTTCCAACAAAACATACATTAATCGGTCACGTGTAGGATGAAAGTCGTCCTATTTCAATTTTACTTGACATGAAATTACTGTCTCGTATTAATCACATATACAATACATTTACCTCGTCGTCTTCAAGAACCAGGGGACAATTCACACGTGCTTGTACGTTTTTTGTAATGTCGTATACAGCGTAACCAGATACCACGTAGGCGTCGTATCCTGCCCCGAGCAACAGAGATACAAGCAGCGTGGACATTTCGAACGAATTGCCTCGTTCACGTTCCAGGGTACCAGCTGGTGATACGATTCTTTCAGGCTGAAATGGAAAATAATTTTATTTATATTTGTTATTTTGAAAATCGAACAGAAATATAAAAGTTGTACGGCAACTGGATGCCACGATATTGTTTCTCGAGATAATATAGACGACCAAAACAAAATTATTACATACACACACTTTGTGTGTATATGTATATGTATATATATATATATATATATATATGATATTATACTTTTGATGTATGATTATTGAAGAAATTGTTAATAACTTTTAACACCAGAACTACCGACGATTGACGTATACCTACTTCTACCGGATGGATCAAAATAATTTGTTTATGAAGAATATCATTTAAAAATAAAACATGGCGTATTGCATTTTTATACATTTTTCTGTTTTATTTAACGAAAATTGAAAATAAACTTAATAATAATAATTTTCAAAATAATCACACGCACAATTCAAACATTCTTTACAGATTAAAATCATTTTAGCAGAGCATTTAGCACAGACACGTTTATTACATGTACCACAAATATTCTTCGTTTTATTATTTGTACAATATGCTATTTTAGGTCTGTTTGATATGTACACTGAACCTACTCTGAGTAAAAAATTTTACACTTTTCTGTTCGATATGTACTCTGAACTTACTCGGAATTTTCGTCGAACAGTTTAGAGTAAGTTCAGAACAGGGGATTTGTTACTCTGAACTTACTCTGGCTTTTTGTTAGAGTAAAGCGAGCATCTTTGTCTAACCTCGAGAATCTTTATCTATGATAATCGCTATGGAATAAACAAATCACCCAAACTTGACAGTATTCATATGATTTACTCTAACCTTACTCTATGTTGTTCGATAGAAGCAGGTTCAGAGTAAGAAAGTCAGAGTAAAGTCCTAAAATTCAAGAGTCAGTTCAGAGTAAGTTCAGTGTACATATCGAACAGGCCTTTTAAATCGTTTATGTTTCTTCGAAATATGTGCCTGGTTTTTTTTATAGTGTATACGAAAGTATTTGTTCTGATCCTCTTGAGAATCGTTTAGTTAGATATTTATAATCATTTGCAAGTTCTTCAGTTAACTGAAATAAAAAAGCTTTTCTTGACACATTTTTCCCTTTTGTTCCGTTATATAATATCCAGACATTTATGCCGGTAAGATCTAAGATATTATAAAATACTTATAGAGGCCATCTACGGGATTCAGCTTTCACAGTATATTTTATAACCATTTGGTCTGTCATATCTACGCCAAATTGTTGTTATAAAATACCCCACTTTCGTGAAAACGTTTACTATATTTTTCAATTTTGAACGATTTATGTTTTGAACTCAATAACAATACTTTTTTACTTGGTTTACTTTTATATATAGTAACAGTATAATTTTCTGATTTATAAAGAATTGTTGGCAAACGAGGCATATTGTCATTCTTTTGTCTTGCAGATTTAAGTAATTCTCTGTTATCTTGTCTAATTATGCCAACTAAAGTAGTTCTTTTAGTTATTTGTTATATAAACAAGCGAGAAATATGAAGAAAGTAAAAGAAGAATGCAACAATTGAGCAAAAATAACACGAATATCTTCTGGCAATGATTTACAACGTATATGTACTGAAATATATTTAGTTTGCTAAAAAAGTATTTGAACTAGCCGTAAATATTATGAAAACCTGAAATCAAAAAGTTTACCTACGTTTCGTTAGAGGTCAAAATAACTCATCCTGTATATGTAGGTATACTACATATAAATTTTACAGATAAAATAAGAAAAAATAAAACTACTTATAGAATTAATCATTTAGATATTTCAATAAAAATCTTATTTTCTAAAAAAATTTTTAAAAAATAAGATTTACTGAAAATAAGTAATGATTATAAGAAATTACAAAACAAGTCATTTTGACCCCCTTGGTAGATCAAGTGTTGAAGAGTAGAAATAATGTTGTGTTGTTAAAACCAACATTTAAAGAAGGAAAAACACGTCTAATTCGGATAAGAATAGAAACTAACATTTCAAAAAGGTTTCTAGGAGATTGAAATGTGGAATGTATAAGTTTCCAACTAAAATCTCATAATATTTTGGACCAATTCTGTAAAATATTATATGTAACTCTCATCGTACTCAACGTATTAAAAAATGATCTTTTTAAATAAAGTTTTCAATTTTTACTAAAAATCGTAAACATATGTAGATTTCATAAGGTTGTTAACACCGAAGAATATATAACTGAAAAGACAATAACTTTACTTTCAAAAATCGAAAACTGTTATTTATATTAATATTATATACAGTTAATAAAAATATAAACAAACACAAATACATATTATAGATATTCTAATTTGAGAAATATATTGTAAAAAAAATAGATTTTTATTATATTGAACCCCCATTCAATGTTTTAAATATAGTGAAACTTTATAGTTTATAGTTTATATATATATATATATATATATATATATATATATATATATACACAAGGTTTGGTAATTTCATTTTTGGATTGACGCTGCAACCAAGGAGGCTATAAGAAGGAAAACGAACTTCGGTGTTTGGTGGCATCGAAAAGTGGCGTACGAGTTTCAGTCAGGGGACATGCGCGGAATGCACTGCGCATAGAAAAACACGTGACAGAAGTATTCTAACCTGAAAGTTCTCATTGTCTCGTTTACATTCGTTTTGTTAGTACATGATTTACGCGCAAAAAAATGACCAAGACTTGTTACATTAAAGGGAGTGTAGGAAAAGAAGGAAAACCAATGTTTTCTTTTCCATCGGTAACAACCGGTCAACAAATCGGTAATAATAAATAAGTTGACACTAATCGCCTCTTTTCACAATCAGCTGTTCTTAGCAGGTATCATAGATAAAAGACTCTCGCAGATATTGTGGTACTGAGAATTGTGCGCATCGGCCTTTGCGCATGTCCTTTCACCGACACTAGCGCCGCCATCGATTGCCGGTTTTCGTGAATTGATTATAATAGGCAATCGAAAGGGTTCGTTCTCCTTCTTATAGTCTCCTTGGCTGCAACACTGGAGTCACGTGAAAGTAAACCAGAAGTAAAACAGCATATCATAGTTTGCAGTTTTATCAATAGAGGATGGTCAAGCGAAAATTGAACAGTGGTTAGTTTCTGTGCTGGAAGCTAGCACGTACATCGTGTTTTTGTCAGTCGTCATTAAGCAAGGACTGAATATTAAATTTTCCTATAAATTAGGGAAAACTGCAACAAAAATTTATGAAATATTGAAAACTGTATACGATGATAACACCTTAAATCGTACTAGTCTGTTTTGAATGGTTTAAAGGTTTCAAAGATAGACGTGAGAATGTTCAAGATGACGCTAGAACCATGCGTTTGTTTATTTCCCAAAAGTAATCGCAAACGTTCGTTAAATTGTAGGAAAAGATCGTCGAATGACCATCCGAATGATGACAGATAAGTTGAACATCAATGATAAGATGATTAGATAAATTTTACATGAAGATTTTGGAAAGAAGAAAATCTGTATAAAGTTCATCTCGCATAGTCTTACGAATGAGCAAAAACAGAGAAGAGTTGCATCATGTGTAACCTTTATTCAGACTTGACTAACAGTGCATTTTTTTAATTGCATTGTCAGTGGTGATGAGTCATATGTATTTCAGTACGATCCTGAAATGAAACGCTAGAGTATGCAATGGATTGGAAAATTATCACCAAGACCCAAAAAATTCCGTTTGCAAAAATTCAGAATCAAAACCGTACTGACTACAATTTTTGATAAACAAAGTGTGCTCCATAAAGAATTTATACCTAAAGGACAAACAGTTAATAGTACATTCTATGTTGAAGTGATGAAGAGATTATTGCAAAGCATTTTTCGTATGCGACCGCAATTTCGAGAAAAAGGTAGTGAGTTCTTGTTGCATGTCAATGCACTTGTCCATTCTGCACTGATTGTGAAGTCATTTCTCATGAAACACAACGTTGTTGAGATCGTTTACCCAAGTTAATCACATAACTTGGCACCAGCAGACTTTTTTAGTTTTTCTAAAGTGGAAACGGTTTTCAAAGGGAAACTATTTCAGGACGTAGAAGATACTGAGAAAAATTTAATCGCAGAATTGAAAGCAGTTTCTTTGGACACCTTTGTCGAATGTTTCCAAGAACTTTTAAAACGTTGCAATAAGTGTATTGAAATAAATGGAGATTACTTTGAACAAATATCAAACATTTTTCGCATTATTTAAATTCCGTTCCTTTTCATTGTATGTATGTATGTGTATATATATCATAAGCGCGAAAATAATATAAAGTAATTATAAATGTTATTCATACATTTACAAGAAAATAAAATTATAAGACGCACATAATAAATATGCATTTTTAAAGTAAAGAAAATGAAATATATTTTAATGTTCTTCATTTTCCATCTTCTGAATACAATATATTTTAAAATTCTATACTTTAGTGCTTTGAAGATGATAGTATCGCCATTGAAATGCATGTAAGAAATACAAATAAACAATAAAGATTTATTGAATGTTTTTGACTAGAAAAGAAATTATTGTTATTGAGGTGAAAAAAGAATTTATTTGTGAAATTTTTGGAGAAAGAAAGAAACGAGAATTTTTAATTCTCTATAATTGACACAAAAATATTATCATCAATGTTGTTTAACAATGGATCTGTATTCATTCCAAATGTTTCTTATGCATAATTTGTCGGCAACCGTACGTTCCTTAACCCACGCCAAAAGCATCGTTTAGTTGACGAACAGTTTCTGTTTCTTTACCACTTGTTTTGAACTCATACAAAAAATTGCTCTTATTTGTTTCTTTTCCGTCTTTAATTCAATAGCCTAATTTGAAGCAAAATTATTAATAAAACCGAAGTGGATGTTACCAAAATATAGATCTAAAAATACACTTTAAAATGATATTAACAAGAACACGATGAAATGACACTTTAATTGAAAAAAATAAGGTTAGGATTCAGAAAACAAAAACCGTAATTATTTTCCTACCAAATCAAAA
>CM068318.1:25624086-25626586 GCA_034766995.1 Acanthacorydalis orientalis | reverse complement strand
TACAAATAAGTGCAACTTTCATATTCACCTTTCATTCCAAAAATTAAATTGAATTAATATACGTAGTTTTCTAAAAATCCATCAAAAGAAGTCATTAAAGATTTTTGATTTAAATTTTTTCATTAAACTATGAACTTTGAACTCAATATTCATTTGTAAATTTTTAATTAAAAATTTGCAAACAATTCTTGTATTTTCTTCTATAATAGAGTATGAAGTATTAGAATTTTGTTAAAAAAAATCGTATATGTGATTTAAAACTTATTGATAAGCAAAAAAGAAAATATAGATTCACAAAGGTCTTTTATACATTATTAAATTTTACTACTATCGCATAATAACAATGTTTTATTTGCCATTTTATATATTTATTTGCAAATATATATATATATATATATATATATATATATATATATATATATATATATCGCATATATATACGAGTATATATAGTTATTATTTATATTATATTAGATATTTTATGGTTTTTATATACACTTTTAATACATTACGATATTTGAATAAATCCAAGCGACTGATAAGCCCGAATTAATAAAGTTTTCAATAGATGCTTTCAAACTTTTGAAACTGTAATTCACCTACAAAAAAAATAATAAAAAACGTAGTGTATCTAATTATATTGATTAATCCGGATAATGATTGTGGTTTCAATTCTATCGAGAGGTAGATTCAGTAAATAAACGAAAGAAAGAATACTTCCTAGGAAATCTTAAAAGTAATCTGAGAAGTGATTTTATAAAATGGGTTTTTACAGAATGAGTAAAGAAACCTTGATTCAGTTACAGAAGAGTTTGTAATAATAAATCATGTCAACCAGGTAATCAAATCATGTAAATCAGGTCTGAATAACTAGGCTATTACACCAGGCTGTTTGGCAGCCGTGTTGTTTGAATACCGAAAATCTCCAGTCTTCAAAGTATAGTGGAGAAGTTTACATTCAGAATTAAATGATAAAAGGTCAATAATAATGATTATTTTAATAATAATTTGTTTAATCAGAATCTGTATATATAGATAAATAGATAGATAGTGTCAGACAGAATTAAAGCACTCAATGATCTTTGTTAATATTTTGTTAAGTAAAATTGTAAAATCTGGACTATTTTTTTATTTTTTTTTTGATTACTCTAATAGATATATACAACAGATAGAAGTATGCAACAAAAAATCAATTTATTGTTCAATTTTAAATAAAATAGCACAAAATAGAAATAATGTGTTAAACTCATCGACGACAAAACAATAACATTACTACTCGATTAGTTATTGTTGTAAATAACAATTACGTATATTAATTACAATACCTAACAGGCCGTACCTATTTGATTCTTATGATTATGTGTGTCAACAAATTTATGCAAATGTATTAATTATGCAACATTATTAGACCGTTTGAAAGAAAAGCTGAAACAAAAACGGCCAAGATTGGCGCATAAAAAAGTGCTCTTTTATCAGGACAACGCACCGTCCCACAAATCGACCGTCGCAATGGCAGAATTGCACGAATTACGTTTCGAATTGATTCCTCAACCACTCTATTCTCCAGACTTGGCCCCATTAGACTTCTTTCTCTTCCAAAACTTGAAAATTTGGCTCGTTGAGAAGAAATTCTCGTCGAATGAGGATGTCATCGGTGTTGTCAATGCGTATTTTGCAGACTCGCTGGACCAAGTGTACAGCCCTCAATGAAGATTATACTAAGAAATAAAATCGATTTTTTCTAAAAAAAGGTGCTTAACTTGCTTTTTTACCATACTTATCAATCGACCCACGTGTACATATACAATATATATATATATATATATATATATATATATATATATATATATATATAAGCGAGGTATGACTTGTTAACTAAGACGACTGCGTACAATTCTGATCTTCAACGTTGATCATCAAAGTAAATATATACTAGTTACCGTTAAATCTTCCTCTAGTCTCGAGCAAAATTACTCCGTTACGTTGACGTATTGACAAGAAATATATGTTTTAAACGGTTTCTTATCTTATATCCACATTAATATTTATATAAAAAAAATAGGAATACATATATACAGACCTTTTATGAAATAATCAGAGAAATATCATCAAAATCGTTGTAATTTAAGATATATACTCAAGATAACTTTTAATTTAATTTCTGTTATTTTATTTTTGTAACCTTTTAATTTAGTTTATACAAAATTCATTTTTTTACCATTGTTTACAGTACATATTTTTGGTAAATATGTTTTTAGTATATAGGCATTGTAACAAGACTGGACCATCGAATGTTTACAGTGTATATATGTGTATATATATATATATATATATATATATATATATATATATATATATATACATTTATATGTGTGTGTATATATATGTGTATATATATGCATATATATATATATATATATATATATATATATATATATATATATATATATGCATATATATATATATATGTATATATATATATATATATATGTATATATAT
>CM068318.1:25619086-25621586 GCA_034766995.1 Acanthacorydalis orientalis | reverse complement strand
ATATATATATATATATATATATATATACTATTAGGCTAGATAAATAGAATAATGTCGCTCATAGTGCTGGAACCAACAGGAAAATTGTTTTTTTTTTACTCCAATGCCTTTGTCTCCCAAGTAACCTTGTATGTCGAAGTAGTAGACCTTGTCCCTATTCGATAAAAGTCAATACTGAAACAACATTCGAAAATTCTTTCATCTACACTAACGAAAATAGAGTAAGGAGCTGTTGGATAAAACAAATGATGAAAAAATTTAGACACGAGTCAAAGAAGAGACAAAGGAAAAAGAAAATAAATCGTAATGAAAAAAATACTGCTATTAAGAAAATCAGATTTTAACGACTTTGATGTATAGTTGATGAATTAATATTTGTTGTAAAAATAATGTAATATTATTATAAATAAATGTCGTAATTTGTATTTTTGATTTTTTGGAAATTTATTATAAAAATCAATTTAACGCACATGAATTGTATTCATGTAAAATTAATCTGTATATATATATATATATGTGTGTGTGTGTGTGTGTGTATGAGTATGTTATAGCGTACAATCCGAGATCGATTATACTTCATTCATGTTTTTCTGTATA
This sequence comes from Acanthacorydalis orientalis, assembly GCA_034766995.1. Classification (NCBI taxonomy): domain Eukaryota; kingdom Metazoa; phylum Arthropoda; class Insecta; order Megaloptera; family Corydalidae; genus Acanthacorydalis; species Acanthacorydalis orientalis. The sequence continues at coordinate 25,620,989 of CM068318.1, read as the reverse complement.
AATTCCCTATAATATATGAAGTTATGATAGTAATATATGTTTTTAATAACAAATAAATATAAATTTTAAATGGAGCATACAAACCCACGTATACATACCCAAAAATAATATAAATATATTCATCACTTTATTTATCATACAAACCCATTGAGGCTTTAAATAAGACAAATCTTTAATTAAAATAATATCAATATAGACAGACATATAAAACATTTTATATTTAAGGATGACTAGAACAATTGTTTTCTGTACGTTCTAAAAAAAATGAATTTAATATCTATTAGAAAAGAAATCTATCTATTAGAAAAAAGTTTTTAAAGAAATCGCATTTGTTCAGAATATCCATGAAATGAGCTCATTATAAAGATTAGTGTTTGTATAGAAATAAGTACGCAACAAAATATATGTCTATATGAACATTGTGTCGTGAATTCATAATTTCAATGTTCGTTATAACCAAATTTGACAATATGCGAGGAGTGATCAAAAAGTATGGTAAATGCTCGAATATTTTTTTTATTAAGATAAAGTACAAATTACAATTAATCCTGTTCAACTCTCTTAAAAATATTAAAATTGCAGTTTTCAAAAAACAATTTTTTTTAGTTTTAATTATATTTTAATAAATATGCATGTATAAACTGCTTTAAGGACATAATCACAAAAGTATGCATTAGATCATAATTGTAGAATAAGTACAGTTTTTCTTTAATAATCATATTTTATATGATAGATATATTTGTGATCACCAGAACGAAAGGGTCAATAATGCATTTATTAGTTAACTCTTTATGACAATTATAGATGGTAAGTTTTTATTACACAAATATTTTAAAAACATTTATTTTGATATTTTATAAAATTATTTATTCATATACATACATATATATATATATATATATATATATATATGTATATGTATATGTGTATATATATATATATATATATATATAAAAAAATCGTCATCATCAACCTTTGTCAATCCACTGCTGGATAAAGGTCTCTTCCATGAATTCCCATGTTGTACGATTGAATACCTCTATTTTCCACTGATTTGTTATAACATTTTTAATTTTTTTACCACACCGGTCTCTTTCTTGGTCTTTCTTATTCCTTGGTTCCTAGTGAATAATTTCTGTTATCCATCGATTTCGGTTGTCTTCTTCTCCTGTCACATGCCACGTCCATTTCTATTTCAGATTATTCACTCTTCTTATCACATCTGTGACTCCTGTATGTTTTCGTATCCATTCTATTCTTTTCCTATCTCTTCTTGTTATTCGTAGCATGTATTTTTCCATGCTTCTCTGTGTTGTTTGAATAATTTTGGCGTTAAGCACCCATTTTTCGCTACCGTTGATAAGGACTAGTAGTATACATAGATCAAATACTTTTTTCTTCAAACAAAGTGGAATTTTTGATTTAAATATAGAAGCTCAGTGCCATTTTTATTCTCCTGTTTACTTCTTCAATGAATGATTCATCTTTGTTGATAAGCTGGCCTAGATAGACATACTTCATAACTTCTATTTCTGTTCCTTTCATTTCAATTTTCTTTAGGCAGACAAACACATTGAACAACATGTTTAATTTTGCGTGGTTCATGTTTAGGACAGTTTTATGACTGGCATCATCTAATTCTTTATATATATATATATATATATATATATATATATATATATATATATATATATACACATATATGTATATATATATATATAAAAATATATATATATACAAATATATATATATATATATATAAATATATATATATAAACATACATATGTAAATATATATGTATAAACATATATATGCATATATATATATATATATATATATATATATATATATATATGCATATATATATATATATATATATATATACATATACAAATATATATA
>CM068318.1:25601586-25614086 GCA_034766995.1 Acanthacorydalis orientalis | reverse complement strand
CATTTATATGTTTTTTTTCATCTAAAAACAGTGTATATAGTAAATGCTTGTATCTATTTTTTTTTCGAATTACTCGAACAGACAACAAACAAATATTGTTGGTTTCTGTAATCTTTCATCGGAAATGAATAGGATATGGGCATGATAGAATAATATGTGTTTGTATCGATTGTATTAAAAACTGTGAATTTAAAACAATCGATGGATAGTCATTTTAATGTCCACCTATGTTTTCCATATACTATATTCATGTGCCTATTGATGAAATGTTTAGAGAACTCTTTCAAAGGTATATTAAAAAATGGAAGAGAATTTCTTACGTATATGTGACTATCATGAGAGTTAAACATAATGATATATAATAGAGATGCAGTCATAGCGAATATATGCTATTTATCTATCAATAAATATCATTTAACAAATCAACTATTGTAACTATCTTTTAAATTTAATGAACGAACAAGAGTTTAAATTAACACATGATTTTTTCATTTCAAAATTCATTTATCATTGAAAATAATCGCTCTGATATTAAATTATAACATACCAAATTCGGACATAATTATTAGTTCTCTGAGCTAGTCACACATCCCACAAATACGAAATTTCAATTTTCTAAATGATTTTATTAAAATATTAGGCATGTTTTTATAACTGTTTTCATTTTAAATATAATTTAGAAGTAATTATTCGTGTCGTTAATTGTATATAAACATTAAATACATATACATACATATACATACATAAACATACATACATACATATGTATATATATATAATTTTCCTGTTTTTATTATAGAGAAGAGTCTATTATAGGATACATTATAGCATTTATGCTTTTTTTGCATTACTTCGAACCAACACGTATAAAATACAATACGACTTGCAAAAGTAAAAAAAAATGACAAATTCAGTCACAATTCATACTTATTTAGTTGGAATATTTTCTATTGAATATAAGCAAAGCATCGCTTTACCATTTTATTTCGTTCAAAAATTGAACGCTTGTCAGTTACTTTCTGTTCGCGACATGTCTTCTACGTCGTCTAAAACAAGTACACTAAAAATATATAATTTAGAAGAAAGACGTCATTAACGATAGAACAGATAATACTATATCGCTTTAGTCGCTCCTGGGTCGATGTTGTGTGCTTCTGCAGCACCAGCAGCAGGCAATGGCATGACACATCTCCTCGGGCTCATTGTTGCGTGGAGGAGGGCCGGCCGTGTCCGGCAGACCGTCGTTCCGAGAAACGAACACCCGTGGCCCCGCGATCCGACGCCCCCGCATACCCTTCGTCGAACCCACCATCGGCCCGTGACCGTAGATACTGACAAAGGCCGCGTGTTTGCTCGCGTACGGGACATATGTATGTATGTATGTATGTATATAACCATCACATTTCGATGTATTTGTAGGCAACGTATACAGGATGTCTCGACTGAAATGCTTCAGACATATCTTAACCGCTTTTACACGGCTTAGGTATTTCGGCCATTATATGAACAAAGAAGATAATTGCGAGCATATTCAAAATATTTCCCGCTAATATTGCTAACAATCTTTTCATGTACTGGAAAAACGTTTTTAATGTTTTCTATTATTAAATAGGGGGGTATGCTAATTGACCGACAAAACGATTGGAATAAATAAATAAAATTATAATTACATGCACGTGTATATATATATATATATAAAGATGTGTGTGCCTGTGTGTGTTTACAATCTAGCATAATTATACACATGTATAAAAAGTTTCGACAATTATTAATTAAATAAAATACTTAAAACTCTATTATTTTGATCTATAATACGATATTTCTATTGCGGTAAATGAAAGCTGAAAAATAAGTATTAATGATATCCATTTAAGGTTTATTTAAGTTATGATAACTTTACTATTTATCTTCATAACGATTTCTTATTTTACTTTTTCAATTTGAAAAAGTTACATATAATGGAAAATATTACTGAAAGATTTTAAAAGAGTGACAACAATATAGGAAGAAAATTTTAATTTCATTTATGTAAAAAAAATGAAATGAAGATACATATAACAAATCTATTCATTGAATACAATTTGAACAAAATATTAAAAAAATATGATTATATGCAGTATATTACAAATATACATAGACTAAACATGTACTTATGCAATAGGCTATGTAAACTAAACACTGACACAATTTTTATTAAAAGAAAAGTAGTAGCCACATATCCATACTATGAAATAAGGGAATGAATTGCTGAATGCACTTATCTATAAGACAATCTCAGGTATTTAATTGCATATCTATGACTTGATATGTTTCAGATTGTTAATAATATCGATCCGAAAGAAAATCTATCCATTTTTTCACACAAAATTAATTAAATATAATCACTATTTATCAAATAAACAGATTATAATTTTGCGTTTGTTGATAATAACGCTCAGAATACAGAAAGCGAATACAAAACAACATCATTATCTTGGAGTTTTTAATAAAATTTTCAAAATTTAATCATATAGAAAATATTTATGATTATCTGATAATATTAATACTATAACAGTAATAGGATCCAAATAACCTCTGTATTGTTAAATGAAAAGTTGTAAGAAAAATAACTATGTGTATTTTTTTGGTGTAAATAAAAATATTTTCAATTTTCGATAATTTTGTTTTTGGAAAATGGAAAACTTCCATTCCAATCATTTTTTTTATTTTGATAAAGAAATTATATTGATTATTTTTTAATGCTATAAACAATACCCACATTTGTATAAGAGTAATTTTAAGATCTATCATTATTTCATAAACTTGTAATGACATGTTATAACAAATAACACATATAAACACATATACATACAAGATTGGACGCTTACACACACATATGTGTATATATGTACAAATATATATATATATATATATATATATATATATATATATATATATATATATATATGTGTATATATGTACAAATATATATATATATATATATATATATATATATATATATATACAATGTATAAAATAAAAAATTAAACTTTTCCACTGTATATAATACTATAATTGATTGTGTAATGTCAAAAATCTCGCCTATAAATCAAAAAAATATATAATACATGGAATTTAATATCGCCGTTATTTATTATACAACTATAGTTTATAAATAATATTGTTAAAAACAAAATTATAAAACCAAATAAAATATTGCATCGGGCTACAATATCCAGAACTGGAAATATAATAAAGTAAATATTTTTTTCGTAGCAGTCTAAGTCTCGACGAGCCCTAAAATTCCAAATAACAACAACATTAGTCTAATTCTAAAAATTTGATCAGTGTTGATATAAAGAAATGTTTAATATTATTATATAATTTACTATTTTTGTACTTTATCTCTTTTCAATTTTCTTTTAAGCACAGTTATTTGATTGTGATTCGTGATTTAAAAAAAATATCAAAGAATCAAAGTTACAAACATAATAATAGATATGTTTCCGTTTCGAATACATTTTGAAATAAACTTCAAAATATTTCTTCAAATTAATAGATTTAGAATTTTCATATTAGTATGAATGAAGAAAGTACAATGAATACATTTTCTCTTATTTTTACGTTTTTAATTTAAAGTAATGACTAAATTTAGCAATACACTAATGTATAGAGAACTATTCATATCCATACACTTTTATATTTAATAGAATTATTATGGAACATTGTTTTTTAACTAGTCTGTAAAAAAATATCACAAAAATCTACTTTCCTACTTTAAGTACACACACACACACATATATATATATATATATATATATATAATATACACACATATGTATACTTACCGATGATTAATCTCAAATATTTAATTATTAGATTCTCTAATTTTGAAATAAAATGCAATAAAACAAAACATCTATTCAGCTCATGCTTTTCAAACAAAAAAAGAAAAAACAGTTTTAGTATCAATTTTTTAAGAAATTTTATATTCTATATCTTAATTTAATTCTTTTTTCATTAAATTATATATAGGTTTTTGAAGAATTCTTTATAAATATTTTTTAACATATTAATGAATTTATGTTAGTATATATAGCTAATAACATTAAAACAAAAATGTGATTTTGAAAACATATCAACATTAAGCTTATATTTACTTTGGACTATTACATACAGCATCATATATAATTCAGAATACATGTATACTAACAATATTTTTTTCCGTTCTGATAACATATAATTAAAATAATGTTTATTTTAAAAATAAATTCTATAAAGAAATCGATTTTTTATATAATACTGTTGGAAGCAAATTTGTCAGTACACATTTTACAAGATTTGGACATATGTATGTACATTGTGTTATTATTTTATGTAATTATCTCTGATAACATACCTAGTCATTTGAAGAGACTCGAAAAAATGTTCATACTGGCAAAATAAACAAAAACCTAAATTTCTTGAAGAATCAGTATCTAACAAATCTACATTATATTTGACACATCTTCAACTGAATCACTTGTATCTGATAGATACATTACTAATGATCTTGGTAGAATAAACATATAAAACAAACTCATCACTGTCACTGTAATGGATACATTCACCATAGTTGAAAACGAACTATTTGTCGATTATAACACACAATATTGGACTAGTTTATGTTCATTCCTTTTGAGTTTGGTAAAACCTAAGAATTATCGTTTAGTGCAATGTAAGAGTAATTGGTCGACATTGCATATATTAGTCTTGCGACGATAGTTGAATAATAATCAATTCTACTTTTTTTTACGTTGTGATAACTACACTCCACAACATTAGCGCAGTCAACACACTCAATTTCACAATATCTTACATATTTGAGAGTCACCTTCAAGTATCTTTTCCAAAAATAGATCTTCTCTTTCACTCATACTTAACAATTTAAATATTGAAAAGAAAAAAGTAAACAAAATGTAATAGATACAAAATTTAATAGAAATGTTTACCGATTTTCCCACTTTGAATATATTGTAAAATATGAGACTGTCAATAACAAACTAACAAAAACGAATCGTTCGATTCTGTTTTGTCTTTTTAATTCTCTCTTATTATATAAGACGTCACTTTATATTTTATAATAGAATAATTTGGAAACAATATTCGATTACTATATTTATGAATTACACATTTGTGCACACAATCAAAACACATATGTGTACGAGCTCGTATATTAGCTCTAATCTGTTAATAATATGTCAAATAATATCTTCTGAATTGAATAAGTGTCAATTAAATGCTCTATCCCTGCTTATTTTTTTCTATGTATACGATATAGTCAAATTTAAGATTTCTTAAAAGATTCTGAATTAATCATATTAAATAAAATACATTATTTAAAATAATATATATATATATATATATATATATATATATATATATATATATATATTACCGATGATTAATCTCAAATAATTAATTATTAGATTCTCTAATTTTGAAATAAAATGTAACAAAACAAAACATCTATTCAGCTCATGCTTTTCAAAAAAAAAAGAAAAACCAGTTTTAGTATCATTTTTTTAGGAAATTATATATTCTATAAACATCTTAATTTAATTCTTTTTTGATTAAATTATATATAGGCTTTTGAAGAATTCTTTATAAATATTTTTTAACATATTAATGAATAGAAACTTAATGAGATATTACAATATAGTTTTTGCAACTGTGGCTCAATTCAGTTTCGGAAATTAATTTTTACTCCTCCATAAATGACAAATAATGTTTCTGATCAAAAATGTTTAATACTCAATTATTGAAACATCATTTTTGATTGTTATTTAAGCATACTTTAAAAAATGATGCTATACTTTTAGAGCAATAATTTATAGAAAACTCTGTGTGGTGCATATATTTTGAGCATGATACCATCTCCATAGAAATACGCATAAACAGCAATCAAAAATAATCAATAATTAGTGATCATTTTTAATCAAAATATGTTTTATGGTTCATGGAAGTTAAAAATTGATTTGTAGCAATGAACTAGAGAGTGAAACCTTAAGAGTTTAGAACTCATAGCATAGATGTATCTGTATATTATTTTTTGATATGTTTAATGTAAATTAAAGCAAAAAAATAAGTGTTTTTAAACATTTGTATGCAATCTATAGTTAAATGTATCGCAAATGAATTATTTTTCCACCCTGAAACATTTTTTCTGATCAAAAATATTCAACAAATTGTTAATGATCACTTTTGATTGTTGCTTATAAGCATTTCGATAACGATGCCATCATCTTCAGAGCGATAATGTATAGAAAAATCGTATTTTTTTAATCTTAAAATTTTTACATTTTTTTGTTTGTTACAAATGTTATTTTGTAGTTTTATTCTACTTTCGAATTGAATTGATGATATTGTCACTTTTTTTAAAAAAAATATTTTATTTTGTTCAAAAGTATAATTTCTATTATGTACCTAAGAATCAAAACCGGTCGTAATAGGATACTATAAGAGTGATTTGAAAAGACGAAGAGGACAATATTTTATTTTCTTTATTTTAAATAAACAAATTATGAAAAAACGTACTTTTTTTATAATTGTAGGAGGGAACGCTTGAATATTATTAATTTCAAAGGTTAATAAGTACAAATTTTTAATTTTTAGCATTTTACTAAGGTTAAATATATTTTATCAAGCATTCGCAAGGCATGTTTTTATGAAAGACAATATCAGTTTGAAATTATTTTAAAATCATGTACTCAGTCGTCATACCTTCATACAAAAGAAAATGTTATATATATATATATATATATATATATATATATATATATATATATATATATATATATATATATACAGACAATAGATAGATTAAATTATCTTGTTTAAATGTAAACAAAGTGTCGAATCATCCTGTACTAACACATTTTACATGTATATACATAGGTACAACACACACATACACCTTATCTCTACATCCATCTATATATGTACACATTGACGGTATATGGGATATACGCTATGTTCGCTTGTGATTTTCGCATGGTTAGTTGTACTATTGAAGGATTTAGCATAATAGGTATACGAGTAGTTCATGTATAAAGTACGTAATGTATAATACAAACATTTGGTAGAAATATTAGCGTCTGCACGGGTCAAATGTACCAGTGAGAAAATGTCGAAATCCGTCCTTGTATCGTCACATTTTTGTCTCTTGAATTATAAACACATTATTCAATTAAATACAGTTTGTTGTTACCGACGACATTTCAAATATTCTGTATGTAAGCTAGTGGAAATTAATTCATTCATGGATTTCTTTGAATTGGTTTCATCACACTTGTTTGTTATGATCATTGATTTGTGTTTTTTCTCTGTACAATACCTTTGGTCTATATTAATTAAATATTGATTTTAAATTTAAAATAAGTTTAGATCAGTAAATTTCTAACAATAATTGTATTAAATACACTTTTCTATATCATTGATATAAATAATAATTGTTATTATAAAATATGCACATCAGAAAATAATGTGATAAGAAGTTAACAAGTAAAACCCCATACAAAACTATTAATATATCGTTAATAAAACTACAAACTAAAAAAATACGTCTAAATATCGTCTATAAATCATAAATATTGGTACAGTTATTCAACTCTGAATAATCGAAAATAAATTGGCAAACTTGCATGGCAGTTTTTTTAAATATAATAATTAATTAGAAATTATAAGGTGTAGCTAAAAAAGAGTTTCTTGAATATGAAAACAACCTTATAAAAAATGTTTTTTCATTGGTCTTCATATTCATGATTAAGTAAACCCTAGAGACTATATATGAGTTAGTTTCTTCTACGACCGGTTTAGGTTTTCATCATTTTCATGCAGATTTTGTTGACGATGTGATCTACATGCATTTCAATATAAACCTTTTCACATAAGAATACATGATGATAAACAATAATTAATTCTGTTTATTAAAATAAATTAATAATAATTTAACAAAACATTTTGGTAACTCGACTAAATATCACTTTGAAATCAATCAATACTAAAGAAATCTATTACTAATTGTAAGTGATTTTACACTTAATCTATTGTTTAATTTATTTGAGAAGATTTATTAGAGAAAAATATAAAAATAACAATACTTAAATATTTGTTTTTGATTCTAAATAAGCTATATTTCAATTCACCGTCTTATAATAAAAACAATGAACTTTATTTATTCACAAAATAAAAAAATCTCATAAATATAACATCTTTGAGTATATTAATAATCGATAGTATTTTTTAATTGCATTTTAATGTTCAACTTAAATGAAATTTATATGAAAAAAAAATATAGAACATTTTTTTTAAAAAATAAAGATGAATTTTATTTTGAAAATTATATATATATATATATATATATATATATATATATATATATATATATATAATGTGTGTGTGTAGGTGTGTTCGTATATTTATATCCATACAAACATAGTTTTCACATATACTTATATGTTCATATAAAAGACAAGGCAGAAAGGAATTAATTTTTATAGAACAATTTTGCAAACACAACATTAGTGTATATTATTAAAATTGTGTAATATATTTAATTGACAAAATCACAATTCTTTTATTTTTTTGCAGGGCAGTATATGTCGGTAGGGTGTAAAATATAGTGTAGTTAAAGTTCGAAAAGTAATAATTAGACATTAAAAATAATTTTAAGAACAGGTTTCTAAATTGGATATTTTTTTTGAAGGTAACATTTTGTAAATAGATTTCATTATACTAAAAGACCGCAAAATTATTTATTTAACACATGTTATTTTCCGGACACGTGTTCTATTTATAACGAATTCAGGACGATTCTTGAACTAGTTCTATGAAACATACTCATCTGATATGTAGATGTATACACAACTTAGATGATATCAAAATCTATCTGCAATACTACACGAACCTAGCATAACGATTTTAGCTCCCTCAATTTAGACGTGTCTTGATTTACGCTGATCATTTTCTTGTTTACTGATCCGCAAGTGTATCGGTCGGGAGTCTCGGCGTACCTTCTGCCTAAACAAGAACCAACATAGTCGCGAAACCCAATCCGACACTATTCCAGGGACGGAAGAGACCACCTACAACCGTCGCCAAACGTTGTGCCAAGGACACACGCAACCGTCACAAGTTTACTGCTTTATGTGTGTGTGTGTGTGTACGTGAATGGGTGTGTGTGTTTCGCGCACAAATTGACAGTCACCCTCCATATGATATAAATTTGGAACGGGGATCGTTTGAAATGGTCACTGAATTTGTTAAGCGTGAAGTAATTTTTGTTTGTCGCCCGATGACTTTTACAGTACAGTTAAACTGTATTTTTATATGTTTGTAATATATTTTATTTCCATATATTACACATTATGTACATATTATATATATATATATATATATATATATATATATATATTTATGTATATGTATATATATATATATATATATATATATATATATTCACATATAAACACTTAATATATAATAATGTATTAAAAGAAAAAACAGTCTTTGGGTTTTATACTGAAAAATATAAATGTAAACATACGAATATTATATAAGCACGAAACGAAAATCTATGTGTGTATGAATATATATTTAAATACATACATATATGTATGTATATATATATATATATATATATATATATATATACATATGTATATATATATATATACATATGTATATATATATATTGGTAGAAAAATAATTGAGGTTTATGACCTTCAAATTCATATACATTTTTCTTTTTTTTGATTTTCCTAACTGTTTTAAGTGGACCAAAACTGCTGGATGACTAACGCCTAACTTTTGTGCAAGCTCTAGAATTATTATGCGAGGTTCTGATTCAACTAACGCCATCAGTTGGTCGTTATAAATTGAAAGAGGGCACCCGCGACCTTCATCTTTAAAGTTCTCGTCCTCAAGACGAAAATTTTGGAACCGCCATAGCACTATATGTTTCTTAACAGTACCCACACCAAAAGTATCGTTTAATTTACGAGCAGTTCCTGGTGCTTTACCTCCCATTTGAACGTTGAAATAAATGTTCTTATTTGCTTCTTTTCTATCTTTAATTGAATACTCCAATTTGAAGCAAAATTAATAATAAAATTAAAGTCGATGTTACCAAAATACAGACCGAAAAATGCACTTTAAAATGATATTAACATAAACAAGATGAATGACACGTTCATTAAGGTTAAAATTCAAAAAACAAAAAGCGCAATTATCTTCCTACCAAGGTGATATATATATATATATATATATGAATGCATGTATGTGTGTGTATGTGTTCAAACGAAGTATAGTTTGTTTCCAGTTTCTATAAAATAATTCCTTTTAGTGACTTAGCATGTATGATGATCTGTAAATGTGTTTAAAAGCATTTACAGGTAGAAATTTAAAAAAATATATAATATTTCTTGGAAAAATAAATTAAAAAAATATTTTCTATTTCTTTACCCATTCGATCAAGTGTCTAAAAGAATGATCTAATGATCCTAGATATTGTAGTGTGGTATTTTGATTACTTTTAGATAATAAAATAAAATTTATGAACTTGTGATAATTAACGGATATAGTTTTGTTTTGTAGTTGGAGGCCTGAAATAGTTCAGTCAGCTGGTATGGGAAGGTTAATAGAGCATTTTAAGTTTCCTTTACAAAATAAATATTTGAATTTTCAAAAATAGTCGTTATTGAATTTAACATCTTAAAAATCTAATAAAGTATTTTTATATTTGAATTTTTTTATTAATTGAAGTGAAATACGGTAATCCGCAACATCATTTCTAAACATAATTCATAACAATTTTATATTTTGACCAAAATATTTAATTTTATTAAATTGATTTTATGGATTTACTACTAACTCCTAATTGTATAAATTAAAACTTTCATATATAGCTAAATAAATGATCGCCTTTATAACATTGTCGTTTTTTCAGATTTTAAACCAACAAAAAAATCTAAAAATGCTTGTTCACGTTTTCGATATATATATATATATATATATACATGTTAAGATAGCATTACTGCATATGCAAACACATTCCTGTTATAATTAGTAATAAATGCTACACTTTTATCAAAAAAATGAATAAAATATTTACAGACGGACTAAAATCTTTTCTTGACAGTAATTTTACAATAAAATATAAGTTACATTATCAGTCACTATGTAATATAATATAAATTAGTGGAATAATCATTATTGAATATAGAATGGTAAATCAATATCTTATTAAACAAAATAAAAGTAAAATATTATAATGACAGAAACACTGAATAGAAATAAAATTTAGCACCTAATTACATAAGTTATTTGCATTCTATGATTAAGAAAACAAAAATATTTTCGAACGATGATAATTGATTAATTTCCATACATAAAAGTTTCATTAATGAAACAATTAAAAAATAATCTAATTATTCAATCATCTTTACTTGTTGTCAAATTATTTTACTACTCATAAAATAAAATAAGAACAAACTTTAATTAGGTTTTATAATATTTCAAGGTTAAAGACCATGATTATCAACTAATTAAATTTTCCATATAAAATTAACATTTTAATTAATTATTTTTTTATATTAAATTATTTCTAAAAAAGGTATAAAAATTACTTACAATTTTAATTTTGTGGTATTATAATAGTTTCATTTATTAATTTATATAAATTGTAAACAAATATACTTTTAATTTATAAATTTATTGCTATTATTTCATATAAAAATAAAATATTATTTACATAAATTGTGACAGTGTCATTTTTTTCAAAGTACGTTTTACTAATCTATTTATAAAAACACATGTATGATATAATATTGTTATACATTGTGTCGGTAATAAAGTATTCGACGATCCGTTTGAAACTGTTTACAGAGATGTCGCAGTTGTGATATCAAGAATATTATATTTCATATTTTTACTAAAATATTTTTTCATGGAAACTAATTTATACTAAGATTTAAACCACACTTTAAAAATATCACAATAATTAATATATTCAGTAATATCTTTTTCAAGTACAATAGAATTTTTGATATTAATCAATGATTACACTAAGTATCGTATAAATATTTCTTACTATTTTTTTAAATATTACATTCATTTATATATATATATATATATATATATATATATATATATATATATATATATATAATAAAAATAGAGGAAAAGAATAAGAAGAAAAAATAAAATAATTTTCATTTATATGACATATTTCAATGTTTAAATTGAAAATCACATTTTTCAATAGAAATATTTTTGACCAATATATTCTGTTGGTCTTTATCTATGGAACTGAAACATAGGTTCTGAATATCAAAACAATGCAGACTAAATACTGAGGTTTTTTTTAGAAAGATAGCACTTAGAAATAACAAAAGAAAATAGGTAAAATTTAATATATGAGGGCAATTTGAGCTGATCGCGGTATAACTATAAAAGAATAGAAGGTTTTATATTACTTCTAT
>CM068318.1:25594086-25599086 GCA_034766995.1 Acanthacorydalis orientalis | reverse complement strand
AACAAAATTTTTTTTGATCTTCAAAGATGGCATAGTCCTAGGATAACTACCTAGATTACTTGATTGTGAAGAAATTATATATATATATATATATATATATATATATATATATATATATATATATATATATATAAACATATATACACAGTAGAGTCGCGATATAGTAAACCCTACATGCAGTGAACTACTCCGTAGAATGAACTCGCGTAACTTTTACATTGAATACTTTATATCACATAAATTAGAACAACTAGAAGTAAATATAAAAACACAACAACCGAAAATAACTTTATTTCTACAAAAAACTAAGTAAAAAATAAAGTTATTCATTTATATTATCTTTTATAAACTTTAAATTATTTCAATAAACTTTGAAGAACAATCATATGTTTTTAAAGTAAATATACCTCACTAGACTGTGCATTAATTGATTCATTAAATCGCGACTCTACTGTATATATATATATATATATATATATATATATATATATATATATATATATTAACCTAATAATCCACAATTGATACATAAGATTTTTTTTCCAAAAAATAATGTTTTCTTGACAGTAATTTTACAGTCAAATATAAGTAACATTATCAATCACTACATATTTATTGTTAAATTAATGCTATATATATATATATATATATATATATATATATATATATATATATTAATGCTATATATATATATATATATATATATATATATATATATATATATATATATATATATAATTTTATATATTTATATATATATATATATATATATATTTGAATATGAGTGTCTACATGCGTACATATGTTTGAGACAAGGCATTATCGATTTTTTGAAAAAAACAACCGCACATGGCGTAAATGTATTGAATTTAAAATGATCGCGATTTACAGAAGAAAAAAGCGTTCATATTTTACAACATGCCTGTAGAAATATATTCATCACCTAATGGAACTATCAAATAAAATCGTTCTACAACTACTCGGTTACACCATTGAACCATTTCTGCACAATGGATATACCTCAATACGTACGCGGGAGCCGCACTTATCTGCAGGCCCCAGCGCACCCATAGCTAGTAAACTTTCACAGCCCAGCGACCACACGGGTACCTATATACTATATACCTTTACATCGCGTCGCGTCGCTCATAAAATCGTTTGGAAAATTTCATTTAAAAAGGATCACGCTACAATTACACCGCGTACGTGTGTTGTACCCTCTACCTACTCGACGACACACACCACACATAAGGGTACCTAAAAACATCCAGTGGCAGCAACTAATAAACGAGACCCTTCTTTAGTCATGTTCTGCGTAACGCACATAACGTTAAAGGTAACAGTAATACAGATACGATATCAGCCTCTAAACGCAAACAACCACAATCCACTCTATGACAAACTACATTAATTATTTGATTTCGTATAATCTGAACACCGACATTTCAATTAAACTAATATAATACGCCAGTCACGCGAATCGTATCAGCAGATTCACGAATTCGTTTTATTTTTATTTTTACAGAGAATTGTGTATGTGGGTTATACATGATTTTACATATTAATCTTTTACACATTTGTTTTTCAATTTCAAGAATTTACCTTTGCAATAAATAATACTTTCAATACATATTTACACCATTGTAAAAGTTCAGTAATTATTTTCATAATCTAAAAAATGTATCAATCTTAAAATAACGTTTTTATTTTTATTTTTAGTAACAGGGTCAGAGAAATTCTTATTTGTACATTTAACCTTGATATTCATTTAAAAGTTGATGTAGCTGTTAACTTTAGTTTCAAATTGCAATTATACGCAAAAAGTAATGAAGGATATTGAAATTATTTTTGTATAATATAATTGACAAAGGAGCAGGAATACCACACGTATTTTTTATAAGTATAGAATATGCTTCTGTCGACATCGTTTAATATATTCATATACGAGGGAGATTTGAAGAGTAACTTGGCTTCTGTACTCGATGAGGTAAAAGTGGGCAACTGTATATATTTTCATATAGTTCCATCCATTTCAGTAATGCATGTGAAATTGCAAGTTATTCCGCCCTTAATTCTTCGTTTGACAGTTGTTTCAACACAAGCGTTTCGTGCGAAAGTGTAAAATCAATAAAATCGGAATTCGAGGTGTGATTCAGTTCTTATTTTCCGAAGGGAAATAAATCGGGCGATAATGGATTTTGTTGTCGAAGCATCCTAAAACCCTAGTAAACAATCAACCATTGAAGGTAAAACAGCAAAGGAAATCATGAGAGGATATTTCTTACATTAGGTAAATCTTGTCCTTTTACGAAACCGTTAAACTTTGGGTAAATGAATTTAAACGTGACAGAACAAGCATCAAAGATGCACTATGCTCAGGAGGATCTGGAGAAACGTCTGTCAGATCGTCGATAAAATCCACGATATGGTTTTGTATGACCGACGAGTGAAACTCGATCAAAACAGTGAACTGAATGCTGTGAAACGGCTTTAAAGAAAGTAAAGACAGTTCTCTCGGCTGGAAAGGTGATGGGGCCAGTATTTTTGGGATGCAAAAGAAATTCTCTTCGTCGACTATTTTCGGAAGGGAAAAACATTTACTGGCTAATACTACTCAGCACTTTTGGAGAAGTTAAAGGTAGTGATAGTGGAAAAACGTCCCAGAATGTCCAAGAAAAAATGTTATTTCACCGCGACAATACACCGGCTCTTTCAAGCGTTGTCGCTATGCAAAAATTAGTCAAAATAGATTTTGAAATCCTTCTACATTTATCGTATTCGCCTGATTTGACTCTCATTTGTTCCTGAAACTCAAAATTTTTCTGAATGGGAAACAATTTGGGTCGAATGAAGAGACGCAAAAGATATAGATCGCAAAAGGCTTTTTAAGGATCTCAGAAAACCCATTTTCAGGCGATAATCGTAAATTTGGAGAATCATTGGAGAAAATGCTTCAGGGGGATTATGTCGAAAAATAAAAAAACACTTTGAAACTAAAGCTGTTGTCTCTAATATCGAACCAAGTTATTCTTCAAACCGCCCTCATATAGATCTTTTTAATAATTATTAAAAATGATCTATTCATTTTTTTATTAATCAGCTTAGTCATATGGCTCTTTCATTCCTCCACACAACAAAAAAATATTTTTAAACAAAATATTTAATAATTTATGTGCATTTCGATGATAATAATATCATCCTCAAAGCTCGAAAGTACCGGAAAGACTTTTTCATTTTTTAGTATGTTAACACATTAAAGATGATGAAATCAGCATCAAAATAACCATAAGAAGCAATAAAAATGATCAATAATCAATTACTGGACATTTTTGATCAGAAAAAAATGATTGTGGTTTCTGAGAGAATGAACAGTTTATTTATATGAAAAGGAATTTAATTTCCGTTTCAACGAGCAATTTGTAGTATGACTTATCTTTATCTAACAATCAAACAAGTATAAAAGTGAGAAGATGTTTGAGATATAAAAACACATTTATCGTTTTTATTTCAATACTATTTATTTCTTCATTGTTTATATCTCTTCTGAGTATATAATAGTTAAGCGGATTAGAGACTGCATATTAATTATTAATATTTATTATTACAAATACTTACTTATAAAAGTTTAGTTTTATAAAAAATATACAATGACAAAGATTTACACTAACTTGGAACAATAAATATTTCTCAGAAGACGTAATATAATGTGTGTGTGTGTGTGTTTTTAAGTAATACAAACATTAATCTCAAAAATTAATTATTTCTCTTCTCTTTCTTTTTATCTTAACAATAATTTTCATAATTATAATTGTTGGCTCCACATAACATTTACTTCAACGAAAATAAAGGAAAATTGTGAAGCTTATAATTTAAATTCTTTAATATATATATATATATATATATATATATATATATATATATATATATATATATATATATATATAATCAATTAGTTATATTTTAGATGGATTTTGTCAAATATTATCTATTGAATTAAAATGAATAATATATGAAAGTTCAAAATATACAAAAATCTAAATTTAGTATTTTCTTTTGCTATATATATATATATATATATATACAAATACTCAATGTACCAATTATTCATTTAAAAGAGTCTATATCATCAAAAAAGTATATATAATTAAATTTTTAGGCTAAAAAATGTGTATTAACATTATCTTACAATAATAACAATTAAGATTTGAAAACAAATAATTATAGAGAATTATATTTGAAATTTCGAGTCTAAATTAAAATTTGAAAAGGTTCACTTTACGATACGGTAAAAATTATAGGAATTTTTTTTACATTATTAAAACAAAGTTGGTATTTATATTCTGTCTATACACCAAAATAAAAATGAAACAAAAAAATAAATCTATCACGTAATATTTATCCTTTTAATACATGATTCATACGGAATTAATTTAATGGCAAAATATATTGATTCAAATTACCTTAAAAATAATATTCCGACATTTATAGGAAAAAAACTATCTACTGCTTATACACTAAGAATATTATTTAAATACCATTAAAAATATTTATCAAACTCTATATCCCATACATCTTGAAAGATATTAAATATATATATATATATATATATATATATATATATACATATATATATATATATATATATATATATATATATATATCTGTGCGAATGAAACGGTATGTGTGAAAAAAGAAAGCATCGGAATAATTTGAAAGTAATTTTTGGTCAGCACTGAATTGTTAACCGAAAATGAAGATTATGTTATATAAAATAAACACTTCTTTCAAAATGTAACATGTCCTGTTTTATACATTTAAATGTCATCATTATAAAAATTGAATTTATTAAGAGATTTTTTCTAATTATTTATTTATTTAATAAATGAATACATTTTCAAATGTATTTATTAAATGTCTGGTTCTCTTTTATTCTATAAATTTAGAGAAATATCCAATGCAAATAATAACTCAACTATGTTATTTATTTAATAATTATATAA
>CM068318.1:25476586-25589086 GCA_034766995.1 Acanthacorydalis orientalis | reverse complement strand
TGTGTAATCATAACAATATATAAAAATCTTGATGAAAATGAAAAGAAGTGTTTGTTGCGTTTGGAGTTAATGTGGCCAACCTATGCTTTGTTATAACAAAACAAGACTATACACTTTAAAACTCATCTAAGAAACTCTAAAACAGAACAAAAACATTATGTCTACTTAAACTCCTTTATAGCCTAGATTTGGCAGTATTTGACTTCCGCTTATTCCCATCACTAAATAAATTTTGATGTTAATGAAAGATATTTTGACACTGACAATTAATTCAAGAAGCCCCGTAGTCAAGGGTTACATGGGAGGATTGTCTCTCCTGATTGCTCCGTTTACCCTCCTAACAAAATCTCTGATTTTGGAGGATTTGAAAATCATAGAGAATTATTGGGAGAATCTTCCTAATGGGTTTACCTTGATGATTAAAATCGATTCTACGCGCGAAAAAAATGTTTCTATGAGCGCGTTTCCACCAACAACGCGGAAATTACAATTATATTAAATTATTACGTTAAATCAAGTAGAACTTCTTTATTATTTTAAGAACGTTAATTTGTTTTAATAAATATTGCGTTCTAATAACTTGACTAATTACAAAATATGACTAATGGAGCTTCTTTTTTAATAATAAAATTTTCCAAAAATAGATGTTTTTTTCATATAGAATTGGTTCTAGATATGAGGTTAAATAATTCTGACATAAAAAAAAATTGATCCCTGAAACATTTTGTTTACCCCCTTTAATATGATGGTCTGGCTAGGGGCTTGAAGTCAAGGTTGTTATGAAGATTTAATTGACGAAAAAAACATCAAATGTTTTCACTGACAGAATAAAGAAACTTTTTACACATTGGCAAATATGTATTGACAATGATAATGATTATGTTGAAAACTAAATACATCATTTTAAAAGTTGTGTTATAGGCTTTCTTTCCTTTTTATTTCGTCTCAATATCAAACCATTCAAGAAATATAAACTCCTGTGCAAATATTTTGATCCACTCCTCTCATATTTATCAAAATATTCAAAATACAAATCAAAACAATTAAAAATATGAAGACGAAAGCTATTGACAGTTAAAACAAATCCAATAACTTTCCGGCCTAAAATGATTATTTTTAAAGTATTCTTTATATTTATTTTAGGTAAAAATTTAAATAAGAGTTTCAACAAGAATAGCAAACTGCTTTTAAAGAGCGATTTTAAAATATTACTAGCCTTTTAATTAAATATATTGTTTAGACGGCCGATTAGTGTCATCATATATAAACCATTGTAATTATTAAAAAAAATAGAGCCCAATATAATAAAATTGGCCAAGATGCATAAAGAACAAGACATTAATAAATTCACTTGATTAAAAAATAAATATTGAAATATTTTATAAAATTCATCTTCTGAAATAATCCTTAAACTAATAATAAATATTATTAATCATAGGTACGCAAATAAATTCAAAATATTTATACGTATTTATCTCCTTTATTAAAACAAGAAAATTATAGTTTTGTTTTGTGAAAATATATGTAGACATGAGTTAAAATGACAGAATAAATATTACCCATGAAATTAACTTTAAATAACTAAGGGAAGTGGTATAATACATTTATTATAAAAAGGAAGCGTTTAATTCGTTAGGGTTGAGAATCACTGAGTTAGCATAAAAGTAATATATATATATATAATATGTGTATTTAGATATATATATATATATATATATATATATATATATATATATATATATCTGTGTATTATAAAAAAGTATTAACTATTAATTCAAAATTTATAAAACATATCAAACAACACTTAATTAATCAATTGATTTAAAAAAGTGTTTATTTTATAAACTCTTGAAGCATAAATACGTATAAATATTTTATGTAATATACAGAAAAATTAATATTTATTTTCAATAATAATCCACCGGAAGGCAATAAATAAAATTAATTAATTAATAATGTATATATTTAAAAATATTTCTATGAAAAATAAAGATATATTGTGATATAGAGACCGACAGACAGACAAACAGATAGACAGACACACACACACACATACATATACATATATATATATATATATATATATATATATATATATATATATATATATATATATTAATGAATAAAAACAATCAGAGGCATTTATTAAATACAATCCATTAATGAAATCTGATATTAATTGATATTAGTACTGAATGTTAAGTAATTAGTTTTAATAACAGTAGTAATGTTGATGTTTCCTAAATCCGTAAGCTTATACACTATTGCAGTTGTGGAAGTCATGTTCAGTTTCACTAGAATCTATTTTGCATTTTAACTCTACAGGTGGGACTAACCATTCGTCTTAACAATCTGTATAAGTATAGAATTTATTAATTAATCATTGTTTTACATTATTAGTATTTTCTATTTTCGTTTTTTTAATTAATGAAAACCAGCCATTAATTTTTGTTTATATATTTAATACAATTTTCATATTTGATTAATATAAAAATAGTTTTATTTTACTATATTAACTCTTAAATCAGGATTTGATATTCATTTATTTTCATTGTCTTATCTTCATTGTATTTATTTTACTACATTATTAGGTAGTAATTCTTTCAGTCCTGGTGATTGCAGACATATAGTTCCTATCAATTATGATTTGTAAATAAATAGTGCCCTCATTTTATAATTATGACACAATGGACAGTTTTTTTTACAGAAAAAATGCATTTAAAAATAATGTACAAAGTTTGGCAATTTAATTCTCAGATTGGCATAATGAAAAGAAACATAATTTAAGTAACATGAAAAATGTTTGATATTTATTCAAAGTAATCTCCATTTATTTCAATATACTTATTGCAACATTTTAAAAGTTTTTGAAAACAGTCGGCAAATAATTTCGAAGAAACTGCTTTCAATTTGGGGATTACATTTTTCCCAATATCTTCTACGTGTTGACATCATTTTCCTTGGAAAACAGTTTACATTTTAGGAAAGAGAAAAAGTCTACTGGTCGCAAGTAACGTAAATAGGATACGTGAATGATTACAATAACGCCATGTTTCATGAGAAATGCTTTTACAATCAGTACGGAATGAGTAGGTGCATTGTCATGCAACCAGAACCAATGACCATTTTCTCGAAATTACGGTCACACACGAGAAATGCATTACAATAATCTCTTCATCACTACAACGTAGAATGCACTATTAACTCTTCTTTGGGCACAAATTCTTTATGGATCACACAATATTTTTTAAAAACTGTAGTCAGGATGACTTAAATTCTGGATTTTTACAGACGAAACTTTTTGCGTCTTGGTGCTAATTTTCCAATTCATTGCATGCTCTGGCGTTTCGTCTCAAGATCGAACTGAAACACCCATGACTCATCACCAGTGACAATCCAGTTAAGGAAATTTGCATTGTCACAAACAAATTTGATAATTTTTTCTTGTTTACAATTCAATTTCAATGTCATCATCTTCAGAACGTTAAACCCAAGTGAAGAGATGGCGTCGCTATTAAATGCGTACAAGCAACAATTAAAATGATCAATAATATGTTATTGAATATTTTCTCAGAAAAATATTTATAGTTTGTGGGGAAGTGAAAAATTATTTTTAAAGCGTGTTTTTTAAAAATAAAATTTCAATAGATTTGAATACATTTGTGGTAAAAACTTAATAGAAACATTTTTGTAAATGATTAATTAAAAATTAAGACTGAGAGATTTATTCATTTTGTTCTTTTCCATAACCTGTATTTTTTTAGTATCAAAATAACACAAGTTTATTAAATTTACATACACTTAAGAATGATAATTTAAATATTGAATTTAAAAAATATTTTTAATTAATATAGATCAACATTAAATCCCTTCATGAAGTTACAAAATTTCTGTTGAAATATTTATAATTAAAAATTGTAGGAAACGACATATTTAATGATTTTAGTTCAATCTGTAATTAGAACGAGTATATACTTAAGAAAGAAACGAGTAGAGAGACAAAGCGGGACGAATATTTTAATAATCACATATCTTCAGAATTTTCTATTCATTTTTATATAAAATGAGATTTCAATATTGTTGTAAACAGAAGATTAAGTTTGAAGTAACTCATCATATAATTGAACGATATTTTTGTTGTAATAATTGAACATTAAGATGATCCTCTTATTAATTGTAAATTGGTATTAAGGAAAACAAAACCTTCAAAACATTTATTATTTATGAATTAATTTATTTCTAGGAGAATTAAAAGATAATAGATAATAGAGAGAAATAGGTTAGGAAAATGATAAAAATTGAAAATATAAGTATTTATTTCATTATACAATCGGAAAAACATTTTTTTTTAATTTCAATTTCTAAATCAGCACTACTTTTACTAAGCAGAATAAATAAATATTCCCTTTTTAAACTTGCATTATTCGTTTGTATACTAAAGAAAAAATTTCAAAATTCCATGAGTTCAAAAAAACGTATGTGTCCTTACAACTCTTATGAAATATCACCATTATATATTTATATCGTTGTTAAAAAAAAACCCTTCTTCCTTTTATAATGAACAACTTATGAATGTCTCTGGTCTATTAACAGATATTATCATCAATAATTTCATTATTTTTCTTAAGATAAGACATCAATCATTTAGGGATTTGTACCTTCTTTTCAGTGAAACAATTTTAAATAAGAGCTAATGTTAAGACGTTTTTTCTAATAATTACTCATAAAATGTAAACGAAGTTATACAAGATAAAAGTGCACTTTTCGTGGAAAAAAAACAAATTTATTAGTGACTTTTCAAATACTAACCAGATAACAGATAGGAAAGGAACATGTACGTATTTTACCAGATACCTGATCACCCTATCTGCTATTATTCAATCATAAACAAGTACAAAGAAAAATACTTCTCATAACATTACAAGCTTTTTGACAGTCAATTATTGTAATGTTCATTATTAATCTCTGTAATTGACACTCAAGGATCTATAAGAAAATTCATTAATACTACTTTTATGAATCCATACATAATAAAAATTTTTCAAGAAAATGAATATTTATACGAATTCAAAAAATAATTCATTGATGGCACCCCTGTATACATTATATATATATATATATATATATATATATATATATATATATGTATATATATATACATTTGTGAACATAATTATTTGAAAACATTCCGAATAAATAAAATAATTCGTTTTTACATCGTACACATTTTTTTAACAATTTAATACTCTCATTTTAAATGTATAATCTCGATTACAGATTTTTTCCCTAAAACATCATAGAATTTCATGTAAATAATTAATTTGTTGTAACAAATGTTTAAAATTGAACAGAAAGCGAATCCAATACAATCCATTGAGAGCTTAATACATGCCTGAGGAAAAATAAATACATAAAAAGCAATACTCTTGAGAGATAAAGACAAATATATAAACATGTTTACTAGTACTTTTTCATTTTATTTTGTTCCATATTATACATACATTCATATATATATATATATATATATATATATATATACATATATATATATATATATATATATATATATATATTTATATATATAATTATATATACATATATATATATATATATATATATATATATATATATATATGTAATATGAATATTCTATATACCTTCATATAATGAACACAGGGAATCTAATTGAATAATAGAAAATGTCAATGCTTTTTGTCTATGACTTTATAGAACACTATATTGTTAGGTACATATATGGTTTTATAGCTGTTTAAACCGGTAACAGTAAAATGTTTTTGTCGAATTCCGTTTACGGTTTAGTATGTCATATAAAAAAAATATGGTTTCATGTATAAAGGTGTAGCATGAAATGATATAGTGTGAACAAATAAGGAGTATATGAGAGAAATAAGCAAACAAATAAATAATATAATATACTGTGTTTTTTACATATAATCAAGTTTACTAAAAACTGAAAAGCGTTACATGATAAATGTATTTATACAATTATTATTGTTTGAATGTAAAAAATTATGATTTTATTATTTTTTTTTTGTACACGTGAAAACTGTAATAACATATTTTATACCGAACAACGTGATGCAACATCGACGATCCGCGCTTAAACGAACTTCAAGATAAAAATGTTGATTTACTGTTTGACTTGATGTTACCTATTAAAAATGAACAATTTTATGAAAATTTAAAAATTTGATGATCATGGCTTTCACAGTCGACGTTAGTTGTCAAATTTTCTTCGGTTTTGGAGAACTCATTGTTTTCCATTGCACTGTTTTCCTATTCAGAGTGTCTTCTCAAAAATCCGTTTTCAAACGTTGAAGTGTTTATGTCGCCGACTTTCCAAGTTTAAAACAAAATTTCACACTAACGCACTGCTCTTCAATCAGTTAGATATTAAAAATCACCGGATACAGAAAATCTAGTTACAAAAACCACTATATCTATCGAAAGAAATGACTTTTCTATACGAATCCATCGTCAGTCAACTTACAACTGATAGTCGCATCATTTCATGTCAGTCGATCGATTTTGCAGTATTACTCTTTCTGCTGTTATAAAAATTCCAACTTGTTCACATTCATTTTTTCTTGCCGCTTACTCTTCTCTTTGCTCTATTTCTTATTCGTCGCTAAACTATGTACGTGAGATTAACCATTATCAAAAACTGATCAACATTATATTAGGTTATTAAGTATGAAGTGTCCGATTTACTTAAGTACTAAGTTTGACAGCTGGCATCTCTGACATTTCACTTTGATTGACATTACCTATTTTTTTAATTGTGAAGGTATACATCCTCATCCTTTCAAACGCACGTTTTGGCTTATGTTTAATATTCAATTAATTTTTAAGGCAATTTTTGTGAAACCATTGTTAAGTCAAAAATTCGTGTTATTTTTGAATATGAATTCCATTGTGGAACCAATGCAGCGCACAGTTCGAAATATAAACAACATGTTTGGGAAGGATGCGGCTAAAGAACGCGGAGTATGTCGATGATTTGATAAGTTCCATTCTGATGATTTTAACTTTGAAAATGAGCAACGAGGGCGCCCTGAGACCAATGATAAGCTGAACGCTGTAATAGAAGCGAATCCATCTCAAACTAAGCGTGAATTAGCAGCAAAGTTTGATGTTACTATTCCAACAATATTGGACCTTTTGAAACAAAGAAGCTGAATAGATAGGTTCCGCATGAATTAAACAAGAGTCCGAAGAGAAATCGTCTCGAAGCTTGTCTTTCTTTGCTGGCACAACATAAAGACGAACCGTTTCTACACCGTATCGTTACGTGTAATAAAAAATTGATTCTTTTCGACAATAGAAAACATTCGGTACAACGGTTGGATAATATGAAGAGTTGAAAAAAAATGAATCAGAATATTCCAGCAGACTTCTTTAACGTCAAAAAAAATATCTAACTGAGCTTACTTACATACAATTCAGTTTACTTTCTCTGAATTATATTTGAAGTATTATTCTATGGCCTGTTTTGACTCTTAGGCCATTTTTGGTAGTTTGAGTATACTCAAAGTATTAGAAAATAGCTTAAGAATCGAAACTAAACATAACAGAATACTACAACAGATTCATGTCGAAATGCACAATACATCAACAGATTAGGGGCGTAGAAAATGTTAATCTCGCTCTGATTTTATATATAAGGTAGGAAAATAATTACGGTTTTTGTTTTCTGAATTCTAAGCTTGATTCTTTTCAGTGAAAATATCATTTCATCGTTTTCATGTTAATATCATTTTAAAGTGCATTTTTAGTCTGCATTTTGGTAACATCGACTTTGGTTTTATTATTAATTTTACTCCAAATTAGGTTATTGAATTAAAAATGAAAAGAAACAAATAAGAGTAATTTTTGAATGAGTACAAAACGGGTGGTAAAGCAGCAGAATTATTCGTAAACTAACCGATGCTTTTGGTATGGGCACTGCTAAGGAAAGTATGGTGCAATGGTGGTTCCAAAAATTTCGTGCTGTGGACAAAAGTCTTGAAGATGAAGAAGGTCGCGTGCGTCCTTCTTCAGTTCATAAGGATCAACTGAAGGCGTTATTTGAATCAAAATTACGCACAACAATTCGAGAGTTCGCACAAAAGTTAGACGTTAATCCAATAGTTCTGGAGCACTTAAAACAGTTAAGACAATCAAAAAATAGGAAAATGTATATGAATTTGAAGGTCATAAACCGCAATTATTTTTCTATCAATCAATTATAATATAAGAAATTATAATATAAGATTTACAATAAAAATAATGTGAAATAATATTCATATTCTTTTTTTTAATGAACCCAACCATGCGTCGCGCATTAGAC
Source organism: Acanthacorydalis orientalis (assembly GCA_034766995.1). Taxonomy (NCBI): domain Eukaryota; kingdom Metazoa; phylum Arthropoda; class Insecta; order Megaloptera; family Corydalidae; genus Acanthacorydalis; species Acanthacorydalis orientalis. The sequence goes on along the minus strand of CM068318.1, from coordinate 25,580,736 downwards.
ATGCATTTAATGTAAAACATAAAACGAGTTTTCGTACGTTATAATGATAAATTCTTAAGTTATTATTTTTATGTTTAAAGTACAAAACATTACATCAAATATTTTAAAGTGATTGGAGATGATATTACTTATTTTTAATTATTTATAATAATAAAATAAATGTCTCATTCAAAATAGTTATTTCGTACCAATATTACAATGCACTAAAAGAGATAAAAGTCTAGAATAATAATAATTTGGTTACGTCTGATATATGATTAAAAATACGTATAATGGAATTATAAATGGTAAACATTAGTATCAATAATCAAGAATAATATTAATTATTAATTCTTAGTAATTATCACTAATGAGGGTGGTTTATTTAATTCTGTTTTGTTAAAGTATCAAGTTTGTGTTTATTATTTTTTTTTTGTTTTGTTCAAATATACAGTTTATAAATTTCGTTTCTTTTATTTTTTTTCCTCGGCCAAACTATTTGTACTATAAATGAAAAGGCTAATATTTATATAAATGAATTGATTAATCTGGCCAACACTTAAGCATCTAAATAATGAATCGAAATATTAGACTGCAGTCGAAACTTAGTAATTGAATCAAGATTTTTCAAATTTTCGTCGTTTCCATTATTACATTAATGAATTATTTCTTCCGCAAAAACTACATTTGTAAAATAATATTATCTAGTTGTTAATCTCAGTAATTCAAATTACTATATAATTCGTCATATATAAGGAGAAAAAATTAAATAATATTTTATACAATAGGTACCATTCGTTTTGTTGAAAAGATAAATTATTAATATATAATATTAATAATTTATCTAACAATTATTAATATATAATAATTTATTAAAATTCTCTAGTACAGAAAATTGAAGAAAATAGTGTGAAATGAATGCAAAATAAGTTTTAAAAGTATTTAAATTTACAACAATTTATTGTCAATATAGTTCCAGCACTATGACCAATTCACTTTCACAAATGATTTTTGTCTCAAATTGAAATTTTTGTCTGAATGAAAATTTTGTAAAATAATTTTTTTAGATGTTTCTGTGCCTTAGCGCTCTAAGAATGGCAGCATTGTCGTATAAATGCACATAAGTACCAATCAGAAATGGTCACATTTACAGAACATTTTTTAATCAGAAATATTTTTATGGTTTATGGATTGAAATAATAATTAATTTAAGAAAAACACGAAATACATTTATATTCTGTCTTGAAATAAGGAAGTTGAAATATTTCGTTTGTATCAAGAAAATATTAACTTATTTGAAAATTAAAAACTAAAATAATGGAAAAAGTATGTGTTCGTCTATTTTTAACATAAATCCAACATTTATAGAAAATATATTATCTTTATAATTTCGATTTTGAAATAACTCATTATGAGAACATGAAACGACGATTGTTTTATACGAAAATAAGTCTTGAATTTACTAACCACTAAGTTGAAAATCAAATCCAGAAATCGAGTCTTCATATGAAATATAATACAGTTACAGTTAGGTAACGTACGACCTCACGGCGCCTGTACAACTGTCGACGATATTAAAGATAAACAGTTTGATGTAGTAAGACGACCTAATTATCTCACGCCTTTGGCTCAAGTTAACTATAATTTTCGTGGAACATTCGCAAAGACAATTGTGTTAACGATTACAATTCTAACAACAGGATTCAAATAATGTTGTATGAATGACTCAATAAGCAATACAGCATTTGGAGGTATTGGAAAATGAGATTTTTTAGAAAAAATGAGAAAGTAAATGGGTAACTTTGTTCTAAATCTGTTATATATATATATATATATATATATATATATGTATATATATATATATATATATATATATATATATATATGTCGTTAGATGTAGTTCACTAACTTTTCGAGCACACTATGACGTCTTGACTGATGTTTTTGCCCATCATCAATATTATCGCCTTAGCAACTTTTCTCACTTGATCGGATGAATTTTCCGACCGCCGACCGATCATTGGCGACCACTGTAGCGTGCAGAAACAGTATCGCGCAGAGTTCGTTTCAATGCGTGTGTAACGTGTGTGCGTGCGATCGTGTTCACACGAATGTATGTGTTTGAACGCACGTACGTACACGTGCGTGTGTGTATTTATACGTGTGTGTGTATGTGTGTTGTGTGAGTTCGTTCGTGTCCAAAGTCCAGCTCGTTCGACCGGCATTTCCACGAAAAGAGCGCATCAAGCAGATGTGGCGCGCCGGACGCGCTCGCTATTAGCGCTGCTGCGACGTCAACAAGTATCCCACCCCTGCGGCGAGGTAGTCGATGACGTCACGTCAGTGATGAGCGTCAGATCGGCCGTTTGTTTGTAGCTGGCACCGGCGGGCGCGCTAGCATGTAGGTAGATACCCTACTACGATTATAAGTTACGGCCTCTACGACAAATCTGACCATTTTGTTTTCCATACGACATGAATGAATTTTTGGCAAAAAGAGCATGTCATTTCATAATGTAATTTGAATTAAATATAAAGCAAACACATATTCATTCATATGACTCAGTTATAAATGTATATACACTCGTAGGTGGACATATACACAATACGAAACATTATATATATATACATATATATATATATATATATATATATATATATATATATATATATATATAATGATTTATTTGTGTTATTACCTATTAATTAACGAACACATACACTGCCGATTTCGATTTAAGCAATTCACTTATATGAATTCGAATAATGTAAATTAGAAAAATTGGCTTGCATATCGAAAACACCATAATATTAACAAGTAAGAAGAGAATCAAACTGGCAGAGCAGAAATTACAAGAAATTGACACACCGAGCAGATTTAAAATCCCAAATTGAGAATGTAATAAATGAAAGACTTGTCTAACATTCGAATTAGCTTCTATTATAGGAAAATCGCGTGTAAATTTTAGCTTTCCCATCGACACATCACTTATTATTCGCTATTTATTATTGATTTTTTTTACTAGACACTTTTTTATAGTTTGTAAATTATTTTTATATTGCTTCCAATGAAACCTTGTAAAGTTAGTAATATTTCACATTTATGTTATATATAAATATACCAACAGTTATTAGTTTATGTTGCAAATTTATATAAGCAAAATATATTTTAAAATATTAACATTATATATATATATATATATATATATATATATATATATATATATATATATATACATATATATATAAAATGATATATGTATTGGGTTCGTAAATATATTATAGAATTTTATAACAATATGCCTGATTAATAGAAATCAATATGGTGGTAGTGATTCTTTTATAAATAACATTCTCTTTCTTTTATAAATAACAATTTTCAGTATTATCTATTGAAAACCAATTCCACTCTTTATTTAATTCCTGATAATAATAGACATAATATCTCAACAAATGAAAAAAAAAAACAAGCTATGAGATATAATAAAACTGTGCAACTAAAAATCTTTTCAAAAGCTGAATTTAAACAAACTAGAAATTTTGATTTAGATACATATATATATATATATATATATATATATATATATATATATATGTGTGTGTGTGTGTATTAAAATTATTACAAGTTATTTTTATAATTTGTTTTCATATGTTTAATTATATATGAATTTAAACATATCTTTGATAATAATAAAAAAAATTTGAAATGTTAAACTTAAATACAGAGTTCTATACTTATGATGAGCATAAATTATAATTATAAAAATACGTATTTTAAATTGGATTCGGTTATACGCTCCAAGCAAAACTATATCTTATAGAAAGTTAATATTTTTGGAAAACAGATATAGAAGAAGGCATCTGTTTTAGAGTGGTAAGACTCCAGTATATTTTAAACTCTCGCGTCACTATTGAGAATAAAATTTTATTTATATAACTTTCGCTCATAACAATTATTCTTTCAATATTATATATATATATATATATATATATATATATATATATACAACAACCATTTTAAATTCTGGTTTAGTTTTTAATATATGTATATATATATATATATATATGTGTGTGTGTGTGTGTGAGTGCGTGTGTGAGAGAGAGAGTGAGTATATAACGTTATACTAACATTATATGTAACATTATTTGAAACATTATATGTAAATTCATAAAGCACAATAAATTTAATTATTTTGTTATTTTTGAATCTAACATCGAATTTAATGTTTATTTAAATGAAAATATCATGTAATACTCATCCGAAAAATAAGAATTTAAATGTAATATCATAGAAAATGTCAAATAAACGGAATACAAATATAAATTTTGTACATTTCAAGCTAAACACAGAAAACGACGTGCGTCCCACACAAATTGATATAATGCATAGGGCACGTAGTAACGCGAGAGCCTTTCGCGAACACAAAGGACTCTGCGCGCTCAGCAGCACGGGGGGCCGGACCGAGGCGCCCGCTGTGTTTATTGCTGCCGGGTTCCGTGGAACGAAAACGGAGCCGGGCAGGGGGCGCACACACCCTGTGCCTGCGTCGCGAAATTCACTCTAGTTGTGTATGTGTGTGTATGTGTGTATGCGTTACGTATGTGTGTGTATATGTATATGTATGTATGTGTGTGTGTGTACATTCGTATGTGTAAGTATGTACGTGTGAGCCCATGCTCGAGTTTTATGGGCACACAAAAAGCGTTTGCACGATTAACGGTAAGAAATATCTGGTACTGTCCGCACAATGGATGATTTTTCTGTAAACCGGAGACCAGCAGATGCGACTGTTTGTTTCTTGTATACGACGCGACATGTCTACTAATTTAGATAGTAACTTTGCTTTATTGGTGCGACACTGGTCGAAATTTTAGCAACGGGTTCTTAATTATTCGAATAAACACTATAACAGCCATTAACAGACTTTAAATATGAATAAATAATATAAAGAAACACAAACAACTTTTCGCCCTTATATATATATATATATATATATATATATATATGTATATATGTATATATATATATATATATATATATATATATATACATATATATATATATATATATATATATATATATATATATATATATATATATATATATATATATATATATATATCTGACCATACGTATACATACAGAAAATTGATATAATTTTCTGTTTTTACTAAAAAGATATTAATTTATTACTTACACCTTTTAAGATATTATAATCAAATATACTGGCAGAATAATTACAACTATTAAAAATCAATAAATTATTAATTGCAATTATGGAGTACATAATGGAATATTTTGTAATTGTAAATATAGAATAATTAAAATCATCACGACAATACCGGATCATGAAAGGAATGTTAGACATAAAAATTACAATTATTTTTTTATTATATATATATATATATATATATATATTAAATACTTATTTTTAATATCTCACAAATTTTACTTTGAATAAATTATTAAAATATTTTCTGGAAACATGGTTACGTGAAAATTTTGTAAACATAATTTTGAAAGGTGTAAATAATTTTTAGACAAAAATATTTATACCATTAAAAAAATATTCAAGGTGTAGAAAAAAGTAAACGGAAGTGAATGATTGGTTTACGCATTACCTGTTTCACACAGAAACAGATTATAAATTTGTTTAGGGTGACTTTTTGTAGTTCTAACAAGTGCTTGTATGGTCAAATAAAAATAGTATTTAGCTAAATCCGTTTATATAAGACATGCCTATTTGTTATCACTGAAAAATATATAATATAAATTTAAACCAGCACATTTAATATCAACTTTTTAACCTTTCTGAACAATATTATGATTCAACGATTCATGTGCATTCCAGTACGGTATTAAAAGTAAAGAACAAAGTCTTCAATTGTCGACGGTCTCTTTTCTCCGACCGAAGAAGATAAAAATATCGAATTTTTAAAAAGAAATTAGTACTTTTCAACACAAAAATAATATAATATACCATGAATATCTTCCAGCGAGGAAAATGAGTACCAATATTTCTTTATACATGTTGTAGAATATTTGAGAGTTGTAACACTACAAATGGATTCTTCATTTTGATAACGCTTGTTCTCATTCAAAGTTATCAATGAAGCAATTTTTGGCCCGAATTACAATAATGTAATGTCCATTGTATTCTTAATAATTGTAACTATTTTGTTTTTAAAATTGTAAAGTTACCTAAAATGAAATCATTTTCACGACATGGATATCGGACGCTAATGACCTTAGCTGTCGAAAAGCCCTAAAACCTCAATAACCAATCAACGACATGGATATATAAATAGATGTATGGCAGAGGATTTATTTTTCCGGACTCCATCACTTCAAACCATCCACTATACCCACTTCCTGAAACACAATTCTCCTGTCAAGACCGGTTTAAAAGCCTCGGCTAAGATCCCGGACCAAACTCCAATTTTCATCCAACGCATAATTAATACGCCGTTGTAGCGTGCAAAATCATTACAATAAATTATTTTTGATTTCGATTTTTTTTTGATTTTGATTTCAGAGGATTTAAAAACATTCATGAAGAGAATTTCCAAAAAATTTCGAACCCCGAAAGAAAAGAATAGAGAAAAATGTTAGAGTCAAAAAGGACTATTTTAAAGAGTATACTCTTTCAATTGTATTATCTTTCAATAATGGAAGTTTCAACAATATATTTCCTTTTCTTTTTTTGTCAGAACCGTACACAAAACTTTCAATTACATGTTCAATAAGATATTAGTTTCATTTTTTTGCGCATCTGAAAAATTATTCGTTTTCTATTTAAATACTTTTAAAATCAAGTTAAAATTTAAATCCTAAGATTTCGAGATAAACATCTTCTTAATAAAGGAATATAAATATTGGAATCTTAGTCGAACTTGGGCACACTAATTTACTCACGTATGAACCAATTGTATTAAATTATTTTTTCTTATTCAGATTATTTGAAGAAAGATCTACATGATAATTGTTTTAGGTGACGTATAAATAAAAATAAGTTTTCTGCTACTATTCGTGTTAGACTCTATTATTTAAAAAAATATATTTCTTTCCAATAAAATCAAAATACATTTCCGTAGACAAAAAACCTTAATATTCATTTTTGATTCAGTTTTTTTGGCTTATTTAAGAATATTTCCAACACCAAAAATTACTAACCGTATATTAACAAAAATTGTTATTCTCAGAAGCTTGATGTCCAGCTTAGATACACTATTTAACAATTAAGTATGTTAAATCAACTGAGATTACTACAGCAACGACTTTTGATATATTAAAAAAAAATAAACGTTTACATAATCCATAAAAAATGAAAAAAGAAATCATTTACAGAAATGATTCAACATTTTTGATAGATTTACTCGTTTCAAGACTAAATTACATTTGACAAACATTTCGACAGAATATTCATTTTAAGTTTAACTATTAAAATTTATTTCGCATACATTGCATAATTTATTTCATGTCGAATTGAAAAACTTAACGTTTTGAAGAGATTTAGATAATGGTAATTGAACTTAAAGAAACTTAACTTATATTATTAAATATAATTCTGATTATATTAATGCCTAATATGTCTCTGTTCGACATGATTTTCACAAAATCGATAATGGGTTTTGAACAATTTGTACGTATAGTATAATATAATGTTATTGGCTATTTATTAGAAGTTATATACACGCGAACAAATGTCACAAATACACACGCACATAGTATATATATATATATATAGAGAGAGAGGGAGAGAGAGAAGAGAATAAATTGATTGTTACAAATCGTTTAGTTTTCAACTCAATGGATTTTTTAAATAAGTGTGATGTTTTTTGTTCTGGTTGCAGTTTATATAAAAAATAAAAGTATTAAGTTGGTGCAAAACTAATTGCGGTTTTTATCATTTTAAGTTTGGCGCCGATTTTTTTAGTCATGTGATACATCATTGTGAACAATAAAATTACCAATACTGATTTCAGTTTATGTCTATTATTTTCATTCACATTCGAGTCTAATTGAAAAAATAAAATCTGTGCTTCTTTTGCGTAACAAATATCATCCCTTTCTTCTTAAATCCAAGTGAAACAATAACAGAAGAAAAATATTGTCAGAAAATTGAAAAGGTGAATGAGAAGTTGCATCGTTTACGACCAGGATTAATCAGTCGAAGAGGGCTAATTCTTCTTCATGACAACGCCCGACCACACGTCCCAGAAATGATTTTAAAAAAATTAAACGAACTGGGCATTTTAAATCTCACTTCACCCATCGCATTCTCTGAACCTGTCTCCGACAAATTATCATTTTTTTAAATATAATTCCCTACGAGAGGAGGTTTTCAAAGATCAAGCATCGGCTCAAGGCGTTTTCGATGAATTCGTTAATTACAGGACTCCAAAGTTCTATCTTGTAGGAATAAACAAACTTGTTGTCTGTTGGGAGAAATGTGTGCAGGACAATGGTCTTTATTTTGGTTCATAAATATAATTTTTAACTGATATATGCGTCTTCACACTCGAGACGTAAAAACCGCAATTATTTTTGCACCAACCTAATACATATATGAATCGTAGTTACATGGTCAAATACGCCTTCTTTTTCATTATAATCCTAGGTATTACATTAAGTCCAGAAAGAACATGTAATTTCTTGCTAAGATCATTCTTCTGAGACTTTTCGTAAACTCTCCTTCTAACTTTAACATATTAAGTTTTCTTTGCCTTGGTATTATTTCCCGGAATTTAAATACTAATGATGCATAAAATTATTACCACTAAAATTGTGTCCTATTATTATTACATTTGTTTACTGAAGTTCGTTGTTATTATTTATTATATGTATTTCGATAATTATTAAAATAAGAACTACCTATGAATCATTTCATGATTGTTTTTCAATAAATATAAATTAACACTTCGTAATATGACCATATCTGGTTTATTTTGTGTCAAATTAGGTCACGGTAAGCGTTTAATTACTTATAACAAACAATGAACATATGAAAAAATACATCACAATTCATAACATTTATAATATTTAACCTTAAGAAGCAAAATATAAAAACAGACAAACAATAGAAAACAAGACACACTGATCTAGAAAGAATAATAGTTAGATTGACCTGATCGGACATGTACTGCACTGACCTGATCCAACACAATTCGGTCCACCCTAACCTCATCTCGCTAGTGATACTTTGTTAGATTTTTATGTATCAAAATATATGGATTACCTGAATTTATCTTATTCACGTATATTTTAGGGCATCTTAAACCAATTGTAAAGATTCTCATTTGCAGTCGAATAAAATCCCTGTATGTATCAATATTATACATTTATAAAAAAATATATACTTAACAAAAAAAAAAAAAATGTAAAGTAACACTTTCACTGAAAACCGCAAAATTTTAACTGAAGATACATAATGAACATATACAGCGTATGTTCATGGGATTTACACCACAATCAATAAAATATGTTCTTCCGCGTAATCAGTTTAAAATCTATTAATATTAAAATGTAACCTTCAATATAATTTAATCTTATTCTTCTCGATTTGGAACTTAATATAGTATATAAGATTACTAAAACAAAATCACTTAAAAGCTATACCAGTTAAAAGTTGATATAAGAAAAAATATTTTTAAGTGTCTTTCACAAATTCCTTTTCACTTCACAAACCCCCCAAAAAATCCGATTAGAAATATTCAGAAAAGCATTACTGATTATTTTTCATTGTTGTTTATGTTGTTGTTGATCACTAAGGTATCAAAATCAAGAATCAGAAATAATCAATAATGATTCGTTTGAGATTTTTGAGCAAAAACATTTTTGTGGTTTATGAAAAAAGAATTCATTTATACAAGTGAATTTAGCCACAGTGTCAGAATTATATTATTATTAACTTAGTTAACATTTCCATACCATACACTTTTTTTTATTGATAACTATTTTTAAAATGTAAAAAAATATTGTTTATTTTCATCCAAGCATTCTGAATGCTATTTAATCATTTTTAGAGTGTAAACATGAAAATTAGAAATAATTACTCTATCTTTTCAAAATATATATTAAATTCAAGAACTGAAATTTTTTATTCTATCAAGAAATTTTTTTTAATAAACGTAAAAAATAACAAATCCGTATCATTTATACATTGACCTGGTCAATGTCGATCAGATTTTCACTAAAAATGATGAAACGCCTATCAAAATATAGATTAGTGCATCACAATAGATAATAATCAATTATTAAACATTTGTATATTAAAAAGGTATATATGAGAAATAATTAAATTTTAAAAGTAAATTTAGCTATTGTCAAATGATAAATGTAATATTAATAGGATTTAAATTCTATTAAAACAGAGTAATTTAAAGTGATTAAAGCAAAACATTTATTTCCTGTTTTAATCTTCATAAATAAATGTGCGGTGACAGTATTTTTAAAGATTACTTGATAAAATTACAATTAGATGTAGGGATATTATTGTATTTTTATAATAACTAGAAAAATACCAGATAATTTTATTTTTAATGAAATATATGGGTTATTCTAAAGTGTTTATGTAACTTTATGAACAGTAAGAACGGCAAATCGTGCACAAGTTCAATAAAATAAAGAAATGAGAAAGCAGCCTAATAAAACCATTTATTAATTCCTCTCCCATAAAAATAAAAAAAAAGAAAACGAAAACGGAGAACAAGTTCGATGCGGTACATAATACAAAATGTACACAGTACACAATAAATCTTTTGACTGGCTCCCACCGTTCAAGTTTCGAGGCCGCCGTCATCCTGTTTGTCGAAAAACGGTGATAAATACGGTCGATCTTGTCAGCCGTGACGTTTTGTGTCGGTGACAATACGCACAACGAACACGTAAGTGCAGAAATATGAAAGCCGTGATGATGGTAGAGGTATAAAAACCCAGTCAGTCGTCCCAGGTATAAACAATTTAGACATGAGTTCGCGGAACTGCTGGCTGGCCAATATTAGGTACGCGTTCAACAACAACAGATCACGCATACATATCTTCGTTTGCCGACGGCGTACAAAACAATTTGGATTACCGCGGGTAGCTGTTTGCTGTCAGGGACGACAACGGAATATAACCGTACAGCGGTGCGTCCTGTGTGTATCGCAGGGCTGTACAGATATTATGCATAACAGTCGTACGATATTATCGTACATATATCATAATATAACAAATAAACGCGGTACATATTTAATGTTATTTCTTATTCATTAACTACTTCATGCACTTAATTATACTTCTGAAGTCAATGTTAACTTAATGAATATCCAAATTATACTTAAATCAGTTTTATGTTATCAGATATAATATAGCTTTCCCATACATACACATATGTATATATTTATAATTTATCTTGGCCATATTTACATTAATTTATATACTTGACAGTTATATAAATTAGTAAAAAAGAGAGTATATGTTAAAAAAAGTTCACTCAATTTAAAAGCAAATACATATACGGAATATTTCGTCACAGCAAACAACAACAAAAATGGTATTAGATTTCAACCCGTCAAAAAAAAAATAACTATTAGAAATAAATATTGAATTCTCATAATAGTACATTCGAATAACTAAAATAAATCTCATAATTTCTAAACACTACATGTTTAGCATCTTTTTAAATTTTTAAATTACAATTTTCACTTTATTATTTAAGTTAAACAAGAGAAAGAACTCAATTCCATAATTGTTTTAAATATACAATATTTAAAATGGTTAATAATTTGATTTGTTACCACTACTACTTTAGTTCACCATTTTTAAAAATACAAAATTAAAATGAAATATCAATAATGAACATAAATTTTGTAAATATATTGAACATTTTAGAACTTCATTTATTTTTTGGGGATATATATATATATATATATATGTGTGTGTGTGTGTGTGTGTGTGTATGTATGTATGTATGTGTGACATAAAAATATTTGTTAGAGACATACAAAAAGAACAGAAATGACAGGAAAACATGCAGAAATATAATAACAAAAATAAATATTAGGTTGGTGTACAAATAAATGCAGTGTTTATAATTGTAAGTATGGCGCCGATTTTTCTAGTCATCATAATCTTTTGTTATAGTCATTTGATACACCATTGTAAACAATGAAATTAGCACTACTGATTTCAGCTTATGTCTATTGTTTTCATTCACATTCGAGCCTAATTGGAAAAACAAAAAAGATGAGTAAATGGGTGCCGTATGAACTAAACGAACATCAAGCAATTTAGCAATACGAAGCCTGCTCTGCGCTTCTTTTACGTACAAAAATGATTCCTTTTTTCTAATCTACAACAAACGGAAACGTTCGTCACAGTGGCTAGATCGAGGAAAGGGTACCAAAACAGTTTCCTAAACCTACGCTTCATGAAAAAAGATAATGGTAACACTTTTCTGGTTCGCAAGTGGCAACATTCATTACAACTTCTTAAATTCTGGTGAAACAATAACAGAAGAAAAATATTGTCAACAAATTGAAATATTGCATGAAAAGTTGGATCGTTTACGACCAGCATTAGTCAATCGAAGAAGACCAATTCTTCTTCATAACAACGCCCCACTATATATCTCACAAAAGACTTTAAAAAAATCGATGAATTCGTTAATTCCAAGACTTTGGAATTCTATCTTGTAGGAATAAATAAACTTGTTTTCCGTTTGGAGAAATGTGTGCAGGCCAATGGTCTTTATTTTGATTAATAAATATAATTTTTAACTGATATATGCGTTTTCATACTCGATACGTAAAAACCGCAATTTTTTGTACCAACCTAATACTTTAAAACGGAAACGGATGGGATAAAGTACAAAAGATAAAATTGGCAGCAAAATCATTAAACCGTTAAGAAAAAATTTAAAAAATTCTGTAACGAAAACAATAGATACATTGAATAAAAATACAGAAAATGGATTGCAAGTTCATAAAACTGTAACACTGAATCGTACAAATCGAACGTTCTAAAAAACCTTTATCTAATATCAATTTATTCAAGATTAATATATATATATATATATATATATATATATATATATATATATATATATATATATATGTATGTATGTATTTAATCTATAAATATCATCTGTGGGAAGAGTTAGAATGATTCCACGACATTTCAGTCTAACGATTAAAAGGAATTGTAGCGATTTCTAATAAATACGGTCCCCTTTGAAATATTAATAGCTATTTCAGAGAATGGAAAAGATTCCAAAGAACAACGCTCCTTTACTACGACTCTGTACATAAAGCTTGATGATTTGTTTTGACAATCAAATAGTTATTTAAAATATAACAGGACATTTACTTACTGCATTAAAGATTGTGCCGGAATTTTCAAAGAACTGCAATTCTTAGAATTGCAGCAAACTAATCTACAGATTGTTAATTAATATTACAAACTTTTGAACACAGAATACACAAAATTATATATATGTATATACGTATGTTTTAAACTTTTAAACTTAAAATATTTTACTGGCTGACGTCTAGTTCATTTTTCTCAACACTATATTTTTCTAGAAAATTATCTCAAGAATTCTAAATAGAATTTTAATTACTGAGTAAAATCGAATTTATAAAAGTATTTTATGAAATTCATAAGGCATTCCCTGAGAAATGAATATTTGTTGTTGCTGATTACGTTACTCTTCTTATGCTGTTATCATATTTTAAAAGTAGCGATGGTTAATGCCTTGGTTAAATATCAATCATTGTTTATCTTTTGTTAGTTTGTATATATTTTGTGAATTTAGTCAATTTTTTATATATTTATATTTTTATTCAAAGTACACGTTTTGTATGAATGCATTATTGTATACGTTTATACATTTTTCGATTTTTATAAGTATATTATATATATATATATATATATATATATATATATATATATATATATATATATATATGTATAGTACGAGTTAATATGTATTGAGTTATAACTTCACCTATTTATTTTCATCAATAATAATAAAGTTTCATCGCCGATATAACATGTCAATTACAGAAAAATGTTAGTCTGAATATGATTTCAATATCAATCTTTAAAGTCGCAACTTCATTTGCATAAAAATATCTGGATATTTCACACAGTGACTAATTATAATTGGCAGGAAAAGAACATTTTTAAAAGTTATCGGTTAGGCTGTTTCGCACTGTTAACTAAAGGAAGTATAGAGCAGTGAACAAACGCAAACACCCTGTTGCTGATTCATCCATGTGTGATCAAAATATCACCTTATTATTAACGCAAGGTAGTATAGAATTAATTTTTAAATACAGATTAATGAAGTAAACGAAAACTAAGCATTTTTAAGAAGAATCTAATTTTACAATCAAGTATACACTAGTTGTATTCAAATATATTAACATTGACCTATTTATTTTTATACAAAGGTGTTACGTAATTGAAATAGTTCTGGCAAGTGCAAATGACAACTAGAATTAATTGCAGGGTAAATGTTATATACACATACGCACATACACACACATGGACACAACAAGTATATATACATACATATATATATATATATATATATATATATATATATATATATATATATATAATAAGCGTACAAAAAGTTACAATATATTTTTATCGTTGTAGATAAATTAACTTTCACAAATAAGTTTTTCACTCACTTTATAAATCATAAAATAATCTGATCAAAAATGTTTAATAATTAATTATGAATCATTTTTGTGTCTTAAATGTGCGTATTTTGATGACAATGACATTATTCTCAGAGATATAAGGAATAACTTTTATGTAGCTTAACGAATTTTCAACATATCTCATGCTGTGCTTTAACCATATGAGTTATTTAGTTACTTGGGTTTAAAGGCGTATCAATATCTAAGGTCCATACATTTTGTCTTGCGGACAACGTGACAAAAAAATGTGGGTCTTTATTATTAAGAATACGTATAAAACATATTAGTTAACGTGTAATGTTTTGGGAGTATATGACTCAATGAAATGGACAATTTAATATTTATTAAAGGAACAAGAATATCGGAACGAAGTGTGCCAAAAGTTGGCAATAAGAATTACCTGCGACTGTTAGAAATTATGCATAAGTGACTTGTATAAATTCCAATAAGACTATGATCTTCAGCACACCACTATGATTATGGAGGAATGATTCTAATTAAATATTCATAAAAGACTTGGGAAATATTTCTTACTTGTCACCAGTCATTAAATGCAAATATAACAAAAAAATGTACAGAACATTTTAAATTTAAAAAATCAAAAACATAAAGCTTCAATCAAAGCCAACTTCAGCAGTTATGTAGCCAATAATAAGTCAACGTTATAGAAAAAGAAACACCACCTTTGGCACAATAAATATTAAATAGTTGTCAGATTATAATATATGCCAATGGTATATACAAAAAACGTGAATATATTTGTTTAATCAATATTAATATATAAACAGTGTGCGAACACTTCTTTTAATTCGTAATTTTATTTTTAAAGAATTGTATTTTATTACTTCTTGAATAATAAACAAGATTGTTCACTTCATTTTGCAATAATAATACTTTTTATTTTTATCCTTTTTTTATCTATCGTATACACACACGCACACACATACACACACATATATATATATATATATACATAAATATAAATATATATATATATATATATATATATATATATATATATATATATATATATACGTATATGTAAAACTAGATGTGCAAATTCGTTTCATGACCACGACATTTATGTACATTCTCATTTTAATATATATTCAATACTTTTTAGTCTATAATGTGATATTAAACAAAAAATGTATATTCATAGTTATTGCATTTTAAATGAAAAATTTATTTTAATACATAATGGATAGTTTTGAAAAGTTGTTAAAATCGAACTAAATATGAAAATGTACCTTTTGATTTTTATCGTGTTTTTCAAATAAATTAGAAAAAAATTACGAATGAAGAGAAAATGAAAACAATTATTTCTTTTTGTTATTTATTTTAGTTACTTCGTACCACGTAATTTTGGTTCTTCAAGATTTGTATATTTCTAAACATTATTTTGAATAATTAATTATTCAAAAATAGGAACATTATTTATTGTAAGATACATTCATAATTCAAGTGAAAAGTTTTCCATTTACTTTTAACTAGAAAGGGAGTTTCATAAGTATTAAAGATCCCATAACTCTAATTTATAGATTATATATATATATATATATATATATATACACACACACACATATATATATATATATATATATATATATATATATATATATATATATATATATATATATATACTTAACATATATAAACATTTCATTGAACACTTTTCAGCAATATAAAATATATAACTATAAAAAAACATTCGATAATATTATTTCATCAGTGAAGTAATATTTGAAACAATAACAAATAAGTTGGATTATAATCTCTAATGATTACAATTCAATAAAAATATAGAGCTGTTTTATATTCCATTGTTTCTTTTTTTAACTCCTTAAATCCTCTATTGACGAAATCTGTCTCACAATGAATAATTATGAGAAAGATTTAGAATTTTGTGAAATATTTTTGTAATTTTATGGACAATCGATGATTTCAAGACCTGATAGTAGATTACCAAATGGAAATCGACAATACGCTATGAATCAATAAATCAAATTGGAGCGCATGATGAGAGAGAAGAGGTGACAGTTATAATGGAGGTCGATGACCCTGCTTGGATTTCAATACCATCGCTACAATGAAGTAATTTTAATTAATTAAAAATCATTTAATAACACAATCATGCACACACACACATACACACACACACAAAGATATATATATATATATATATATATATATATATATATATACATATATATATATATATATATATATATATATATATATATATATATATATAATAAAACAACCTTTTATAGTAAAGTAAAATTTTATTTAATAGGTATTTAAAAACAGATTTTTTTCACGATAATTATAGATAGTTAAATTCTGAGCTTGACATAAAATTAAACACAAATCCTAAAACTGATCTATAAAATATTTATATTATTCTTAAAGCTGTTTTAACATGTTACACTATTATTTTGATTAATTTTATTTTACAAAATAACGAGCATTATTAAAAATTACGATGGGTATTTCATTTCCATGAGTGCTTTAGTTACTTTTTTTATTCATTTTTTAATTTCAGTTAATTATCTTATAAAACAGGATATAAATAAATATAGATACAAAGAGAACTAGATAGAGAAAAAGTTGTGTTTTTGATTAAATGTTTCTTTTATAAATCTCATTTTGCAAACTTCATTAGATTTAGTTATTTAATTTTGATTCACAGATTTAACCCATTGGGTCTTGATTAATTAATCATTAAATTGTCACCATCATGTTTTTATTTCAGAAATGTTGATCTGCAATTTTTATGTAACAATAAATTATAAAATTTACAAAAATATAATATTTTAAATTTTAATTATATCATTTTGACACATTGCTAACAAATATTGATTTAAGGACACATTTACATACAAATAAGATATAAATTGAGCCATAGTTGTAAAATGCATTTCTTTAAAACCTATCATTTATAAAATGTTTATGACAACCAAAACTGAAAAGAATAATTTATATTTTTGGTTATTATTATGTCTTCATGTGTCTTATTTGTCAATGATTGCACTGTCTAAATTCTTGAGCGCCATATTTATTTTTTTCTGTTCTGCAACTAGATTCGACTTTTGGTACCTACAGGTAAATTTTTAACTAATTCAAAACTACCTGTAGATAAAGAAAGTCAAAACTAATCATAAATAGAATAAACTCAAACGTGGTTTTGAGGATTAAGAAAAATAATATGTATTTCATTTTTGATATGAAATTTGTTTTAGGTCACAAATAATACCATCTAACGAATATAAGTTATTTAATAATCTATAATCGATTTTGGTTCGCGTTCTCTTCAGATAATTACGTTGAACTTTTCAAACCATTTGCCTGAAGATATTAAAAAATGTGAACTGATCATAACAAACAAGAATTCAATAGTCACCATAAGAATTCAATTTGAAGTTATCATGGGAACATAAGAAGACAAAATAATAATGAACATAATATTTATTTGTTGAAATTTTATAATAATTATAAAAATAATTCATCAATTCGTATATAAAATTTTGATTCATGAACTGACTAAAATGTAAAATTCAAATATATTCTGGAAAAATGCCGGTTTTGCCTTACGCCGTTATCAAGTAAATGGTTTGACCAGTTCAAATCATTTCCATCAAAATATTTTAAATCAAAACTAGAAATCAAGACTTGGAACCAAGCCTTAAGGAGTCAAATGGAATAATTATGAACAGCGGGTACACAGAAATACAAGACGGATACAAGACATGAGAATGATATACATTCATTATAATTGTAAATAAAAAAGAATTAATCAATTCGTTTGTAAAATGTTGTTTATTAAATGACAAAAAATGTAAAATCATATTATCAAATAACATTTCTGAAAATAAATGCATGCGTGATTATTTGACAACTATACTTTTTAATCAAATTTCATATTTTAATTTTATTAATTGCTTGTTGTGAGAATGGTATAGTACTGAGTATTATTATAAATAACATGCATCTGTAATTAAAATATATTAAAAATACATGTAACAGTTATTTGAGTTTATGTTGATTGAAATAAAACACAACTCAAGTGTTAAAAAACTGAACATATAATTAAAAACTATAATATTATAAACATATATATATATATATATATATATATATATATATATATATATGTGTGTGTGTGTGTGTGTGTATATATACATCGTATTGTATTTATATAGACCATTCATTTCCTTTTTATATACTATAACCGATTTGAATACTTCTCTCATCTTCAGATATTCTTTAGATTAAGCTGTTTTCATTTGTGATGAAATTCTATTGAAATTTAATGCGTTCGGAATGAAAAATGGAAACTATTAAACTTAAAAAAGTACCTGTATATGATAGAAATATCTAAACAGATTGTAGTAGATAAAACGAAAAACGGTGGTATATTGGAATACTATCCAAAAGAGAATAATAATAATTAAATAGTTTACTTTTATACGATTATCAACAAAAGAATATTTAATTAAATTATCCACATATAGAAAATAATATGAAATTAAATATGTAATATTTTTATAGTTTTTAAACTGAAATATTTTCAATTTGGAATCATACTATTTATATTTTTTCAAATCAGTATTAATATGTTAATATTCTTGGACAATTCGTTTCAGATGATTTAAAAATAATTCCTTATTAACATAATGCATGTGTAATTAGTAGTAATGTCTCCATTTTCTTGTACTAGAAGTTAAATTCTTTATAATCCAAAATGTGCAGTTTGTCCAATCAACTGTCTCAGGTATAAATAAATTAACCATGAATTCGCGGAACCATCGTTCAATAAGTAATAGGTATGCATTCAACAACAGATCACGCATATATCTTCGGCTGTATTGTGGAACAGCAAATAATTTGGATTACAGCGGGCAGTTGCATGCTGTCAGGGACGCTAGCAGAATATTATAAACCGTGTACCCACTAGCGGTGCATTTACTGTGCACCACAGGGCTATACAAAACACTGATTGCACTCGTAGTTGCACTAGAATGGAATTCACAGCGGGCGATGGTAGATTACACAGGATGTTGTATTGTTATATTTATATGTTGTTTAACGACGCGTGAGTGGAAAATATCCATTGCCGTATAACTGATATTATAAATACGCCGATGAACTATATTTAGTAAATTAAATTTGGTAAATTATTGCATATTTTGAAAGTTTATCATAATGCAAAAAGTTGAATTTCATTCGAAACAATCCGTTCAATAATAAAAAAAACATTTCATAAAATCAGATTCGAATTTGTAATACATTGGTTAGTAGCCAGTTATCTTAAATAATCATCTAGATATGTCCCACATTCTTACACACACACACACACATATATATATATATATATTAGAGTTCTTCAAGCTGTGTTTCGCGGAACGATGAGTTCAGCGCAACCTCTTCAGGGGTTCCGCGAATCAAAGTCAAAATTCGAAAAAATTTTCGAAGAAAAAACCAGAAAAGTAAAAATTCAAAATAGTTAACTTATAATAATTTCTGTTATTTTCATAAATATCTATTATTATGCAGTAAAACTGTATTTATGAGTACAATTTACGACCCTGCTCAATCAGCTGTAAATAATAAAATGTGGTCATGTAAGCTGGATGATTCTCAAAACTTGTGAGGTACGCACCTTGAGATTTCTGGAGATGTTAGGGGTTCTGCAAAAAAATTATAATCTTAAGGGTTCCGGGAATCGACGAAGTTTAAAAACCACTGATAAATGCATATGTGTGTATATATATATATATATATATATATATATATATATATATATATTTATATATATATATATATATATATATTTATATATATATATATATATATATATATGTATAATCATAATACTAAAGATACTGATAAAAAAGTATTGCAGAATTGATGCTTACTAATGAATAATGAGAATAAACTTTAATGAGCTTAATCTAAATACAATAATTCAAGACTACATAAATTCCAAGAAAAATGAAAATTTTTATAAAGAAATTTGAAGAAAAGGCATACAAGAATTATTACATGTAATATAACCAATAAAGAGCTCTTTCTGTTATTGCGGATTAAATGGAATAAGATATATAAAAAAATTAAATAGACCGAAAAGAAAATTTTTGCAAACATTTCTAATAGGATCATGGGTATAGTATGAGGAATTAAAAAAAATAACGAAATTACAATTGCCACAAAAGAGACATTTTTGATATAAAAACAAGAGAGATTTTTTTTTAGGTATTTTTTAGGTAGAGAGGTTTAGGTAAGCTTCGGAGTTGGGATGCCGGAGAAAAAGTCTCAAAAAACCGGCGACGGGAGTGTACATTATTTACAAAACAAAACACATAAAACACATACAAACTTGAGAACTAACATAAAACTTACGGACTAGCATGCAAGATAAGTAACAAACATGGTATGACGAGAGAAATAAAGAAAACATGCATACGCAACATTCATTCAGCAGACATGCAACAATGATGACATGCGGGAAGCAGGCAGACTTGTCTTAAGATTAACAGTGAAAACACAAACAGCATGCAGGTAACAAAATGAGCAAGAAACAAAATAAACACAGTAAGCAAACTCCCAAAACAAGGTCTGGGAGTGAGAGCGACGTTTGCGCGAGATGAAGTGTTATCGGATTACGCGTCAGACAGCGTTGGCAAGGCAATGTATTTGAGGCACTCATTGCACTGGTGTAGAAGTCTAGATCAAAGTTTGACAGTACGGCAGTACATAGTAGTACGGAGTTTCGGTAAGTCATGGATATAAAATGTAGACAGGAGTGGTCCCAGAACGCTACCCTGGGGCATCCCTGCAAGAATGAGTTGGAGATCGGTGCAGAAACCATCCAGAGAAATATAGAATTGCCGTTGTTTGAGGTAGAAGTGGATTGTCATGACAATATAAGGAGGGACAAGTCATTGGTATAGTTTCCACATAAGGTGATCGAGCCAGACCGAGTCGAATGCCTTCTCGATGTCAAGTGAAACGAGTAAGGTCGGACGTCTACGCTTCAGGTCAACAGTAACGTGTCTGGTGATCCTGGAGAGTTGGTGACTCGTGGAATGTCATTTCTTGAACCCAAATTGTTCAGGGGGGATGATTTTGAAGGTGTCCTGATATCTTTGGACACGGGTGTGGAGAATGCGCTCGTAAAGTTTGCTGAGGGCAGGTAAGAGACTGATGGAACGGTAGTTGTTGGGATTAGATTTAGTTTTTCCAGACTTTGAGAAATGGAATGACCTTGGAAATTTTCCAGTGCCGGGAAAAGTGATTCAGCTCCATGGCGGAGTTGAAGACGCGGACGAGGAACGCAATGGCGAGCTTAGGTAAGTTCTTCACCATTCGGTTCCCGATATCATCTTGACTAGGTGATTTACGTTTCTTTAACACTTTTATAAGACCACCCAGCTCAGCATTAGAGGTAAGAAGTGAGCACGGCGATGGTAGCAGCGTGGTTAGTCTAGCTACTGCTGTTGAAATCTTGCAGTCATAGAAAGGGTTACCGAGGTGTTGAAAATGGTGTGAGCGTGTCCGAATGCCCAGGCGATGGCCTCGGCTTTGCCAATGGCTGTGGAGACGACCCCATTGTCAGTAATGAGAGCGACAGGAGGATCCTGGTACGACCTTAGTCTCCAGATAGACTAGCGGCCAGACAGTGTTGTTGTTGTCATACAGCACCTTCAGGACGTGCTGCTCCCTTCCTGTCCGCCCTGACAGCGTTAGAGATGGCTTTTGAGAGCCGGATTAGCTCGGTCTTATAGCGGACGTTGAGAGTGGATTTCCATTTCTTCCTGGCGCGATATCGGGAACTTATGTGGTCCCTGACATCACGCGAGGGCCGATACTGAATTGTTGAGGGCCTACGCACCTTCGGGATGTGGAAGTCCGCTGCTTGCCTCATAGATCTGTCAAGTCCACTGATGCAGCTGTCGACATCGATAGTGCCCAGTACGTTTCCCGGAAGGCAGATAAACTGTTTGAGGGAACTCTTAAAACCCTTCCAGTCTGTCTGGCTGTAGTAGTACGTAACTTTCGCCCTTGGAGCCATTTTCACACATCCAGTTAACAGTCATTAGGACCGGGATGTGATCTGAGTTTGAACCTTCGACCGTTTGCGAGGAAAAATGGTAGTTGTCCATGGTCTTCACAAGTGCGAGGTCGATGGTAGATGGGTTCTTACTCGGACAGTCAGGATAGTGAGTGGGACCCAGAGGGTAGTGCATAACTAACGGAGTGGCCGCCTCGTCCGAGAACTTGAACAGTTTTCGGTCGTTCGAGTTCATGACAAGACTGTTTCAGGAAGGGTGAGCGGAATTGAAGTCGCCTACAAGGCAGGTAGGAGTGTTTTGGGCAGTAAGTATGTCCAAGTGGCGCAGATCTAGCTGGGTTATGTTTGCTCGCCGTCTTTCAAGCTGCTCTATATATCTCTCGTACATAAGAAGAGGAAGAGGGGTACCAAGAAGGTCTCCCTCTTCCTCCTTGGGGCCTTTATTCTAAACAACTTCTCACCTTCCTCGTTTGATCTGCATGCATATTCATACTACTTCAACTGTCTCTTCTCCAGAATATCTTTCATGGCCCCTATCTCCAAGCTTTCCCGAATCCTCTTATTTTTTATGCAGTCTCTCCTTGTTTTCCCTGCTAATCTTCGCAAGAACTTTATTTCCGCTGCTGTGATGCGTATTGTGGGCTTATCGAATTTCGTCTAGTTCTCTCTGCTCTGTATAAGATTTTTGGTAGGTACACTGACATATACATTTGCAACTTGGTCTTCTTCTTTACCTCTTTCTTTCCTAACACTGTTTGATTAAGCTGGTAGTAAATTCTTTTGAAATATATATATATATATATATATATATATATATATATATATATATATATATGTATATATATATATATATATATATATATATATATATATATATATATATATAATATTGCAAAAAGTTCTCAGTTATTTATTATTTTATTTACATTATGAGAGTATAAGTTTATTGAGAGTATTAAATATGTTTGAATCTGAACAACGATGCAGTCAAATAATTAATACAATGATCTGAACACAAATTATATATATTCTTATTTTGTTCCATATTTTCTCATCTCTAAAAACAAAAAAAAAATAGGAAATATTATTTTGTGCGATGCTGTTAAAACAGTTAATTCTCTTAAAAAAATTGATGCAATTGTTACTAATGATAAAACCTCGTTTCAATTAAGTAAAAAAAACACTAGTTATTAGCTAGCTAAGAAAAAAATACTTGACTGATCAATTTTCGTTACTTTTTCTGGGGCAAAAAGTATTATGAATTATGATATGTTCAGAAAGAAGAAACAGTAAATAAAATGTCCTATATATAAATAATAAAACGTCTAATGTAAAGATGCATGAAGAATTAAACACAAATTAATTCAATCAAGCAAGTATATCATAAAAAACTCTATAATTCACTATTATGCTGCGTTATTTAACACAAAAAAGATAAGAAACAGGCCACCGTTCTTAAATATATCTGGTTCTCATCAAATTCATAACTGAGTTTTTTATAACCAAAAATCTAAATACAAGTAAAAAGATAAATATTTGAGACCATGAAGACTATTAGCCTAAAACGATTTCGGAACAGTTTACTTGAAAATTCGAAACCTTATATTATCTTTTATTGTTATTTGATCAGAGAAGTGGATTACCCAGAAAGTTAAATGAAATAAAATTCTTTTTAAAGTGAAAAATTTATTGGGAGGATAACCCTGTTTGCACGCGTCACAAAATCTGTAATGCCTCAACGTGACTTTCACTGAATCGCCTAGAAACGATAGACCAACAATTCACTGATTTCACTGCCAAGCGCACAAGATTATCTATGACATTTCTAAATTGTCAGATTTAAATGTCCACACTAGAGATCTCACGGATTCCGTTCTTTAACGCTCTAATGTTTTACTGCTTTCAGAAACCTGACTCAATGATGGAGATAACATAGCTATTCCAAATTTTCATTGTGTCAGTCATTTTAACTGCTCAAAGGTCAGAGCTGCTGAAATAGCTGTTTACCAAAACTCAAATGCCAACATCGATATGGTCACACCTCATCTAATCCTCCAACTGTAACAAACACTTCATGCATCTGTGGATAAATCACCAATCGGTAAAATATGTCCAATTGTATGCCTCGCTGAAAGTGATTAGCGAATAATATTGGTGGTAATTTACATTTCTACAAGTAATACCGTGGAGGAGATCATAGATCATAAGATTCATGCGCCGAGGTTTCCTGGCATACACAGTTGACGTTGCTGTGCTCTTGAATGAGTTTTTTTAACCAAATTCTTACGATTCTTGGTGGTGGCTTTAATATTAATTTTACTACACAACAAGTACAACCATTTTTGGAATACAAAAACATGGAAACAGAATAAAAATTACTATTTTCATTAAACAGAAATTAATAATAATACCTTACTCTCATACCCTCTTATATCCTTATACCAATCACACAGAAGTTTCACTTCTATCGCGTGATTTTCCAAGCACACAATTTTTTTTATAACAGTTTGTATTTTATTCAATCAATCTAGAATATTTTTATTGATAAGCTGTATATATATATATATATATATATATATATATATATATATATATATATATATATATATATATATATATAGAATTACATCTGATTAAAAATGCAATACAAATGACAAGCGTCGCGACACTGTTCATCCCTGTCGCCAACACGAGTAAGTAAGTACTGCAGAGCTATGTTGTCCTTGACGCTCGTCTAGGTAGAGAAACCTTTCTTAAAATCACGTACAAAAGAATCGCGATTTCTGTACGCAGGTCGGGCTCGCTGCTGACATTATTGCCTGTTCTATGTCGACGGTCGAGTCAGCCAGCCGGACAGGCGGCGAAAAAGTTGCCATCTGCATCGTGCGTGCTTGTTTATCCTTTCAGACGACCCTCAACGATTGATCCCGGTGATGATACAAAAGTTTCTTATCTTTAGCATGAATGCGCTGTCGGTATATTATTTGCTTATTCTGTTACTATTTGAACGATGAATGTTTCATTGTGACATCGATAATTGATAGTTCAAATTGTAATTATCTTGCAGTATGCTTTTATTTTACATTAGTTTCTTTTAGTTCGTCACAGTTATAAAAAAATATTTATATCAAATCTCACTTTGTATATAAAAAAAATATTAAATGCATATTATTCATACCGCACATCGTAATGTGTATTTTATTATTTTTTAATATACTAGAAAAAAGTTATATGCAATCGATTAAGTAAGAAAGAACTCATGAATATTTCAATATTAAATTTACATGTGCACTTCACAGTCAGTTGTTTAAGTTCACTGCTCTCATATATATATATATATATATATATATATATATATATATATATATATATATATATATATATATATATATATATATATATATATATTTAAACCTTGGTAAACATTTGATTTGTATAAAAATCACCAAAATTTCTGTTTGTTCGCAAATAAAAGGTGCGCATTAGTAACGATCAATCGATTCTTTTGTAAAGATTCAAGTTAAATATTTTGTTATCGGTAAATGACTCAAGATCTTTATAGCCGCATCTTTAGTGCATACTGTAAATAAGAATATATTTCTATAATAATGTTTATAATAATTATTTTATAATAATTCTATAACAATTTTTATAATAAATGCAATTAAAAATATCTTTAATATTGATTTAAATGATAATAGAAAGCGAGTAATATATCAATCAATATTTATAACCTATAAGACAATATATCAATTAAGATGCGGTTTGAAAAATAAAAATAAATATTTTTAAAGGGAATAAAGTGAAAATGGATTCCAATAATTAAATATATTCATTATTACGAATAATTGTTGTTATATGTAATTTTACTTGATACTTTTCGTTATAAAGCAAGGTCAGTAAAAATAAGAAATTATCTATTCTACATTTATAAAATAGCTACGATACCAATAGTGAATCAACACATTGATGTAATATTCCTGTTGTAAAAAGTTATATCTTTTATGTTATTTATGAAACATATCAGTTTTATATATTACTCATTGATTTGTGAAAATGAATACCAAAACTATAACTGCTCATCAGGACATAATTATTATAATTATCATAATTGAGAAGTGCTGTTAAAAATTAGTTTTCAAGAAACAAGTTAAAAAAAATAATTTAATTTGGCCAGTGATTTTCACAAAAGAATTATTTTTACTCCACAATCCAGAAAAAAAATATAGTCAAAAATATTCAATAAACCATTGTTGATCATTTTTATTTGTTACTTGCGCATTTTGATGGCGACACCGTCATCTTCAGAACGCTAAAGTACAGAAAAATCTGAATTCTGTATGAAAATGAGTTTAGCCACAGTGTCAGAACTGTATTGAGCAATGTCAGTTATGATTTTGATTCTAAATAAGATCAAAAATTCAAGGAGTGTAATTATAAATATGGTATGCACGTCTAGATTTGAAAACATATATGAGATTTATATTCAAAGATTCAGTCTTACGAGGTTTGATAATTTAATTCCCGGTTTGGCACAATAAAAATAAACATAATTTAAGTAACATGAAATTTTTTTGATATTTATTCAAAGTAATTGCTATTCGCTTTAATACACTTACATTGCAACGTTTTAAAATTTTTAAAAACAGTCGATGAAGGTATCCGAAGGAACCGCTTTCAATTCGGCGATTACATTTTTCTTAATATCTTTTACATCCTGAAATCGTTTCCCTTTGAGAACAGTTTTTACTTTAGGAAAGAGAAAAAAGTCTACTGATGCCAAGTCAAGTGAATAGGGTGGATGATTGATGTCAACAACACCATATTTCATGAGAAATGACTTGACAATCGGTGCAAAATAGGCAGGTGCATTGACATGTAACAAGAATCAACTACCTTTTTCTTGAAATTGCAGTCGCATTCGAAAAATGCGTTGCAATAATCTTTTCGTCACTTCAACGTAGAATGCACGATTAACTGTTTGCTTTTTAGGTACAAATTCTTTATAGATCGCATTCTGTTTATCTAAAATGATAATCAGCATGATTTTGATTCTGGATTCTTACAAACGGATTTTTTTGGGTCTTGGTGATGATTTTCCAATCCATTGCATGCTCTGTCGTTTCGTCTCTGGATCGTACTGAAACACCCATGATTCATCACTAGTGAAAATACAGCTAATAAAATTTGCATTTTCGACAAGTCTGAACGAAGTTTGCGCTTGATGTAACTCTTCTCTGTTTTTGCTCATCCGTAAAACTGTGTGAGACGAACTTTACGTAGATCTTCTTCTTTCCTAAATATTGATGTAATATTTGTCAAATAGTCTGCTTATTGTTGTTCAACTCAGCTGTCATCATTCAGAGGGCCATCCGATGATCTTTTTCCACAATTTCACAATTTTTTGCGATCGAATCCGTATTTCAAAAGATCGATGAACGTCCAGTTCGAGCGTCATCTTGAAAATCTTCACATTCATCTTTAAAACGTTTTAACCATTTAAACACAATAGTACGACTTAAGGTATTATAATCGTACATAGTTTTCAACATTTCATAAATTTCTGTAATTTTCACTAATTTACAGAAAAAAATAACAATCAGTCGTTGCTCCACGACGACTGACAAAAACACAATGTACGTCCTAACTTCCAGCACAATAATTAACAGCTGTTTGATCTTCGCTTGATTACCCTCTATTGATAAAACTGTGAACTATTATATGCTGCTTTACTTTGGGTTTAGTTTCACGTGACTGGTGCTGCAGCTTCAATCCAGCATTGATAAACCTCGTATATATAATTGAAATGGCCATAACAAAAGCAGTATATCAACTATTTCGATTTTTTTTTAATAGCAAACAAAAATGCGTTTAAATAAAAAAAAATAATTAATGTACTTTTCAAGAATAGATGTTTAATTCCCACAAAATGTACAAAATATGCTGATCATAAGTTCAATAATTGTTTAATACTAATTCTGATTATTGGTTATTGTATTTTGATAGCGATATCGTAATCTTCGAGCGCTAATGTACAGAAAAAATAGATTTCATAAGTTTAAGATATAGAAATATTACACCTGAGTAATAATCAGAATTAAGTTATTGAATATTATGATTAAAAAATAGTACGTGGTTAATGAAGAATGAACATTGATAAATGAAAGTTAATTTAGTCACAATGGTAAAAACTAGAATTATGGCTTAATTAATGTATTAATTTTGACAAATTAATTAAAATTTTATTTCTTTAAACATACTTCATCAAATATTTTTATTAATGCTTCTTTTCTCTGAATAAATTTAAAAATTCCTCACAAGTATAGCTATGATTTATCTTGACTTCCTATTATCATTTACAATGTTTCTATACTTAATCTATTTTCCGCAACTTCAAAAATCGTTTATTATTGAGAAATTTCTATATAAATTGATTTCCAGAAAGAAATTTTCTTTTTCAATTAGTAATTTTTTCTACCCATCGCACGAGTTTTCTCAGGTTATTTTATTTTTATATAACTTTTCTGCTATACAATGCTAACTTGTTTTACTTAATAAAAACATCATTATCTATCATTTCTTAATGATTTTACTCCATGTTTAAATTATTTTCGAATTTTTTTGTCGTTCAACTTTATTTTTAATAACATCTATTCAAAAATATTAATCTCCTTAAAAGTATCTGTTCATTTCATTCTATATATATATAAATTTATTTAGAAAGCACAAAACAAATAGGAAAGTTGTCGATGATAAGTATACGGATACATTTTAATAAATTAATCATATATATTAAATCGAATCTATTTAAAAATTAATAGATTTATTTGCTGAAAGCAGTATAACAAAGTATAAAGCAAAGAAAACAATACACGTAAATAAGGTAGTACAAATTATTTCAAAATAGTACTATACTGATAAAATCAGTACAAATAGTTATCTTAATAAAATATCATTAATGATTAATTTTTTTAGCTGAAAAGAGAGACTACAATATAAATATAGTATATTTATATTTTAGTTAATTTTCTAATGTAAAATAACTTAAATGCTTTTCAACAAACGAAATGGCTAAATTTTTAAGTATACTACCACAATATTATATAAAAATGATCTGTTATCAGTGTCCAATTTTCTAGAAATCAACAATATTTTGTTTGCTGTAAAAATCTTTAGAAATTTTTTTACGTCAACTCTCTCTCTCTAAAGAAATTTTTTTACGTCAACTCTCTTTTATCACTTTCTCAATAATACTGAAAATTGTAAACATGTTTATGGATGACAGATAGTTATCTGTACTACTGTACTACATACAATATATTTGTAGACGATATTCGATACATACATGTTGAAGAAGATATCCAAAAGAGTAACTTAAACTGGAAAAGAATTGATTAGAAAAAATAATATATGTACGTATATTATTTTTTCTAATCAATTCTTTCCCTCGTATGTAGATATTTCCAACAGTAATATTTTCGACAAAAAATAAACGTTATACCACAAAAGAATAATTCGGAAATAAACAGTACAAACAATTAAATACAAGTAAACAATATGTAATAAACTGTCCTAATACATATTTTAGTTATTAAAAAAAAAAACTGTTTTAGTTGTTACGTATTTGAAGAGATTTTTATTTATCCTCCCAGCAGGTGAGAATACTAAATGTAATTCAAATAGAAATCGATGACTCAAAAGTCTTGTGATTATATGAAAATACACTGATATTCTCGATTTGTTTATAGGCAAAACAGTTTTATCACTTGGTTTGAGTCATTATATTTCCTGTGTATTTAAAGTTCGTGCGAAAAAGTATAATAAAAGTCTATATTATTTTCGTATACCACACACAAACATATATATATATATATATATATATATATATATATATATATATAGTGGGAGGAAAAATTATGCCAATCTAATTTTTACACATTTCTGGTAAATATACTTATTTTGATAAATTAGTGTACCTTATAGTTATAATTTAATACTCCTCTCTCTCTCTCTCTATATATATATATATATATATATATATATATATATATATGTATATAATACTCTTGGTATTTACAGAAATAAAAAATAGCATTACACATTGCATATATATATATATATATATATATATATATATATATATATATATATATATATATATATATAGCGAAAAGTAGTTTAAAAAATAAGCACTGTACTGTAATTAAATATTTAACTAAAAATGAACTGAGTGGAACAGAAAATAGGAACAAAATAGTAATCGTTGATGGGAACCATACTCCATCATACATAGTTATAATATGTAGTTATCAAAAATGATAATGGCTAAAAATTTTCTGTAGACGGTACCTTAAAATGAAAAGCATTTGATGTTTGATTCATAAAGAGTGTTACTGCAGAAAATATAAAAATGAATAAACTATACCAAAACTATGTTATTATAGGTCTGTTCGATATGTACACTGAACTTACTCTGAACTGACTCTTGAATTTTATGACTTCACTCTGATATTCTTACTCTGAACTTGTTTTTAGTAAGGTTAAAGTAAGGTTAGAGTAAGTCATATGAATACTGTCAAGTTTGGGTGATTTGTTTATTCGATAGCGATTATCATAGATAAAGACTCGAGTTAGACAAAGATGCTCGCTTTACTCTAACAAAAAGCCAGAGTAAGTTCAGAGTAACAAATCCTCTGTTCTGAACTTACTCTAAACTCTTCGACGAAAATCCCGAGTAAGTTCAGAGTACATATCGAACAGAAAAGTGTAAAATTTCTTATTCCGAGTAAGTTCAATGTACATACTGAATAGACCTACTAAGACAGAGGCTGATAATGATGATGACGATGATATATATATATATATATATATAAATGCTATTTTACTTTTCTTTATTCTTTTCTGTTTTAAGCACGTTAACAATCAAATATGTGTTTTTTTTACATATATTTATTTTTTAGTGCCACATTTCGTTTTCTTAGATCAATTTATTAGAAAATTTTGAAAAAGAACCATGAAGAAGAACAAAGTACATTAGATATTATGTATACGGTTTAACTTTAAAAGACAATATGAAAACTGTTGTGGAACGTGTAAGAAACCATAGAAAACGTAAAGCGGTGGAAGACCGAAGGCAAATTTTAAAGTTCGAAATTGTATATTTTTCAACAATTTAAAACATTTTCACTTCTCTAACCCGATGTAATTCTATGTAAACTCTTGCGGTTGTGTACATATACAACCCCTATTTTTTTTTGTAAACGGAATTAAGAGCTTATCCACTAGATGACAGACGGTAATAAATAATAATGAAAACTGCAAAGAAGATTAGGTTTCGAATAAAAATTATTGAAAAATCATATTTTGATTTCATTCAAAAACAATAGAACTTTCCATGCACACACGATATATGTATATTATATATATATATATATATATATATATATATATATATATATATACATATATATATATATATATGTGTGTGTGTGTGTGTGTATTAACTTGGTGCAAAAATAATTGCGGTTTTTACCATTTTAAGTTTGGGGTCGATTTTTCTAGTTACTGTTCTCTCTGTTATACTCATGTGATACATAATTGTAAGCAATGAAATTACCACTCTGATTTCAGTTTATGTCTATTGTTTTCATTCTTGAGTATTATTGAATGTAACCTCTTAAATTAATCATGGAAAAAAAATTCGTGCGATTTTGTTGTATGAGTTTAAATTAGGACGTAAAGCAACAGAAAATGCTTGAAATAACTAATTTGTTTTTGGCTAAGAGTCAATTAGTGAACGTACAGCTCAACACTGGTTCAGAAAATTACGCAATGGCAACGAAAGCTTTGATGATGAGAAGAGTCGTGGACGTTCTTCAGATATAGACAACAATCATTTGAGAACCATTATTGAAGTGGACTTACATAAAACAACTTGAGAGGTGGCAGAAGAACTCAATGTTGATCATTCAACAGTTCGACATTTGAGCCTAATTGGTAAAACAACAAAAAGGTGGATAAATGGGTGCCGTATGAACTAAACGAACATCAAGCAATTTGGCGATACGAAGTCTGCCCTGCGCTTCTTTTACGAAAAAAATGATTCCTTTCTTAATCGCATTGTCACATCTGATGAAAAGTGGATTCTCTACAACAATCGGAAACGTTCATCACAGTGTCTAGACCTAGGAGAAGCACCAAAACAGTTTCCTAAACCGAAGTTTCATAAAAAAAGGTTATAGTCACTGTTTGATGGTCGGCAAGTGGTATCATTCACTACAACTTCTTAAACCCTGGTGAAACAATAACAAGAGAAATATATTGACAGGAAATTGAAATATTGAATGAGAAGGTACATCGTTTACAGCCAGCATTAGTTAATCGAAGAGGACAAATTCTTCTTCATGGCAACGCCCGACCACACGTCTCACAAATGACTTGAAAAAAATTAGATGAATGTGGTTATTAAACCTTGCCCCACCCACCTTATTCTCTGGACCTGTCTCTGACAGATTATCATTTTTTTAAACATTTGAGTAAGTTCATACGAGAGAAGGGTTTCAAA
The DNA here is from genome assembly GCA_034766995.1 of Acanthacorydalis orientalis. Taxonomy (NCBI): domain Eukaryota; kingdom Metazoa; phylum Arthropoda; class Insecta; order Megaloptera; family Corydalidae; genus Acanthacorydalis; species Acanthacorydalis orientalis. The sequence goes on along the minus strand of CM068318.1, from coordinate 25,547,422 downwards.
GATCAAGAATCATCTCAAAGCGCTTTCGATGAATTCATTAATTCCAGGACTCCAAAATTCTATCTTGTAGGAATAAACAAAATTGTTTCCTGCTAGGAGAAATATGTGCAGACAAATGGTCTTTATTTTAATTAATAAATATAATTTTTAAATTATATATATATATATGCATTTTTATACTTGATACGCAAAAACCGCAATTATTTTTGCACCAACCTTATATATATATATATATATATATATATATATATATATATATATATATATAACATTCATTACTTCATATTCAGTAATTCGATTGTAATTTTTATTAAATCGTTCCAATTCAATGACAGACAAAGAAGACAATATTGAAAATAATTCAAAATGTGTGCAAAACTACAAATAAATACTACAGCACATTTATTTAAATGGGCGCGTTATTTTGAAACAACCCTCGTAAATAATTCACAGCGTATTATATATACCACGGTATTATAAATGATCACGTGTCGCAGCATAATTATAATTTTTACCAGCGAAATGCATGCCGCTCACTAACTTTGCATCGTACAATTTTAGACCATGCGATGCGGATTAAGGCATGCATTATGAATTTCTACTTTTCGTGTGCACGCAGCCCAATGAACGATATATGGTATGTACGTACGTATGTATGTACGTTTTCGTCCACGGACTGAACTAGATTCGTTTTAAACGAAGTCGCACATCGGGCACAAAGTCCAATATGTCTCTTAGATCGAATGCGAAGAAGATGTACACGTTCTAAATCAGTACGTGTATCGCGAGAAGGTCATTCGACAGTTTCGATATAGTTTGTTTATCGCACGGTTGCTATGGTAACTGTGGTAAGCAGATAACGGCGACGAAGACCGCGTGCCACGGTCTGGCGACGATCCACGCACCTGAATGATGAAAGCGGACGATGTTTCGGCTCTGTATAGCGAGCGAGGTAGCTATTGTTAGTATCGCGTGTTCGTCATGCTATATATATACGTGCGTGGTTTACGTTGTATGTGTGTGAATTATAAGAGGGATGAGACAGATGGAACAGTTTATCCAGTAGGACTCGAGGGAATTTCATTTTAAAGGGCTGGTACTTTATATATCTATATTAGAACTCCATGCGTAGGTATATTTTATAGAAAACAGAATCAAACCATGCCTGTAAATGATAAATCTTTAAGTGCGCAGTAATAGTTCATTGATTGATGTACTGACACACTTTCAGGTTTTATTTTTTATACTGCAGATTAAAATTAAACGAGCACTGATCAATTTTAGAAACAACTCTAATGTTTTCATTTACTTTAACTACTAGTTAGGAACGTATGGCCTATATCGAAGTTTCCTATGAGAAACTTGATTTGATTTACATACTGATTATAAATCTATCTATATATATATATATATATATATATATATATATATATATATATATATATATATATATATATAACATATATTTGATACACAAACGACAAAAGTTATTTTATATTGTTTATTATATGAGGTTTATAAAATGACAATAGCAATCAAAGTATTATTACTGCCCTTTACAGCTACTTCAAAGAAACTCGGCCAAGAATTTTTAATCTACAATGTGTCCTATTACAAAAAGGATACCAACCGTCAGTTTAAATTGTTCAAAATAACAAGAGTTCGCATTTTTTACATTATTTCTATTTGAAAATAATCTACATCGACAAATATTTTGTACGCTTTTTTTACCACACTATTTCTTGATAATCTTCATATTTTTTTTGCAATGTACTATTGTATAATTATTTTTAAAACTATCTATATTTATTTTATTGATTATAATTACAAATATTTAGAATATATTTTCTTTACTACAATCCAAAAAAGACAATCAATTTGTTTTAAACTGAAATCTTATAAAATTCAAAATTTAACCCTTTCCGCACCATATGGTATATCTACACACACTCTACACACGACCACATTTTTTCGTACTTCTTACAACATTTAATTTCTGTTTTAAGTTTTATTCTTAATTACACTATACAATTTTAACACATATTTGGGTTATGTAAGAAATGTTTTGACTCTAAATTTTTAATAATTGATTATAAATAACATAATGGTATATATATATATATATATATATATATATATATATATATATATATATATATACTTTATGTATATACATACATATATATATATATATATATATATATATATATATATATATATATATATACGTATGTATACATCAGGTTATAATGGAAAACTTTTACATTCTGCTATAAACATCCATGCTTTTTATAAAGAAAGAAACTGTTTTGAGATTTCATGCAAAATATATTTATAATTTTTTTATACTACTAGATTTTTTATTTTTCCTGTGAATAGAAATATGTCATACTCATACATTTTTTCATTCGAAAATTAAATATGATGCAATAAAGGGTTAAATTTGGGGGCCATTTAAATAAAAAAATAATAGAAATTATATTTAGTTTTAGTTTAGTTCATGTATTTATTTTCAGTTGATTAAATAAATTGTAACTTTTTCAATTTATTGACCAAATGCAACATTGAGTATTACATTATAATTTCTTTTATGTGTTAATGCTGTAAATTTTAAACATTTATTGATAAGATTTTTTTTATTAAAAGTAACGATATATTTGTTTCTACAATCTATTTTCCTGTGAATATTGGTTTATTAACTGAAGTTTTGCTAGTGTAATAGAAGAAACAATTATGTTTTATTCAACTAGTAAAAAATATTGGGTTGAAACAAAAATTCTTAGCGTTTTTAAGGTGAAATTCAAAGGAAGTGTTTATTTATTTGTACTTATATTTATTCTAGTACATATGTGCCATTTTGATCTACCACCTTTCGCCATCTTTCACGTAGTTTCATAATTCCGTTCTCCCAGAACATGGCATCTTTCTGGGCGATGAATTGATCCAGGTAGTTTTCTGCAGGCTTCCAGGGAAGTGAAGTTTTTCCATTAAGGGAATTTTGTAGGGACCGGAACAAATAATTATATTATATGTATATTATAATTATATGTACTTGCGATTATTATTATTATCATAATAATAGGAGGTGTCAGAATGCAACCCATTACATTTCTGAAATATTATTTGAATTGAATTTTTACAGTATGTGGCGGAGTAAGCATCCCCGTAAGATATTTTTGTAATACTATGGTTTATTTTTTGCCCAATAAATTTTATTTCAATGCTAGAGATAAAATATTTAAACTTGAAATTAGCTAAATTCATTGCAGATATATACAGGTTTTTTTTATCTGGACGTAATTTTTATAAGGCCAGTAACGAACTTTACAGAATTGCGCTCATAATAAACATTGGGTAGGAACAAAAGATCGTAGCGTTTTTAAGATGTTATTCAAAGGCAGTGTTTACTTATTTGTACATAAATTTATTCTAATACATATTTTCCATTTTAATCCACCACCTTTCGCCATATTTCACCGTCCTCACAGAACTTGAAATCTTTCTGGGAGATGAATTGATCCAGGTAGTTTCTGCAGGCTTCCAGGGAAGTGAAGTTTTTTCCATTAAGGAATTTATGTAGAGACCGGAACAAATGGTAATATGAAGGTGCAATACCAGGTGAATATAGCGAATGAGGTAGGACGTCCCAGCCAAACTGTACCAATTTCTGACGGGTCTGCAAAGAGATGTGAGGTCTAGCGTTGTTTTGGTGGAAAACGATTCTCTTTCGATTGGCCAATTTTGGTCGCTTTTGATCGATTTCCGCATTTAATTGATCGAGTTGAGCACAATACTTCTCCGAATTTATCGTTTGATTATTTGGGAGAAGCTCGTAATACACAACACTCTTTCAATCCCACCAAATACACATCACCTTATTCGAATGAAGACCCTCTTTTTGAGTGGCTAACGGAGGCTCATTTCGTTTTCCCCAAGACCTGTTTCGATCCTTATTCTTTTAGATGATCCATTTATTATCGTTCGCGATTAATCGTTTCAGAAACGGGTCGTTTTGGTGTCTTTAAGGAGTGACTCACTGATAGAAATGCATTTAATTAAATTTCTTTCAATTTAATTATGAGGCACCCAAAATAGCAGCGATTCACGTATCCAAGTATCCCCAAATGCCTCACAACACTAGTATGAGACACCTGCAGTATCTCTGCCATGTTCCCTGTCATGTAACGTTGTTTATTTTCAATAAGTGTTGGAATTTTGTCATTATCAACAACTGCAGGCCTACTGGAACGCTCTCGATCTTACAGATCGAATTTGCCACCTCTGAACCGAGCGAACCACGTTCAAAAAGTATTACTAGCTACGGCACCTTCTTCATAAACGGCGGATACCTTTTTTACTATCTCTGCAGCGCTTTTTCCTTTCCGGAAATAAAATAGCATCAAATGACGAAAATATATCTTATATTCCTTCATTTTCAATTTTAAATTTAAGACTTAAAATTTACAAAATTGCACAAAAATAGCAGAGAAAGAAACGTTGAAATGTAACCTGTCAAAATGACATATATGAATTTGTCATATAATCGAGCTGAGCACGAAACTGCAATTAATTACATCTATCAGAAAACACTACAAACTTTGTTCCAACCAATAGATGCAATGATCCTAAAAAAAATAAATACCTTTCGACTTTTGAATAATAAGTTGCAATAATATAAACTCGTGCTATGCTATTACTCAATAACTATACAAATATAGTTCTTCTTCTTCTATTCAGACTATTGTGTAAATTAACAAATTTATTCTCTTTGAACAATCCAGTGCCTCTTTTTGCCAAACATTAAATTTTGTTTCCTGATATCCTTATCACGCCTGTTCACTTGTCTCTTGTTAATCTTCTTTAAATACTTTAACTTTCAATAAATAATCCCTATTTTCAATTTGTTTATTTTTTATTGTTACTACACATCCAACTTTTCTCTATTTTAAACTATACATTTCTTATTATGTCTATAACTTATACTCATTTACCTATTCTTGCTTATCTATATTATCAAAAGTCAATGCATTATTTCGGTATTCAAGATCAATATTTCTCTTCCATATATAAAAAAAAAAACAGAGAATATACCGATAAATAGTAGATTTAAATAGTAGATAATTTTAAATAATAGTTTAGATAGATGATTCATTCAACTGAACTCTTTCAAATTTTTATTCTCCTGATAACTTTCTCAATGAATCAGCTCGTAAATTTACAGACCAAATAAAAATTTCATTATTTATAAATTTTCTCCATATAAAAAAAATAAGTACTAAATTGTTCACGATTCATGTTAAGACCTATTTTTTCATATCTTTCATTTAATTCTTCAATCATTTTCTTTATACCTTCAGAATTATTTACAAAAACAACATCCTCATTAAAAAGGAAGTAACTTTAGTGTTTCATTTTAGTTTATCAACGTTCAATATACATATATATATATATATATATATATATATATATATATATATATATATATATATATATATATATATATATATATATATATATATATATATATATATATATAGGAGAATGAATGACACCTGCTTTGAAAATGTTTTCATTTATCAAGATCATCAAGGTCATCAAGATAGTAATAAAATCTAATTAGCATATTACTATTGTTATATCATGCATTATTTTTATACTACAAGTATGTTAATATACGAATGTATAGGGAATTTAAAAACAATTATTTGAAAATGGTACTAATTTTTAATTTTATTGGCATTTTTAATTTCTCGGTGTTTTTAAAATGTAAATCAGAAATATTACTCCATATATATATATATATATAGAAAGAGACGTAATAGGATACATTTTTGAACTACATGTATTAATATAATTAAGTGTTTTTATTATCTCTCTTATTTAGAGGACTTTACTTACAAAATAATCGTAGTTATAATAGTAACAAATTACTAAAAGAATGTATATGTACATATCATGGCTTTAAAATTTATTAATGTTGTTACTTTATAATCAAGTCGATTTAAAAACAAATTTTGTAGTATTAAATATGATTTATTTTTTTATGGATGATACAGAACATTTGGACGTTGTTGCGTTCAACAATTCATAATTATTAGTGGACTGGTATGTGATTGTAATCTTAAGCCTGGTGCTCTCCTGTCCAGTGATCTCATAGATGTCCGACACACACTAAAGCTCCAATAACCATTCTTAACCTTAACTAGTGAAGCTTGAGTCACTGGATCTATATCCGACATTCTCTGAAAAATTAATTTCCACTTCCTACATCCCTTACTGAGCAGTATAGTGGTTTACTCATTTACATCATTTAATGAATAACTTAAATAACGAACAGATATTTTAAACAAAGCTTAGAAGCCAGGACAACAGAAATTACTACGAATTAGGAAATATAAAAGTGCCCAAGAAGATACTGTGGAATAGTCAAGTGTAATAAAAGGCATGACTGAAATAACTTCTTAGCAGTTTCAATTCCTAATGAATTAATCTTGAAATCTAATCCGCATTAGTAAAAAAGGGGAGACGTACACCAACAGGATTTCATATTAAAACTGTTGTTTTAATACTCATATATTAATTTTATACATATACAAACAACAGTAAATAGTCTAAAAAATAAAAAAATATAAGAATAAATATAAAAATATTCATTTTTTATGGAAATTTGCTTCTTTAAAGCTTAAAATTTATGTTATTCGCTGTAGTTTACCTTTCTCGCCTTTCAAGTATTTAGGATCCGAATAATTTATACCCCTTGTATTCCTTTTAACTTACTCTAAACGTACCTACGAATAAATGGGATAAATAACAAATCGTTCAAATTAAAAAAAAATAGAAGATGAAGTTGTCCTTGGATGGATTCACAGAGGCTAAAAATTATATATATATATATATATATATATATATATATATATATATATATATATATATATATGCATGCATGTGTATGTGTGTGTGTTCATATAGATTTTAGTTCACACACATTACTATACAAACATTCACTTTTATAATGTTTCCATTTCACAAACATACTGAGCAAATGTTTCTTTTCTAAGAGCTCTATTTCGTATCTTCTTTGCAACTATCTCCATTTTTTATTACAGGCAAAATCTAACTATCCAGTGCATCTCCAATAGAAAATTGTTATATATCTATCTATATCATTATTATTTTAATTAATTTTTTTTGGTAATTAAATAATCAAAACCCAAAGTGTATTTGTATGTTGAACTATAAAATATATTTTTATTCATTCTAGGTATTTGTATATGTTCTTTTTTTAAATTTCACATTGTATATATATATATATATATATATATACATATAATATACATGTACTTACACATATACTTATACATATATATATATATATATATATATATATATATATATATATATATATATATATAAGTAGTACGGCAAGTTATTGACCAGTGTTGTTATTGATGTCATATCAGATTTAAATTACCTAGAATACATAATAAGTGTTGATCTCTAAACTTACACAATTTAATTAAAAATCGTTTTCTATTAACATCGTTACATAGATTTCTTTAGCAGCAATGACAGAGAATATGTAATTAGAACATATTTTAAATGTAATTACATATAAAAACTAAATGTTTATAGTTATATCTTTATATATCTATTAATAAAATTGGTTAAACAAAAAAAAAAACAAACCCAACTCACATCAAATTACATAAATGTTGAATTATTAACCTAATATTTGTTAAATAATATAATTTAAAGTAAATAAAAAGCTTAATAAATAGATATGTTTTAATTTGATCAAATATGGTTTACTTTTGAAACTATATTTTCCTGATATTGATTGAGTTGAAACGAATATTTTACACATTATCAAAGTGTTTAATTATATTAATGATAATAATAACTGATTTACTAAAATACTCAGAAGTGAACCATAGGTATACATAAATTAAATCATGTGGATTTTCTTATGAATAAAAGTGTTAGAACTTCGTCACACTTTTAAAATTTGAAATACATGATTTGATTAATTATTAAACACTCATCACTTTCTAATCATATATTTAATTCCGCTATAAAAATGATTGAAATATTAAATTTCATATTATTTTTATATAATAAAATTGAACTAGGATTTATAAGTCTAAAATTTAGTTCTGTGCCTTTAAATAGAATCAATCATAATTGTTTTAAATTAAAATATTTTCTTGTCAATTTAGGATTTTGAAGTACTAACGTTTAAAAACATTATATATCTAGGTCAAATAGTTGGCATAACCTCACAAAACAGTAACGTTAGTGTCCCAAAAGCAGGACATTAGGCATTGTATACTTTTCGCATTCCAGTTGAAAAAAATGCTACCGAATCCGCAATAATGATTTGTTCAGCTGCACGTTGTAACTACTGTCTTCATTGATAAAAACTTTCTTCGTGTTCTTGAAGTTGATTCTGTTGTTCAAATTATCCTGATTTAAAACTTGTAGTTTTTCTTCGCTTTGGTAGTCCATTACAACGAAAATTTTATTTTATAAATACTACTCTACATTAACATTAAATAAAATCTCTTATAGAAATTCAGATATTAGATACAAAAATTAATTTTGTGCCTTAAAACTGAATCAATTATAACTCAGTTTGTATAACCTCACAAAACAGTAGCGAATACGATGGTGTCCGAAAAGCAGTATATTATGCATTGCATACATTTCGCATTCCAATTGAAAAAATTCTCCCGAAGCAGCGAGAATGATTTGTTCAGCTTTGGGGGAAGATGTGACACATAAAACATGCAAAAAATGCGAAGGTAGTGGAAGAGGTTCGAAAATGCATTTCATCGACTCAAATCGGGAATCTTTTTTTCGACAATAGATTCGTCACTTAGACGACTGATGAAGCAAAGTTATGAAAAATAATGGATGGTATTTTGAGGATTGAAATGTATTCCATTTTTTCGTAAACATTCAATTTCTATAAAAAAGCCACCGACCCTAATATTATAGAATATTGAGAAAGAATGCAAATTAATCATAGTTAATTAGTTAAAAGGAGACCATCTGAAATATTGTAAAAAGAAACGGTTCTATATAGTACAAACATTCTGGTAGGATGGGAGAAAGTCGATTTTCTAGAACAGCTTTGGAATAGATTATTCAAAAGAGAAGAAAGCAAGGAAGCTCTTAGAACGATATAGAATAACATCATAAAAATGGCAACGAAAAGAGAATTTTTATCATGAGCAATGCAACAATAAGATAAAGTAGAAAAAGTTGAAGGATTGGCATCACCGATACACTATAAAACCGATTTATATAAATATAAATATATATATATATATATATATATATATATATATATATATATATATATATATATATACATAAACTAACACACATAAATGCACACAAGGACACAAACACACACACACATATATATATATATATATATATATATATATATATATATATATATATATATATATATATATATATATATGTACATACATACATATATAATAAACTTGAGAATCTTAAAAATCAAAAATATACATTTTTTTTATTTAGTACACTGTTCTATGAATACGAAGTAAATAATGAAAAGGTGAAATAATTCAATTATCTTGCTTATATAAATAAATTAATAGCTCAAGTTCCAATAAAAAATATTTGATCAAAAATAATACTAGTAATTATTTAATAGTTTGTAATTTAATATATACTGATGTGTTTCAGTGGTAATGCTTTCCGCTTGTGAGGGCATTGATATTATATATATATATATATATATATATATATATATATATATATATATATATATATATATATATATATATATATACATGTGTGTGTGCGTTGTGTGTGCCTATGTGTATGTGTGTGCATGAATGTGTGTCTATTGATAATAGTATCATCGGAATATACACCATAAGAAAATCAAACACAACATGAATACACGACAGAAAGACATCAGCGATATTTTAATAAAAGATAATATGACTAGCCAATTTTATGGATTATTTATATCTTTCATGTCATTTACATGTATTGTACATTACTATTTTATTATTTCTAAATAATTTTAATAACATCAGATACATAAGTATAATGTATGTAGCAGATAATTTGTGTAAACAGCTACCAGTGTCCAGTTATCATTTTAAATCCGCAACTGTATATTGTACAATGAAGATGATTCTATTGTAATCGAAATGTATATTGAAGAAATATCCAACAATAAATATAGATTCTTTATGGTGTTATGAGTTGTAAAATGAATTACCTACTTCCTGTACTATTAAAATAACTGGTTGAATAGTATTTTCTACTATACAAAATATATTAAAAATGGTTATTTTTTAAAAAAATTTCATTCTAATTTCTGCACAATTTGAATAAAAAATTAATATATTTCTGAAAAGAACAAAATTTTACAGTAATAACAAAGTCACTAAGTTTGCTATAACTTTTTCATCTCGTTATAAAATCATATATTTATATACATAATATTGTTTTTATTTAAAAAGATTACTTTTATTCTATTTTATAAAACAATTAAGATAATGATGTTATTGATGAATGAATAACACTGGTATTAGGTCGAAGGAAAAATAATTACGATTTATGACCTTCAAATGCATATACATTTTTTTAATTTAATCGTAAGTGATTCATAACTGTTGGGTAACTACCGCCTAACTTTTGTACAAGCTCTCGAATTGTTGTGCGTGGTTCTGATTCAACTAAGGCCTTCACATGGTCGTTATGAAGTGAAGAAGGACCCCCTCGATATTCTTCATCTTCAAGGCTCTCGTCCCCATCACGAAATTTTTGGAACCATTATTACATTGTACATTCTTTAACAGTATCCACACCAAAAGCATCGTTTAGTTTACGGGCAGTTCTGCTACTTTCCTATCCGTTTTGAACTCATACGAAAATTGCTCTTATTTGCTTCTTTACCATTTTTAATTCAATAGCTCAATTGCAAGCAAAATTAATAATAAAACAAAAGTCGATGTTATTAAAATAATGATCGAAAAATGAACTTTAAAATGATGTTAACATGAAAGCGGTGAAATAACACTTTTATTGAAAAAAATAAGGTCAGAATGCAGAAAACAAAAACTGCAATTATTTTCCTACCAACCTAATACCTTAAACAAATTGAGCGAAACATGTTTAAATATGATATTTTTGTTAACATTTTGTTTTTTATAGAACCTATTCTTAAAGAATTTGTAAAGAAATATAAATAACAATTGTTTCAATTAAGTGTAAACGAATATTAAGCAAATAAAAGAAAAACATTTCTCAATAGCCGATTCGTAATGAACAACACCCACAAATTAGAAGATTAGTACAGTTTGTGTTAAGATATGCGCAAGTATTGTTTGTGTCTTATTTTTTATTCTTTTTTTTTGGAATTTCGAAGAAAAATATGATTCTTTCGCAGTATGTTTGTTGTTTTGATGATTTTATCTGATGACAATAAACGAATATCTTTCACTAACGTATATGTTGTTTTCTCTTCAGGTGACTTATCGACATCAGTGTTTCATGCAGTGACCGCTAGCAATTTGCTCCGGGCTACTAAAAACCTTTCAACGGTCCTGACTGTACGTTCGTGTGTCTGTCCCTCTTTCTACATGGGTGTTTTGCGTGTGCCTTTGTATGTGTGAATGTGTGTAACATTCGTGTGAGTAATATGTGTGTGTGTATGTGTGTGTGTCCGGTGGCGTGGCCGTTCTCGTTTGACGACGACAACGACGATGGCAATGGCGGCTTGCTGCTGCGATGGTGGTACGGTGCATGATTGAATGTCGTGCACATGGCGTGGGTAGGCGGCGGCCGCGGGCACCGCCATCCGGTGTAAGTCGGGAGACAGGAGCCAGCTGCGTGTCGCGCCACTCCGCACCCCCCGCGGCTGTGCGTCGCCGCGCTACTGATCGCGGGCCTCTCGACTGACGCCGTGTTATACGCACATCGTGCTCTATCTTTAAGGCAAGCCGCACACCGATGGAACACGAAACGTGAAATACGTTTCACAGGATGAATATAATGTATTTTAATGGATATCTACAGAGCAGTGACATACACTTAGAGTGTGTGAATAGAAACGAACCGTGCGAAACTGATGAAACCCAATCCAGTTTCTTGTAAAAAAGACCACAAAATTTAATCCATTGCTATATTTAACGTAACTTCATACAGTGAAGCTTAATCAAGTCGATAACTTTTGAAAGAACATTGAAGAAAACAAAAAAAAACCATAAAAAGGAAATTTACATTATTAACTTATTTCTCATAAAATCTTTACAAATATATGTTTCAAAATAAAAATATCCATTATCTCAAAAACTGTAAGTTACATATTAAAATATATTAAAATTATAGAACGTTTACATTTTTTAATTTTCAAACGAAATATTTAAAGAAGTACTTTAAAAGCAGTGGCGTTCTTGACTAAATACGTATAAAATGCGCATGTAATATATATATATATATATATATATATATATATATATATATATATACATATAATTATTTTATAAAAATAATTTGTAATATTTGATATACGTTTATATTATTTCCTTACATATATATCTCTAGTATTATTTTTATCTGAATAGCAATTTAAAGAAAAAGTTAACTTCACCAACAAGAATATCGACTTAACAACATTCTCTGTGCTGTACTTAAATAATTCTTATTATTATTTATATTATTATATATATATATATATATATATATAATTTTATATTTATAACAATTGTTATTTTATATTTCTAACTGAGACAAAGTGCATAACAATTATGAACATCCGCATATTCTAATTATACAATATCAACATAAAATTTGAAATGACAGAGTATAAATTATATTTGCTTTAACTTTTCATAAACATTTATCATTAAATATATATATATATATATATATATATACATATATACATATACATATACATATACATATATATATATATATATATACATATTAAAAGTTCAATACTTATTGCTTATTAAATAAACACACTACACATAACATAAATTCCATTTTAAACTTCAAACAATCGCCAATAAAATTTATTAGAATAGCATTTTACATACATATCTTCATTCACATTATACAGTTATATTATTTTTTCACAATTTTTTAAAAATATTTTTATGGGTTTAAAATTTTACTTAATATTACTCAAAAATCGATTTTTCGAAAAAAACAAACATGATGATTTACTGATTATTTTAATTTGAAATATATTTATTTTTTATTTCATATTCGTGAGCAAATCAAGTAATTATTAAGCAAATAAGACATTTATATATCAAATATTATATAATGATTAAATTAGTTCGATTTATATTTTAATGAAACTTACATTTTTTCGTCGAACTTATCGTAAATATCATATATATATATATATATATATATATATATATATATATATATATATATATATATATATATATATATATGTATGGGGGCGTCTTTGTGTAAAATGAATAATAATTAATTATAAAATATTTAATACTATTTTCTGATATTTGATTATAGATTTTGTCATTTAACTTTTCAATAAATTTCATTTTTTATAAACACTTTGAAATAGAAATAACTTCTGATGTCAAAATGTTAACATTACCAGTAAATATACTTATCAAGAAATGGTAATTAAAAAATATACAACACAAAAATTGCATTTCTGATGTTTATTGTTAATTAATTTTAATGATGATTGTTAATTAATTTCAGAGCCATCCTACGGCTGATATACCGTTTAAAAGAATATTTAATTAATAGGAAATGGAAACTTGTATTTTAATCTTTTGTTTTAAAAAATGGAGAATTATAGTTTTTTCTTTAAATATTACGTAAGATTTCTGTGTTAAAAAATCAAATTGTACATTGAAAATGAACAAAATGCACAACTTTGAATTATTCTTAGCAGAATTATCCAAAATTATACATTTTATCTGCATAAGATATACTTTTATATTAAAATGTAATGATACAGTTATAATTCTTCAATCTAAAACTAAAAATTATTATATTATAAAAATGGTACTAATGAATAAAATACATAATTTCATTATTTCAAACTGAGATTGATTTACAATTGAAACTGATTTGGTTTCTGTATTAACATTCGTAATTTTACAGAACTTTTATCATGAAGAGGATAAGTCATTTCTATATACAACCGATATGCGTTTTTAAATGTCATCATGTTTTATTTTCTACATGTATATATATATATATATATATATATATATATATATATATAATCCATTTCATCAGCGTTGAACTACTGTTCCCATCAGTACAGAAATTGTCATTCGTACGTTAGCCAATTACTAAAGACCCTTTTGGACTGTCACAGAAGACAATTCTGTTCGTACATTCGAAAGGTGCTGTTACGCGATAGAACCGTGAACGTGCTTACACCGCTACCAACCGTCGTGAGAGCTGCCCCTCGGCGCGCTAATGGACGAGCGAGTGTAGTATGAACGCGTCGCCCGTCGACCGGCCCATAGAGCCGTTTCGCGGAACCTAACGGGCACCCCTCGGTACCCCTCGCTGTACCGTGTTGTCGACGATCCAATTTCCACTGGCGTAGATATGGTGAACGTAAAATAGGCCAAAAAACATGTCAATAAGTTCTAAAGATCGACATGATGATATTGATCACCAGAGGAAATTCACTATTAAGATATGTGTACAAAAGCGTGTGATTAGAATCAATTTCATGTAAATGAAATTGAAACGAATAGTAATTTGAAAAATGATTAATGAATATTAAAAAAACCATATTAATTATTAATTATGCGATGCGTGAAATTCGTTTTTTTTTCGATTGAAAAGCAATTGTATGCATTTAAATTTATCAAAGTTTCAATTTGACTTTAGATTTTTATTACTGTATTTCACATATATTATATATTATACGTTGAATGTAATTGAAATTTTCATATTATTTGTAAATATCAAAATGGAAATTAAAGAAATTTAAATCATAGCACATATACTTTCATCTTGTATTTCTGTATCATTAAGTTAAGCATGTACTTTCTTTAAAACTCCATCCATTTGATGATAACACTGTTTTTTTTTTTAATTGCGTTAGTTTAATTAAAATAATAATAATTTAGACAGACATGAAAGCAAATTTGTATTTGGATATTCGTGGGATAATTTTTTTTCTGTTTTTAACAACATGGATTTTCTACCAATTACATAAAGAATAAAAGTATTAGAAAAAGACAATTTCCTTAGTATATTCATCAAACGAGCTCGTTATAAACGTATTTGATGGAAATATACATTATCTGAAACCCATTTAAATAACTGCTCGCTATATATATATATATATATATACGTGGGTCGTTTGATAAGTTCGGTAAATTTCTATGATATGGGACCATTATTCATTTGGTAACATCACAGCTATCAACAAAACATGGATCCACCACTACACACCTGAATCAAAATAGCAGTCAAAGCAGTGGACAACGATTAGTGATAGCGTGCCGAAGAAGACGAAGACCGTTTTGTCGGCTGGGAAGTTTTTTGTGATTCACAAGGAATCATCCAGATCGACTATTTAACGAAAGGAAAAACGATAACATGAGACTATTATGCAACAATATTGGACTGTTTGAAAGAAGAGTAAAAACAAAAACGGTCAAGATTGGCGAATAAAAAGAATGGTGCTCTTTCATCAGGACAATGCACTGTCCTACAAACCGACTGTCGCAATAACAAAATTGTAAAAATTAGGCATCGAATTGATGCCTCATCCACCCTATTCTCCGGAGTTGTCCCAGTGCAATTGTTCCTCTTTCCAAAATTGACAATTCGGCTCGAAGGAAATAAATTCTCGTCGAATAAGGAAGTCATCGCCGCCGTCAATTCGTATTTTCCAGACAAGCTGGACCAAGTATATAGCCCTCAATGAAGACTACGTTAAGAAATAAAATCGATTTTTTTTCAAAAAACAATATTTAACTTACTTTTTACCATACTTATCAAACAGCCCTCTTTCTCTCTCTCTCTCTCTCTCTCTCTCTCTCTCTATATATATATATATATATATATATATATATATATATATATGTATATATATATATATATGTATATATATGTATATATATGTACATATGTATATATATATATATATATATAAATGTTTTAATTTAAACAGTTTATCCCTGTGATACTAGAAATCCATTTGAAATTAGATTATTAATAGTTTAGTATTAATGTGTATTTGCTACACTTGTGATCCATAATTAACATTAATTGTTATACTATGACAATATCAGTTCAAAAAACTTTGTAATAGGTACTCCAGTAAGGTGTTCATTTATATAATATCTTGTATAATTTGCAAAGGTCAAAACAATAAAAGTGTAATATATTTGATTCTTTTGTAATTTTTTAAATTAACTATAGTATTTATTCAGAAATATCTCCAGTTTAAGGTATACTAGAGACTACGAATTTAGATAATTAAAAAGTGGAAACTTAAACGCAAAACTAAAATGTTTAATTTTTCAATATTAATAAACTAAGTATCTTTTTTTTGTAAACACCATTATTTATTTTTATAGTTTTATTTCAAATTCTAAACACAATAGCGTTTGAATTTCCAAAATTGCACCAATATAAATTAATATATATCACAGTATTATGATAACATTAGTGCAACGTTTCAACCGTTATTGCAGTTAACTAAAAGTGATGTTATTTCCGTAACACTACTTCCGTTGCATTCAAAAAAAAGTTTCCATGATTACAAGACTTGAAGTATTGCGAATAAAGGTGTTTCATATTAAGAAGTTAAATGTAATACATATTAGGGATAGCATTTTTATTCAATAAATTATTTCAGAGTAGCAACTTCACAACTATTAAGTTGGTAGCAAAATAATTGCAGTTTTTGTTTTCTGAATTCTAATCTTATTTTTTCCATGGAAATGTCATTTCATCGTGTTCATGTTAATATCATTTTAAAGTGTATTTTTAGGTCTGTATTTTGGTAACATCGACTTTGGTTTTATTATTAACTTTACTTCAAATTGGGCTATTGAATTAAAGATGGAAAAGAAGCAAATAAGAGTATTTTTTTGTATGTGTTCATAACGGGTGGTAAAAAAACAGAATCTTCTCGTTGCACAAAAGTTAGGCGTTAGTCACCCAACAGTTCTGGATCACTTATAACTACTTAAATTAAAAAACTGTATATGAATTTAAAGGTCGTTAACCGCAATTATTTTCCGCCAACGTAATAATATCATTTTTATTTTTTTTCAAAATTTCAACAAAAATTTTGTGTCAAAATTTGATAGCAAAAAAAAACCAATATGCATATTAGCATATCACGTTCAAATTAATATATGGAACTAATATCAAACTAATACAACTTAATAACTCAATTTAAGCTGTACTTTAATGACTTCAATATGATATCAAAAATTAATTATATGTCAAATTTAAATAAAGACTAGTTTTTATTTTTGTTATGAAGAGAGTGATTTCTAATAAAAATTAAATTTGAAAATTGTTAAAAGCTAATTGTCGAATGTTTAATATTTTATATAAACACGTGTGTATGAAATAAATTACATTTCTGCACATTGTAACTACAGTCTGTAATAAAAACTTTCTTCGTGTTCTTGAAGTTGGTTCCGTTGTTCAAATTATCCTGATTTAAAACTTGAAGTTTTTCTTCACTTTGGTAGTTCTTACAACATAAGTTTTATTTTATAAATACTAATCTACATTAATATGAAATAAAATCTCTTACAGAAATTGAAATATTAGATGCAAAAATTAATTCTGTGCCTCAAAATTAAATCAATCATAACTCAGTTTGCACAACCTCAAAACAGCAGCGAACACGATGGTGTTCGAAAAGCAGCATATTAAACATTGCATACTTTTCGAATTCCAATTGAAAGAAAAAATGGTGTCGAAGCTGCAAGAATGATTTGTTCAGCTTTGGGGAAAGCATAAAACACGTAAAAAATGCTAAAATAATGGAAGTGATCCGAAAATATTTACGAATTTATCGACTCTAAGACGCCATTTTTTTCGATTCCCAGTCGCCCGACAAATGGAGTAAAGTTAGACAAAATAATGGGGAATATTTTGAGGATTGAATTTTTCCGAAAACATTCGTTTTGTATAAAAAAGACAACACCGAATTAATTTGTACACTTAACATATAGTTTAAGACATAAAGATTCTTTTTTATTTAATATATATTCTATTAACGATGGTTAATCCTACTTTTAATGTGTATTTTTTTAAAAAAAAAAGAACAAATAAATAAATTTTTTAAAAAAATTTAATTCTATAGATTAACTCACAAACTGATTGTTATTTTTATTTGATGTTATCAAATATGAAGAATAACAAACTAAGTTTCAGATCAAAATATTAATAATTGATTATGAATCCTTTTGGTATTGGTTATCCGAGTTTTTTTATTATCCTAACACGAGGCTAAGATAATAGATTTTTTAGATTTTCAGGTACCTAGCGAGGTAGGGGTCGTCATAAAAATTCTTATTTTATCAAAATAGCACATTTTAATCAAACATTTTAGTTGAGGAGAGAGATTTTTTTACGAAAATGAATTTACTTCTTAACCCTTTAAGTTGGTAATCTGAGAGCGCCCGAATATCTACGGACGGATATATCCGTCATACCCACTTAAGAGGTTAATATAATAGCAACAACTAAAATATTTGGAAAGAATGTAATGAATATACCATGAAAGTTAATATTTTTACGTAGATTGGGTTTTAAATCGTGTTGTGTATTAATTCGGATTCATTTATATATAATGAAATGTTTGAAAAAGGAAAACAAGAAAAATAATTCTCTTCAAATAAATAATAAAACATTTAAAAAACATTTATTTAAATGTTTTAAAGTTTTAAAACAATTCCAAAACAGAAAATAATAATATAAGACACTTAATATGTAATAAACCTGTTAATAAATATCCTGGCTATAAAATTTAATTGTCATCTAATAATGCTATTTATTTATTTATTTATTATTGACTTAACAACTTTGCCCAATATATATTCAACACCAAGTAAACAGCTTTCCCTTTATTCTTATTATTTGTGTATTTGATGAGGGTAAACTGATACTTGAATCGCACACTTATTATACTTGATATTAACGATTAAATAATATTATACATATACATGTATATACATACACACACACACACACACATATATATATATATATATATATATATATAAATGTAAACATTACATTTTTTGTTCTACAGTTGGTAAAATTAAACATATTTAACTAAAAATATTCTGATATTGTTTGAAAAATGTATTGGGGGGGAAAATGTATAAATATGCATAAATACTATTAAATAAATACAAATTAAAAATATTAATAGAAAATTTAATATGTGATATTACAATTTATTTATAAATTTTTTATATTTTTTAGAGTCAAATTGATACTAAAAATCTTGATAATGTATTCCAAATGTTCATCAGTGAAAGAGGAATATATAATGTTTTTGTTTATAATTACAATTGTCTACTTCATATATACATATATATATATATATATATATATATATATATATATATATATGCATCCAAAAGTACTAATATATTCACTGAAACTTTTATTATATTTTTATACGTTTTAATATTCAACTTTTTGTAAAAATTCAGAAATTTATTTTTGCGAGATTGTTCCGATACACTGTCAAATACAAAATGTCAATAATATCATCTGCATATTTAGGTGCATTTAATTTTAATTCAAGGAAAACGAATTTTCAACCAGCTTTAAGAGATCTTTGCCTTTAGAAAATGCACATTTTTTTAATAGAAAGTTCAATTTTCTTCTCAGTTCAGCATATTTTTGCTGAGATCTGTTAGATCAAAATTAGAAAGTGATGTATTCCACCTTTCAAAAACTGATTCGAAAATTTTGACTTTTATTTTCAATGCACTCACTGGTTCATGCGTTTAGAATAAAAGTTGGGTTTTCCTGTAGTTAGATGTTGAGATTATTCAAATATGTTATAATATTAAATAAGAAAAAGAGAAAGATTGATATTGTTTACTCGAAAGAGGAATTTAACAATATTTAAAAATAAATAGTTTATCTAAATTCATATTTCAATGTTTTCGTAATAATACTTTTTTTTGTAAATAAATACTATTACAAAAAATTAACGCTGGCCGTAATATGTGCAGTCTTGAATTTAATTAAAATTATAAATATTTCATTTAAATTTCTATTCAAATACAATTATTAGGTCGGTAGGGAAATGACTTCAGTTTCTGTTATAAATTGGAAGATCATAAACCACAATTATTTTTCTACCAATCTAATACTTCCAATTTACATCTGTAAATAAAATCTTTTTAAATATAAACTTAGTATTCAACATCTACACCTCAAAAGTAAATTATCTCTGTCCAATATTTATGAAACTGAATTATATTATGATTGTATTTTTTGGGACTTAAACTAAAAGCCACTTGCACAAAGAAATGTAAAACTCAGAATTATGTCTTTGTACACATTAGTGGTTTCGAGGTAATATCGTAATTGAAATGTTCATAAACTACTATCAAAATAATTTATTATCAGTTATTAAATATTTTCAATAAAAAAAGTGTTACACAAGCGAATAGTGGGAGACATTTATTTAAGACATTTATTTCAAGAATTATGTATAAAGAGAATTTAAAATTTACTTATGATAATAAGTAATTCATATTATATATATATATATATATATATATATATATATATATATATATATATATATATATATATGTATAAAAAAAGAATATATGTGTATATTAGCGAAGGAATACATACTACACAATAGAGAAACTCTACAAGTTTTGCTCTGTAAAGTTTGAGCTATAGATCCTTAATATCAGTATTATAAGTTACTCAATATATATATATATATATATATATATATATATATATATATATATATATATATCGATAAGATATTATACTTCATGCTAATCTTCTTATACTAAATTGCTGTCCAAAATTAATAAATGTAAACACTGAAATATTCTGTGCAATAACATAAGAAATATTGTCTAAAAATTAATATTTTTGGCGGTTTCGAAACGAGAAGTTATAAAAAAATAATATAAAAGGTATACTTTTCTTAAACATTTTAAAAAAAATATTCTTTATTTAGATTAATTTTATTTGTTTAAGTTATTTTGTTATTTCTTACTAATGAAACACATTAAATCTTCACTCAAGTTAACGATTCATATTTTAAATAATAACTCTGTATCCAATGTTTGGACCTAAAGTTAGACATAGTGGTCTAAGGATACAAGTTGTTAGTTATTTGAATAAAGTGATTTTTTTTCATTAATTTGACAATCAATTACTGAACATTTTTGGTCGGAAGCTTTTTTCTGATCTGTACGATTGATGAATGAAAAACCTAAAAATATGCTCAAGATAAATCGAACATAATAATAGAGATCTCTTGAAAACTAAACTATCAGCTATCACACATTTTTCGTTTTAGTCTTTTATTGAAGCCAAATACAAAACAACTGAAATGCAAGATTAAAATGCATTCCAGAATCTCTCAATTCTATTGAAAACAACATATTTAGCCGAATTCGTTCTATAATTTTCTCTTTTGGCAGATGAAATATTGAATAATAGAAATTATTTTATTCTTGAATGTTTATTAAACGATTTAAATAAATAAACTAGTATTTCAAACTATTTTATTTATACTAATACAATCTATTCAGTTCTATTAATATTTCACTTGAATTGTCGAGTATATAATATCTCTTTAGTTTTAAGAAGTTATATAAACACTTCCATTTATTTTCAGTGTCAATCGTTATATTTCAAAAAAATTAAACACTAACATTCCTGTTTGACATTATTATTAGAAACATTGTTTTGGGCAATTTTTTATTTATTTTGTTATTGAAGTTCTACTTAAAAGGTACAACTGAATAATACATGGAATTATATTTTAGGTAAAGATACATATTTGAAGAGTTCCCAACGATTAATATTGATCTTTACTCTAAAACAATATTAGTAATATTTAATTATCGTACTATCACCCATCATTTTCGATATTGTCATTTAAGTGAATGTGTATCTCAAAATGAGATTTATTATTTTATTCATAAATATTTTAAATTTAAAAATTGAAAAATCAAACCAAGAAAGAATTAGTATTTAAATTTCACTGTATCCTTGAACAAAGGTTAGTTCAAATATTGAAATACAGATATTATATCAATATTGAAAATATATAAAAAACTTATAAATTTTATTGTCACTGACTATTTGATCGAATTATTTTTTCATGTGAAATAAATCACATTGTATAAATGTTTAAACCAACTCTGAGATCATTTGGTAACTTTGTGCTCTGACATTGATGGGATTGTCATCAAAATGTGCATAAGTAGGAATCCAAAACAATCAATAACAAGTTATTGAATATTTTTGATCCAATATTGTTTGTATGGGTTGTAGGGTCAAAAAAATTAATTTGTCAAAGTCAAACTAATTGATCAATTTACTATATTTTTTTCTGCTTTCGTCTAAATTTAGTAATTTATTTACTTTATCATTAATATAAATGATAGTTGATTGTTTATGCTTATTAATAGAGATCGTCAGAAAAGATTGAATTCCATTCTTATAGAATTGAATTCTATATATAATATTAGTGATACCACTGAAAAGTACACTCTACAGACTAAATTATATACAAATACTAAATTGTACACTCTACAGACTATATTATCAATTAATAAAATTAATTTTAAGCACAACCTCCAATCCCAAAGCAAATATTTTTTTATATATACTGTAGTTTTTGAAGAAACACTCCATATTTGTATTATTTGATAATAATTATGAAAGTATATTAATATTTTGAAAGTAATAAATATACTACATTCATATTCACTAATACTTTAATAACTTATTCAACATTTTTGTAATTGTGGATAAAACATAATACATTTTCTTATATATAATATTTCATTGTAAAGAGTGATTCAAGTTAGGCATCCACATTAACAAAAACGCAAAAATTAAAAAAATCATGTTATTTTTTATTTACTATTTTAGTTCAATTCGATATAATTATGCATGGAAGATTATATCGTCCAAATTGCCACATGGTTCCTGTGGCATGACGTAATGCGCATAATACGTCGGCCGCTCTGTGTCAGTTATTTTGTGTCGTATTTCCTCTTCCAGCCCTGCAATCGTGTTCGGTTTGTTCTTGTAGACTCTACTTTTTAAATAACCCCAAAGACAGAAATCGAGAGGAGTCAAATCGTACGATATCGGTTGCCAATTGATGACGGCGTTTCGTGAGATCACGCGACCTGAAAATTTTGTGTGCAATAGTTTGTTTCTGCGCAATAGTTTGCTTGCGCACGATTGTTTCTTCTGCTGTGTGTCTGGTGGTACCGTCTTGTAGAAACCAGAGATCCTCGATATCCATATCTTCCAATTGGTCGTACAAAAAGTATGTTATCATGCTCCGTTAGCGAACGGCATTGACTGTAACAGCGTTTTCCTCTTCATCTCCAAAAAAATATGGGCCAATTATACCTTCAGACCATAAGCTACACCAAACCGTTATTTTTTGAGGATGCACTTGCTTCTCGTAAATCTCTGCTGAATTTTCCAATCCTCAAATGCGTCAATTTTTCTTGTTTACGAATCCATTGAGGCGAAAATGCACCTTATCACTAAAAACGATTTCCTTTGAAAAATTCACTCCTTGTTCATGCATCCATTCGGCAAACTCACGACTCTGCTGATGGTCTCTAGGCTTTAAATCTTGTGTTATTCGGATCTTGTAAGAACATAAATGCAAATAGTTTGTCAAAATTCGATGTGTAGTGCAGTACGAAAGACCCAATTACTGCGATCGTCGACGTATCGATGTGCCTGGTTCCTCGGACACACTTTCATGAACCATGGCAATATTCTCGTCCAAGCAGCCTACACAGGCATGCTGAGATGTTTTGATGTTTGCTTTTGTTCGAATTTCTTAATTAAATTCCGAATTGTGTGCTCAGAAGGTCGATTTTATATACCAAAATATGCGTAGTGTGCACTTTTCCTTTAACGATCATTTTCATAATAGGCTACAATAATTTTAATGCATTATTCTGACATGTATTGCTCCATGATTAATTTTATACATGTTTCTACTCTACAAAATCCACTTTAACATTGACAAATACTTTGATGTTTGAAAAATTTTCACCACTGTCATATACCTGCCAAACACCTTGAATCACCCTTTATAACATGACTCTAAAAATAACATTTACAATAGTAACTAAATAAAAATGGAAATAAAATGTAATTTTAATATTCTCTTTTACAAATGAATGTTCAAATAGTCCATTATTTAGTACGTTGAAGATAAAAAAAATCATCGCTGAAATGCGCATAAACCATAAAAAACTGAACAATAAATATGAATTAAACGATGAACATTTATTCAACATTCTGATCAACAAAATTGTAGTTTATGGAGAATTGAATAAATTGAAATAAAGTTTCAATGCAATTATGACAAAATTCGACGAATATGCTTAGGATTACTTTAAAAGTTTATAAAATGTATTTTGGAATACAAAAATATATTGAACAATGGATATTATAACATTATTAGCATATAATGGGGAAACAAGTCTCTTTATATAATATTAATAAGTCACATGCACGATATTAATTTATTTTCTAATTCAAAAATTAAGTAAAAAAAATATTTAACAATCCTGAAACGGTATTGTAAATTATATCTTTTTGATTCATTATGTATTACCATATTATTTATAACACAACATTAACTGGTAAATCTTGAAATGAATAGTTTTTGTACGTTTTTACATCTTAGCAGAGTTATGAATAAAATAAAGTATTAAATAAAAACCATAATAAATTAAGCAATTTAACAAAATATTAAAATCAGTCATAAACTTTAATAATGATCGCAATATAAAATTTATTAAGAAATTAGAATGCCTCTTTAAATTTTTCTTCAATAAAAAATACAATTTTATATATCAAAGTTCCTAAATTAATCTAAACATATTAAGACATGTTTATACTAAAGTATTAAGAAGTTTTTACTGTATAAAATAATAGTTTTCATAATTAATAGCATCATATTCAATAAAAATATTGTTTAATATGTGAATTATTGCAATAGTATACATCATTTGTTCTACTGTAACTAATATATATATATATATATATATATATATATATATATATATATATATATATATATAATGTATATTTAAGAATGAGGTACGCCACTGTTAGGCAGCGACCTAACAATATATCGCACTCGATGGCGGACCGTGTGTATTGCTGCCGTTACCAACTACACTACAACTACTCGATGACTGTGCCGCTGTTAAACGTACAAAGGAACTTCATAGCAGCACGCAGGGAAAAAACCCAGCGAGGATTAGACACGCCGAACTGGCTCCATGGTCGGCACCGTCGTGCTGCAGATAAGGCAGCCGCTGCTGCCCGTTGTTGCCGCTGCAGGCAGATCTCCGCTGGTCGGAATTTCCTTTCTCTTAGGATTATTATCGGGACTAGGCAATCGCCGCGTGAATAGCAAAAAGGTTTCGGGAGCCGACACTGTGTAGATGTACACTACTTCGTGGTGTAGAACATAACGCAGTTTATGCTGGTATGTTATATATGTGTATTGATGAAAACGTACTCAGTATAGAATATTGAAAGGTACGGTCGGTGACGGTGAACGTTTAATCGATGCTTGTTTGTACGATCTTTATTAATGGCGACACGAACGTACGTGCACGTATACACGTGCATATATATATATATATATATATATATATATATATATATATATATATATATATATATATATATATATATATATATATATACACATATAAATATATATACACACACACACACACATAAATTAAAAATAGAAATGTTAAATCATATAAGTAACATTGTTTCACTAAAACAATATAATGCTTATGTTACAAAAAACTAATGAATTGATATTACACACTCATTTTAAATACAAAAATATATCATATACCACACACATGAAACATAACTATGTACGGATATAATTTATAAAACTATCGTAACCAAACAAAGATAAAAGAATAACAAGCAACCAAATAGGTCGGACTGTTCAATCTGTCTGAGTTTGAAGTCGAGTTTATCACATGTTTATTACATTACAGTAAGCAATTATCTTGAACACTTAACAAGCTTGGAATAGGATGATGTTGCAAGACAATTCGCTCTAAAACGAATCTAATGCTTTATTTAACAAAGCTTTTAAAATATATTCAAAACATGTTTTTCATAAATTAAACATTCAAATTTATATAATAAATGTTTATAGTATTAGGTTGGTGCCAAAATAATTGCGGTTTTTATCATTTTGTATAAGTTTGGTGCAGATTTTTCTAGTTACCGTTATCTTTTGTTTCTTATACATCATTGTAAACAATGAAATTAGTACTACTGATTTCAGTTTATGTCTATTATTTTCATTCTTTAGTACTGTTAGATATAACTTCTTAAATTAGTCATGGAAAAAAGTAAATTCGCGCGATTTTGTTGAATGAGTTTAAATTGGGACATGAAGTAATGGAAACTGCTCGAAATATCACATTTGTTTTTGGTGAAGAGTCTATTAGAGAGTGTATATAACACTGGTTTCAAAAATTCCGTAATTGAAACGAAAGTCCTGAAGATGAGGATCGTGAAGGTCCTTCAGCTAGAGACAATAACGATTTGAGAACCATTATTGAACCGGATCAATGTAAAATAACTTTAGAGGTGGCAGAAGAACTCAATGTTGATCATTAAATAGTAGTCCGACATTTGAACCTAATTGGAAAAAACGAAAAAACTGGATAAATGGGTGCCGTATAAACTAAACGAATATCAAGCATTTCGGTTCGAAGTCTGCTCTTCGATTCTTTTACGTCATAAAAATGATCTCTTCTTGATCGCATTGTCACATGTGATGAAGAGTGGATTCTTTACAAGAATTAGACACGTTTATCACAGTAGTTAGACCGAGAAAACAAGACACCAAAACAGTTTCCTAAACCGAAGTGTCATGAAAAAAAGATTATGATCACTGTTTGGTAGTCGGCAAGTGGGATTATTTACTGCAATTTCTTAAATACTGGTGAAACAATAACAGCAGCAAAATATTATCATAAAATGGAAAAAAAATGCATGAGAAGTTGCATCGTTTACGGGCAGCATCAGTCAATCGAAGAGGATCAATTCTTCCTCATGACAGCACAAGACCACACATCTCACAAATAGCTTTAAATAAATTAAATGAACTGGGTTATGAAACCTTACCTTACCCACCTTATTCTCTGGACCTTTCTTCGATATATTAGCATTTTCTTAAAGATTTGAGTAATTTTCTACGAGAAAAAGTTTTCAAAGATCAAGTATTAGCTCAAAGTTCCATGAATTCGTTAATTCCAGGACTCCAGAATTCTATCTTGTAGGAATAAACAAACTTGTTTCCCGTTAGGAGAAATGTGTGCAGGCCAATGGTCTTTATTTTTGATTAATAATTATCATTTAATATATATATATATATATATATATATATATATATATATATATATGTAACTTATGTTTTTTAAAAAATTGAAAATGTCAGTTTTGAGACATACATATATATATATATATATATATATATATATATATATATATATATATATATTTAATATAATAATATATATTTATTATATATATATATATATATATATATATATACATATTTAATTCTAATTGTTAAAATATTCTTTGTATCTTTATTTTTTAGGAAACAATGATATATTCATTAATGATTCAAAACAATATTAGTTCAGTGAATCTGACTATGGAATAGTGTATTAGAATGGACCGTCGACCTCGTTGGAGGATGGTGGGAAGGGGGTCTAGAATATAATTACACTTTTGTGAACTATCAGACCTTATGCTGTCGCAAGCGTGAAAAAAGGGTTAAATTCCATTTTTTTAAAATATTTCACTTCCTGTTTTAGCTACAAAAGAAATTAAAAATCCATTTTGTATGGAATTTAATTCTCTACAACTTTGGTTCTTAGACTTTTTTTGTGCGATGAATATTTTTTATTTACTGCACAAAAACCTGGTTATTTTTTTGCGTTTTTCTCCTTTTTCGTTCTTTTAATGTTAAAGATACCCAGTAAGAAAGTTGTAGAAGATGGAAAAAATCTACAACTTTCATACTAAACTTTTTTTTGTGCGATAAATATTTATTGTTTTACACTGCTGCAAAAGGCCGCGTGTACCGTATGCGCAGAACTGTAATATCGCTGTATACGGTGTGTATCGTTATATGTGGATTTGTATCGCGGAACTGTATACGGTACACGCGGCCTTTTGCAACGGTGTAAAACAATAAATATTTATTGCACAAAAAAAAGTTTAATATAAAAGTTGTAGATTTTTTCATGCTCTACAACTTTCTTACTGGGTATCTTTAACGTCAAACAAACTAAAAAGGAGAAAAACGCAAAACATTTTTTTACTGGGTTTTTTGCAATAAATAAAAAAATATTCATAGCACGAAAAAAGGTATGAGAACTAAAGTTGTAGAGAATTAAATTCCCTACAAAATGTTTTTTTTTAATTTCTTTTGTAGCTATAACAGGAAGCGAGATATTTAAAAAACGGAATAACCCTTTTTTCGCGCTGGCCACGACAGTGTAAGGTCTGACAGTTCACAAAAGTGTAATTATACTCTAGCCAACCCCCTCACCCACCATACCACAACCAGGATCGGACGATCCATTCTGATGTAAGGATAGGTCCGAATTTCAGCCAGATCCACTGGCCTATATATAATGTTTTCTATTACATTTCACGTGATTATTTCAGACATATAAACAATGTCTCATACTAATAAATTTGATAATGTGTATGAAAACTGTAAATTATTCAAATAAAATATTGATCAAAATTTCTGTCGAGTGAATTCATTGAAATCCAAAGTTGTTAGGAAATCTAAATTGACATTATTATAACACGTGCATATAAAATTATAACACGCATAAAATGATTCAATTAAACATAATAGATTTGTAAATGCATAATATTATCTCACGTCACAAACTATATTTTACTTGCACATGACATACACATACAACATAATTATATTTAATTGGCATTGGAATGCAGATTATGTGTGAGGGTTTCATAAATTCAATAAATATAACAATATGAGAGAATAATACAAGATTTATTTTTAATTTTTGCTGTTTATTTTTCAATTGTTTTTTTTGTACATTATCATTAAATATGAATTAAAATTATAATCTGCGATTAAATATATAATCAATTTATTATATATTTTTTTTGATTTCATTTTAATTTTTATACAAAATAACTGCGTCAAGTCTACATTAAATAATGCAGTTTCTACGGAATGATATTCTGTAACACTTCTATATGTTTGATTATTACTTATTAAATACTACTTTCTCATTCTTAAGAGTTTCTTAAAGAGAACTCCTCTTCAGACAAGACAGAGACTCAATTAAAGAGAAGAGCGTATTGGAATTCTAAGACTGACGACATGTAGAAAATTGATTAAAAGAAAACTCATCAAGGTATTATGACCGGTGATAAGACGCCCTAATTTTCAAATATCCTAAGACTAAACAACAAAGCATGCAGTAATTATGTAATGAAAGTATCCATCATCAAAATTTTGCTCACAATTTCTTGACATATAGAAGGTTTAAACTGAAGTTTTGAAATCAAAAATATTGATCAACGTAATGTAACATAATTTTCATTTTACCTTAAATCTGTATAACATATCCAAACATTTTTAAAGCCAAAGTCGATGGAAACAATCTCAAATGAAAAGATTTAAAAATCATATGTTATCAAACATTAAAATTAAAATGTATACTTTTTTTTGTAACTACGATTATAAATACAATTTGAATTGAAACTATGAATTTAACTTTTTTCGATTTAATCCTATTTCTCTTGTCGCGAAAGACTTGTCACTTTTCTAGTGGTGAACAATTTGATTGATTAAAAAATAAATTCTAGATACTTTACACATTTTCTTGTTAATTTCAAGTTCACAGTTCAATAATAAGAAAATTTGCTTCGCAATACAGTTCTGACACTACAGCTAAATTCACTTTTAGAAATGAATTCTTTTTTCATTCCACAAACCCCAAAATTTTTTTTCTATTCAAAAATATTAAATAAATTATTAATGATCATTTTTGATTGTTGCTTATGCGTATGCGCAATGAGTTTCGTATCTACAGAGCACCAAGGTACAAATTGTGGAGTTAAAAAAGAATTAATTTGTGAAAAAAGTTACATGTTATTATTTTTTTTGTACGGTTAACGTTTTTAACGATGGATAAAGAATTAAATCAAATCTGTAAGTAAGTAAAATGCCAACTAAATTTAATCGTGAAGGAAATGTCAATTACTTTATTGATTATACATTATATAATATAATGAACAGTTATCATAATTATTATTCATTTTAATTTAGAATTCAACATGACATGTAGATATGATTAATTAAGAAATATTATTCAATGTTTTTGCGTAATTTTATATTAAAACAATGTTTCGTTAATTAATCGAGGATCACATATTGTCCATATATATATATATATATATATGATAGGATTTTTGAGTAGGCCGCATATCGGGTTATTTTTTAATATCATCTGGAGGGAGATACAGGTACTATATATCATGAATATAAAAATGCATGTATATATATATATATATATATATATATATATACACATTGGTGGTTTGAAAAGTAATTTGATTCGATATTAGAGGCATTAGCTTCAATTTGAAAATGTACTTTATTTTCCGACATAATCCCATAGAAGCTCAACGAACTTGTCCCAACGCTTCTTCAGCTTCTAGATTCCCTCCAGGAAATGGGTGTTGAGTCGTCAAAGTAGCCAATTGCGGCCTCTATCGCTTCTTCATTCGACCCAAATCGCTCTATAAGCAGGAAAATTTTAAGTTTCAGGAACAGATGAATGTCCGTTGGAGCCAAATCAGACGAATACAGTGGATATGGAAGGATTTAAAATATCAATTCAAACATTTTTTGCTGAGCCACAACACTTGAATAAACCGATGAATTGTCACAGTGAAACAACATTTTTTTCTTGAGCATTTTGGGACACTTTTCCGCGATCGCTTCAAATTCTCCAAAAGTACTGCTTAGTATTGACAAGTTAATGTTTTTTTCCTTCTGAA
This sequence comes from Acanthacorydalis orientalis, assembly GCA_034766995.1. Classification (NCBI taxonomy): domain Eukaryota; kingdom Metazoa; phylum Arthropoda; class Insecta; order Megaloptera; family Corydalidae; genus Acanthacorydalis; species Acanthacorydalis orientalis. The sequence goes on along the minus strand of CM068318.1, from coordinate 25,516,042 downwards.
GATAGTCGATCAAAAGAATTCCTTTCGTATCACAGATAACTGGCACCACCATCTTTCCAGCCGAGTAAACCGTTTGCTTTCTTCGGAATCGTTTCACCGCGTTCAATTCACTGTTTTGATTACTTTTTCGATTCTGGTGTACAATGATGAATCCAAATTTCATCCATGGTTACAAAACACCGCATGAAATTCATTGAATTCTTCTTAAACAATTCCAAGAAGTAAGATAATGTTCTCGTTTTTACTTTGCAGTAAGTAAACGCGACACCCATCTTGCGGAATGTTTTTTCGTACACAATTCTTTTTCAAAAATAAAATGCCTATATCCTTTGCTATCTTGGTCATTTTCATTCACCGGTTGAACAATATCGTGGACTTCATCCATGATTTCTGGCATGACAGCTACTCTCCGGCCTTCTGACCGTGCATCCTCGATGCTCGTTCTACCACGTTTAAATTCGTTCATCCAAAGTCGAAGTGTCGAAGGAATGCCAAAATTCATCGAATGTAGGAAATATCTTCTTAAGGATTTCCTTCGTTGTTTTCCCTTCCAAAAAAAGAATCACACCTTGAATTCCGATTTTATGCATTTTGCACTTTCGAATGAAATGCCTGTGTTGAAACAACTGTCAACTGAAGAATAAATGGAATGACTTGCAACTTCATATGCATTACTAAATGGGATGGATCTATATGAAAACTTATACAGCTATCCTCCTCTCTCTCAATGAGTATACGAACCTACTTTTCAAACCACCCTCGTATATATATATATATATATATATATATATATATATATATATATATATATACATGCGTTTTTATATTCATGATGTATAGTGCATGTACCTCCCTCTAGATGATATTAAAAAATAACCCGATATGCGGCCTACTCAAAAATCCTATCATCATATTTACAAAAATATTGACCCGCTGATGGAAAGCTTTGTGAGGCTTTGGTAAATAAACCGAAATAGTAACCAAATAAACGTAAACAATAATTTGTGATGTACGTATATTTTATTTTTCAATATTAAAGTGATTATATTTAATAATAAAGTGATTATCTTAATGGTTTATGAGCTTAAATCTTGATAAAATTCTAATGACCCAAATAATAATAAATGTAATTTATATCGTGTAATTATATTTATTAAGTTGAACATAACGTGTTAAAATATGCATCCATTAAGAAAAATAGTAACATTGATATAATTATAAATACGCAAATTTTATAACTATAATATGTAAAAAGTAATTTAGAAAAAAAATAAAGGAGATTGTATATATATATAGAAACCTATGAATATGAAATTCTTTCAGGTACTTAAATTTATTAATGTATGATTATCTTATAATATAATGTTATAGCCCCACAAACACCAATCTTAAAATAAAGTGGTATGTTATTTATAATAATATAGTTATCTTAAACAATAATTTATTCACGTAGGCAGTCATTACTTGGTTTAACGATGTATTACTATTATCGACTCAATTACATCACACATTTAAATAATTATAAATACATAAATTATGTTAAAAACCAACGATATATATATATATATATATATATATATATATATATATATAGTATTTGTGCTGTGCACGAATAATACCTAAATGTGAATATGTGGAAACACCTAAGTAAACCAATTATATATATATATATATATATATATATATATATATATATATATATATATCATGGTATATGAATACAATTACTAATTACTAATACATAAACCACAACAGTTAGAAGATTGGTTTAATCTTAATGGGTTTTTCTGATGATTCAAATAACAAATGATGTTTTTCTAATGAAGATTCGATAGTTTCTTGGAATACCGCAAGAAAGTGAAATTAAAATCAACATTTGCTAAACTATTACATTAAAAAAATCGAAAAATATCTCGAACATTTATTTCAAACAACGATCAATATTAATCAATGTTTAATAAAGCTTTTAACTTCATTTTAAACTTTTAAATTAAAATTTGTATGTATGTAATATGAATATATATATATATATATATATATATATATATATATATATATATATATATACAGATATATATATATATATATATATATATATATATATATATAATTTAATAACGAAAAACAAATATCTAAAAAAAATATTTTTCTATAGTAAAAAAATTGAAAATGTTTAGAAAATCATCAAAAGAAAAAGTAAAATAAGAATATTAGAAAATTTATTGAAATTTCAGAATTGTAAAACACAGGGCGTTTCAAAGTTAAAACTTTGTTAAGAAGCTCTTACACAGTCTCAGAAGGATAGATATTATATATATATATATATATATATATATATATATATATATATATATATATATATATATATATATATACATATATATATATATATATATACATATATATATATATATATATATATATATATATATATATACTCGGTTGTAACAAGCATGAATATAATGAGAATTAACAAGACAGATCGGATAAGGACATAAGAAAATTTATTAGACATTTATAGAAAAGAGTGGCATTGAATCATTTGAACAGAAAAGTTTCAGAAAAGGCTTTAATCTAGCAGTGAAGAGATTGTAGAGGCTGCTGCTGCTGTTCCTGCTGTTTATATATATATATATATATATATATATATATATATATATATATATATAAGCTTTAAAATATTAGTCCAAACTATTAAAAATGAGTGACAGCAGATATCCTAAATAATGTTATGAATATCTAGGAATACTGTATCAAAAAGTATAAAAAATACTAAATTACAATTGATCCTCGCGAGTAAAATTAATTATAACGATATTTAACAAGCAAGAAAATAAAAATTTACATTCAGACATTCACAAGTCTACAAAAACAATACAAAAATATAATAGATGTGAAAATTAATTCTGTGCCTTTAAATTGATTCAATTATAATTCTATTCTAAATTGGAATAATTTCTCGTCGTTTTAGGATTTTGAATTGACAAACTTCACATTTAAAAACACTATATACCTTGGCCAAGCAGTTGGAATATCACAAAACAGTGGTAAAGACGATGGCGTCCGAATAGCAGCATATTAGGCATTACATATTTTTAGCATTTCAGTTGAAAAATTAATTTGTATATCTAATAGTATACAAGGAAAATAAAAATATTGGAACAGAATTACGAAATCAACATCTAGTGACACATAAAGTAAACACGTAACCTAAGTATATAAATACAGTTATAGGTACTAAAAAAAATAAAACAGACCTTAATAAAGTAATAGCCGAAATAAGAGTAGCAAGCAAGAAAAATTAATATTGATAAATATAAAACACTATAAAATAGAATAAAATAGAATTAAAAAAACGTCCAAACTTGTCTTCCAGCAGAGAAGAGACCTTATGTATTAATACAATTTCCACAATATAAAAACTGTAAAACATACATATAAGGATATAAAAAACTGTTCACAGTTATAGAAATACTACAAATAGACCAGTGGTTCCCAATCTATGGTTCACAGACCCCCCAACGGTCCGTGGGTAACATCTGAGTGGTCCGCAAGAAATTAATTTTTGCAAACAAATGTTTTACATTATAAACAGTCTTGATGAAACATAACTGGCTGTACAAACAGGGAAACACAATCCTCTGCAAAGGGGGACGCGGTATTTTTCAGATTAATATAGGGGTCCTCTGCATTCAAAAATCGCTGGAATAGACATTGTACAAAAAGTTAAATATATATCCTTTTTTTAAAAAAATGTGATAAACAGAATATGTGTTATAAAATAAACAACAATAAAATGTAAATCTTTCAAAACATAATGAACAGAATATTTCCTAACCATTTCGAAAATACGTTATCTATTTATAAAGACGAGTAAACAATTTTTACTTTTCTTCTAGTTCATAAAAAATAAAATATAATATATTGTATTATCTCTGTTTAAGTCGTAGACATGCAAGGTAAATCCAATGATTTTTGATAGATTCTCATTTCTAAGAATATGTTGAGAGTAGAATTTTTTAAAAAAATCCGTTCGTCATTTTATGAACGTTTTATTCGAATTAGTAGTAAATTACCGACTCTTCTTAGTATTATTCGCGAAGTAGCTATCGTGTCTTATTATTATTTGACATAATTGATTATTGGAAATAAACCCGATGTGTTTTTTTCAATTCTAAACATTACAAAATATAAAACTGAAAAAAAAGTTTTTTATTACGTCAATCAAATTCAAAAAATATTCGCGGGAAAAGTAATCGATACAAAATACTTTGATCATAAAAATTACACTGATGTCCCCGCTTTGACCATTCATTCTGAAAAAAACGGAAAACCCATTATGAGATATATTTACGTGTTGTTGTCAACGTTATATTAATAGGATGGATTTTTTTTCAAAAAAATGAGATTAGATTGGAAATTCACACTGAGTAGTTGAATTATCAATAGAATGATATATTTTTATAGTTATTTTTTATACTTTTTGTTTTAATTGTAATAATAAATTTATCGTAAATATAACATTAAAAGACTGCAATCTGGATGAACAAATATTACACCAAACTTAAATTTATATTTATAAAAATAACTCAATAACAATTTTTATTTACTCATTTCTTTATTGATACGAATTATACTTTAATTGTATACACAGGCACACAAAACGTACATACATGCAGACATACACACGCGCACATGCACACGCTCACGCACAAATGCACATATAGACACATGCACACACGCATACACGCACACACGCACACGCACGCACACGCACGCACACGCACGCACACGCACACACACATACATACACACAAACACACACACACACACACACGCGCACACACACACGCACACACACACACGCACACATCCACACAAACACACAGACACACACACATACACACACACACATATATATATATATATATATATATATATAAATAAATAAATAAATATATATATATATATATATGTATATACATTTATAACTGAAACTAAAAGAATGTATTTCCATTGATAACTCATTCGATGATGTTTATACCAGGAAATATTAAGAACTTTAAATAAAAAAAATAAAAATGGAAATATTAAAACTGTTACCCACTCTGCAGAAAAAAGATGAAAATATATTATCGTAGTGATATTGAAACCTTTTTACGTATTTGCTTAAAATATCAAGTAGTCAAATAACTTCGTTTATAAAGTGGAGTCGAGAGAATATAAAATAACTATATTTACAAGCTGTTCGAAAGCACAGTTATTGTGATTTATTATACAAAGGCACGATTGTAGGAAACAATAAATATAGCTACTCTCTACGTCTCACGATTGGTCTTTTAAGGATTCAGATCATTGATTTTCGATCTTACACATATGATGTGATACATCCATTGACATAACGATATATGTATATATATATATATATATATATATATATATATATATATAAATATCGTTAACACTAATATATGAAAAATTTAAATATTCACTAAATATTTTTTTATTATATTGTTAATACAATTTCTGAATGTTGTAAAAACGTAATATTATACTTCATATAATTATTGAAGATATTATTTTTATTTATACATATAAACAAAATGAATAATGTATAACAAAAGGTATTATTAATTAAATAAAACCTATTACAAGTTATTTTTTATTTTTTTTTTATAAAATCCACGTCTTTTTTGCTATGCGAAAACATATATGTTATTATAAGGTTGGTGCAAAAATAATTACGGTTTTTATGTATCGAATATAAAGACGTATATTTCAGTTAAAAATTATATTTATTAATCAAAACAAGTTTGTTTATTCCTACAAGACAGAATTCTGGAGTCCTGGAATTGATGAATTCATCGAAAACGCTTTGAGGTGATGCTCGATCTTTGAAAACCTTCTCGCGTTAGAAATTACTCAATTGTTTAAAATTATGATAATCTGTTGGAGACATATTCGGAGAATAAGATAGGTGAAGGGTGATGATATAATGATTTTTCATTTTTTAAAGTCATTTGTGAGACGTGTGGACGGGCGTTGTCATGAAAAAAAATTTGTTTTCTTAGATTGACTAATGCTGGCCGTATACGATCCAACTTCTCATGCATTTTTTCAATTTCCTGACGATATTTTTTTGTTGTTATTGTTTTACGAGGATTTAAGAAGTTGTAGTGAATGATGCCGCTTGACAACCGCCAAACAGTTACCATAAACTTTTTTTCATGAAGCTTCGGTTTAAGAAACTGTTTTGGTGCTTCTACTCGGTCTATCCACTGTGATGAACGTTTCCGATTGTTGTAGAGAATCCATTTTTCATCACATGTGACAATGCGATCAAGAAAGAGATCAATTTTGTTACGAAAAAGAAGTGTAGAGCAGACTTCGTATCGCCGAATTGCTTGATGTTCGTTTAGTTCATACGACACTTATTATCCAGCTTTTTTGTTTTTCCAATTAAGCTCAAATATCGAACAACTGTTGAATGATCAACATTGAGTTTTTCAACCACCTCTTGAGTTGTTTTACGTAGGTCCGCTTCCAATAATGGTTCTTAAATTATTATTGTCTAAAGCTGAAGGACTTTCACGACCTTCCTCATCATCAAGACTTTCATTTACATTACGACATTTTTGGAACTAGTGTTGAGCTGTACGTTCACTAATTGCTCTTCGTTAAAACCAAATTTGATATTTCGATCAGTTTCTGTTGCTTTACGTCCCAATTTAAACTCATACAACAAAATCGCGCGAATTTGCTTTTTTTCATGACTAATTTAAGAGGTTATATCCAACAATACTAAAGAATGAAAACAATAGACATAAGCTGAAATCATTAGTGCTAATTTCATTGTTTATGATGTAGCACATAACTATAACAAAACATAACGGTAACTAGACAAATCGGCGCTAAAGTTAAAATGATAAAAACGGCAATTAATTTTACACCAACCTAATATTAAAAATGTTTCACAAAGAGTTTTGAATATTGTTTTATACATACAGATCTGGTGTGCAAGATAAATAAAAGAGTTATTTTTTGTAAATCTGTATTAATGTTTTATCACTTTTTTAAAAGTAGAAGAGCATTTTGAATATTTACTGTGTAATATTTAATTTATTAATAATCTGTATTTCTTTAATCAAGCATCATATTTTCCAAGTAACACAAAGAAGCCTACTTAGTTAAAATTATTTATGTCCATTACGAGAATAAAATAAAAAATTGTGTATCTCTTTAATGAATTGATCACATATCTATATATTTTTTTCTGTACACTTTACATTCTTGAATTTATATGCAATTTTATGGAACATCTTTGGACATCTATGAACATCTGTTAATATTTAGTTTATATGTATATATATATATATATATACATATATACATATATATATGTATATATATATGCATGTATATATATATATATATATACATGCTTTTATGCAAATGAAATATTCATTTACATAATTCAATATTAAAAAATTAAAATTTTTTTTCAAAATAAATTTAGACTTTATACGAGTATTTCTTATAAATGATATGTTTTTTTATTTTATTACATTCTTTATTGAGATATATACTTTGTTAATCTCGTATACTGTCATATTTCAAACTAGCTTTACAAGTTAGTAAACAAAATTTGAACGTGCTATTTAGTAGATACAAAACTTAGCTATTCTACTACATTTTAATTATAATTCACTTATTTTACTCTAATATATCTATATATTTATTTATTTCTTACATTTTGTACTTAAACTATATTACAATTTCCAGCTATTGAAGCAATTATTTAAAATTTTTACTAAATTGACCACAGAATTCATTGATGCTAGTCTGATGGATATTGGGGAAATAAGCTTTCTCTTAATAGATCCAGCCCTTTACATTCTTTTAGTATATGTATATTGTTTGTGTCCATTACATATTTTGCATACTTTGTTTCCATATTTATCTTTTACAAAGTCCCATCCCCACCTATCTAACCTAAATTTTGCCTTATACTTCTTTCTAACTTTTTTAAGTTTAGAATGTCTGTTTGTCCCTTGGCCTCTTAAGTTGTACTTCGGTTCAATTTCGGTTTCATTGGTTTCCTGCCTTCCCTTCGCTGGAGTCCTACATGCTTCATCCACCCCATTATCCTGGTCTACTTTACCCTCTTCAACTACTTTTCTTTTACTCCAATCGTACCTGTACCTTCTCTTCTCCACATATAATTTGTTGAACCTCAGTTTGGCTTGTTTATTCTCACTTGTTGCCTCTCTTAATAAGGGTAGTAGTTTTTTCCTTTCTTCAGCTACTTTCACTAAGAAGTCTTCCCAGACTTTTTGATATTTCGATCATTCAGTTTATAACAGTTTTTTAACACACTTAATTTTTTATTATAAGCAACGAATTTTATCAGCAGTGGATTATAGTTTCCATTACGATTTAGCACATATGTTTGTTCTATATCGTTTATGTTAATGTCGACACTTAACGTATTATTGAAAAATTGTAGTACACGTTGCTATAAATACTGTTATGATTAATAATACCGTGTATGACAATATTATTTTTTTTATTTGATTTAGTAAGTAGTCTATAACACATTCGTTTTTTTCGTTTATAATCTCCAGATCTTAACATATATGATCAATGGTATGTACATATATTAAAATAATTTTGATTTAGCTCATTGTATTAATTATTGAAAGTTCAGATAAATACAAAAAGTATAATTAATTAATAGAATAAAGTTGATTCTAAACTATCTAAAATATATAGACCATGCTTATAATCTTTTACTAAATATTGCAACAAGACCTCACCAATTAATACTGTCTAGTGTACTTATTGTATCTTATACATATTCATTACATTTATTAAGAATAAATCTACGAGTAAGACTAGATCTAGTGGAATAATAAACACTAATAACTAGTGAGAACTAGTTGAAATATTTAGTGAAATATTATGAGCATGACCCTATATGTTTTCTTAATATTACTGCTAAAATAAATATATTTCAAACATTAGAAAAGTATAGTTAATGTTAAATGAGCTCTCTAAAAATCAAATTATCTTTCTAGTCATATCAACTTTGAATACATAAACCAATTCCGTTATAAGTACATATTTTGAGGTTGCCGCTGGGAATAAGTTTCGGATATAGCAGCCAAATTGAAAAAAGTAATAAGTTTTGAAAGATATAACTAGTTGAGGCCTGAGATCTGGTCAATTAGAAACAAAATCGGTTCTCTATACAAAAACTATAAAATGGATACAAAAACAAACAGGATATATATATATATATATATATATATATATAATAAATAATTTGACATGGAAATGGAAAGAAATATTATAAAAGATCACATTCGAATAACAAAGATTATTAACAGTGATTAAAAATTATAAAAAAATCCCAGAAGAAGAAGACCAAAGCACATATAAGTATATCAAAAATTTTATTAATAATTTATAAAACGGCAGGTATTGAATCATTAAAATTCAAAATATTTAGAAAAAGCTTTTATCTGCTAGTAAAGAGTAGAGACGACAATGATAATACAGTTTTAATTAATTTGAAAAAGATGCAGTTTTGTATAGAATGAATGAACAAATGCAATAATAGCAGAAATGCCTATTAAAAACTATCGATATTTTAAAATAAATATAGTTTTAAAGGTACATTTACAAATTATTTTTTATATGAAATGAATAAGAGTAAATTTTTCTAGGTGATTACTTCATTTAGCCTGATGTCAAGCAAATGGTCATCTCTGGTTACGATATAAAATCGGGTTCTTTCGACATTTTTCATCACGTTTTGATATATTTCATCGGTTATCTCACCGATCTCGTGACGAATTTCTCATTTAGGCTTTCACTTGTCTCTGATTTGTTCGTATAAATCTTGTTCTTAAATTATCCGTTCAAAAAAAATGTTCCGTTAAATCTGATGATCTTGGTGGTCAATCGATATCACTGAATCTTGAGATTAATTGGTTTGGAAACAAGGCTTTCAAAATTTCCATGTGGCACCCGATGTGTGTGACGTAGTACCGTCTTGTTGAAACCACATGTTCTCTAAATCCGATTTGCCTAATTTGCATGTCAAAGAGTTATCAATTATCTTAAAATAACGTTCACCAGTCACCGTAACAGTATTGCTCGCAGCATTCTCAAATAAGGAAAATCCTACGATTCCTCCAAACCAAATATTATACCACACCGTCACTTTACTTGAATGTAAGAGTCGTTGATGAATCAATTGTGGATTTTAAGAATCCTAGAAGTGACTATTTTACTTATTGGCGAAGCCACTCAAGTTAAAGTGAGCTTCGTCAATCATGATTATTTTATTTCAAAAGTCCGGGTTGTCTGTATTAAACTGTAACAACGAAATATTGTAATCTTGATGGTGTTCATGGTCTCCGGGTTAAAGTTCTTGTGTCAACTGAATCTTATACGGAGGAAAATTTAAATCTTTATTAAAAATACTCCATAGAGAGTGACGAGAAACTCCCAATTCCTGAACAGAATGTTTAATAGTGGTGCTCAGTTTTTCGACTACATTTTGACACAAAGCTTCAATATTCTTCACAGAGCGTGCGGTACGAACACGCCTAGACTTCGATTTCTTTGCCACTGAGTCATCCTTTACGAATTTATTCACTAATCGTAATATCGTAGGCATACTTCGCACATTATTATGACCAAAATTGTCACATAACTTTCTAAACGTTACCGAAATTGAAGACAGATTTTCATAAAATATGTTTACAATAAGTGTGAGTTGTTTAATCAAACAGTATTCCATCATGAATTTTACGTCCGCTTTCTTTAAATGTTGAATTAAAACTAACATAATATTATTAAACCAAAATGATGGCTATTCAAAATTGTAAATCTACCTTTCAAACAAACCGTAATAAAATAATATACCTACAGCGATAACAATTTTAATGCAGCGTAAAACAGTAAGTAACAAGTAATATAAATAAAATAAAACGTGTGTATTTATCTGTGGAACCTAGAATTTCAAACGAAGACACTTAAATAGGTGAACATTTTCATACGTAAGTGAAATTACCTAAGAATGTGCACAATACTCTTTATTTTTTCCTTGACGGTTTATTTTAATACTTAGAGAAGTAATTTTATTTTTCTAACCTAAATCGGTTGAAATTATATAACATAATTAGACTTATATACTTTTTGAAAATTATTCTAGATGTATTTGTCTTCCTTATAATACACTCAAATTACAATAAAGTTCAATTTTCACAAATTCTCAGAAAACCCTTAATGCTTTGAGCTAATATCAAATTAAATGTTCAAGTCCAACCAATTTATCAATAAACAATCTACTAATAAAACCCAATAACTCTTCCTATTGACTTTTTTAATTTCTAAAATATATAATCGTTTGAATTGTACAATATTTAAAACTGTTATTAATATTTATTAAATAACAATGAATAGTTTTAAATTAGAAACATATTTTTATGTGCGTATCATTCGGCAATTTAAAAGTCAATTTACATAACTAGATATTAAAAAAAAACAAATCTGTGTTGCTATAATAAAGAGTGCACTTCAAATTATCACAGAGGGTGAATTTTAAAGTAACTAATGAGAAGGGGACATCATATACTATTTCGCTGCTTTGACCGATATACCCATTTTTATTCTTTTTTATTTTCTCGTTACACACTTTATATAAATCATATATATATATATATATATATATATATATATATATATATATATATATATATATATATATATATATATATATATATATATATGTATATATATATATTATAGGTAATAATAATAAATGGGGTTTCAGAAATAAATAGATTGTATCGATTAATCTGATTCTTGATTAAAATTGAAAACTGAACGCATTATTTAAATTTTATTCGAAAAGTCCGATTGGCGCCTCAAGGGCTTAAAACTATGCATAAATTTCGATATTTTTTTCATGCAGATGTGTGATACGATCGTAAATTTGCATAAACGATGCACGCGAAATATTAGAAACATGCATGTTATTACAATACAGCGGATAAGTATTGTTATTTAGTAATTTTTTATGAAATTGTTTCGCAAAATATATTCAACCTTTTCGTTTCACGAATCTAATTAAATATTATATCAATTATATTGCATTTATAACTGTACGTCTAGGGGCATGTGTGTATTTTTTTCACAATAATTAGTAAGCGGTCATGTGAACATGTCAATTGGTTTTTAATTTGTTCCCCCTTTTTTAGAACCTATATTTGATGATTCCAATTTCGTTCTAGTTTGAATATTTTAATTCGAATTTGAAAAATCGATACTATTATTTTTGGTAAATCGTTACGTGAATAATGAGAAATATGTATGCATTTTTTTTTGTGCGATGTTTTTTGAATGATCGTAGCGCGGATCTGTTTTTTTCGAACATAAAAATTAATATAATTAATAGTCATTGCAACGAATCATCTAATTGATTGGTATTTCATTAATCAGTTTGAAAATTTATGATCGGGTAAATATGAGTTTTAATTACGCTCGAATGTAATTTCTGTAATCGATAACATGTTAATGCTTCATTCAATTCAAATAAAATCGTGATCAATACAACAGTGGTTTCGAAACTGTACTATGAATTGATTTTATTTCGGGTTTTTAATATTTAATGACAGTTTAAATTAAATAATATTTAATTTTATTCTTGTTAAAAGGAGAAATTTATTATAAATATACAATATAATAAAATTTAGAAATTTAAAATAAAATTATTTATAATACCTATTATAAGATTAATATATTATTTGTAATAAAAGAAATTTATTATAAATAATACAGTACAATGATATTGCTTGCAATTAAAAGAAGTTTAAACATGTTTCATGCAAAGACACAAACACTTAATCAAATAAAAGAGAAATGAAATAGGCAATTGTAAGTAAAAATTACTTTTATACACGTTGTTAGAATTCATTTTACCAAAAACCACACTTTGCACATCCTTATCAAAGATACTATCATTTATCAGAGATACTAAAATGGAATTAGATACATTGAATGCAGCAAATATTTTAAAAAATTACAATCAGCGAAACACATTAAATTTTGTCTAAACAGGATAGATTTCTTTTTATAATTCACGGATGTTTTAGAAGTTATCTCATAGTTCACTTTTCTAATATTTCTAATTTACAATTTTTTTTACTGTAATGGTAATAGCTGAAAATATTTTTTAATTGTATTCATTTAATATGTTATTCATTAAATGGCCTTTGAACTACATTATTGTATAAAAAAATTGAATATATTTTATTTGATCCCGGTTGTTTTTTACTAATACTCATTCTTGTCATTAAGGTAGTATTTTTAATATCTACTATATGTCGAACAGCGTAATAGAGAATTATTAAGTGATTTTTCCTCGTTTAAATTACATACGAGGTTCGTTTGATAAGCACGGTAAAAAAGCACATTAAACACTGGTTTTTAGAAAAAATCGAGATTATTTCTTAACATAGTCTCCATTGGGGACTATACACTTGGCCCAGCAAGTGTGCAAAATACGCATTGACGGCGGTGATGACTTCCTCATTCGACGAAAATTTCTTTCCAGCGAGCCAAATTTTCAAGTTTGAGAAGAGAAAGAAGTCGAACGGGGCCAAATTCGGAGAATAGGGGTGGATGAAGAATGAATTTTAAGCCTAATTCGTGCAATTTTTCCAATGCGATGGTCGATTTGTCGACCGGTGCGTTGTTCTGGTGAATGAGCACTTCTTTGTCCGCCAATCTTAACCGTTTTTGTTTCAGCTCTTCTTTCAAACGGTACAATAATAATGCATAATAGGCTCCTGTTATCGTTATCCTCTTCGGTAAGTAGTCGACCCAGGTGATTTAGATGATTTCTTGGGAATCCCAAAAAACATTGGTCATCACCTTCCCAGCCAACAAAAAGGGTTTTCACCTTCTTCGGCGCACTTTCACCGGTCATTGTCCACTATTTTGATTGCTGCTTCAACTCATATGCATAGTCGTGGATCCATGTTTCATTCACAGTGACGAATCGATGCAAAAAGGCCTGCTCGTTTTTTCCATTTTTGTGACAGTTGCTACAATGCTCACTTCAAACATCTGTAGAACGTGAACAACGCGTTGCTTCTGGTTGAACTTTCGCCTATGCTAGTTTGAAAAGTGACAATTGATAGCTGTAACGTTACCAAATGAATGGTGTTGCCATATCATAGAAATTTATTAAACTTATCAAACGACCCACGTATATTGGAGTTTTAATTCGTTTTTATAGAGTAATTTATTTCTTTGGTGTTGAAATATAAATTGTTATTTTCATATAGTCTTAATTATGCCAAAATCCATGTAAATTTTCTAGGAAGATGGAAGATTGAATAATATCTATGTTTCATTGTCATTTGTTATTATTATAAAATAACATATTTCAGATAAATTGCCTTACTGATTCCATATCGTATTCATTATCCAATTTTTCCACTTTTTCCACTATTATCAATTTATATTTAATTTGAATGCGTTTATGACTGACTACTGAAATATTGTTACTTGTTTTAATAAGTTATATATTATAGTATGTATCAATGTCCATCTCTCTGAAATTTAACTAGTAATTTATTGCATTATTTATTATTATAAGATCCTATAACCTCGTTTCTGTTCGTATAGTATATCCAGCAGTACTTTTGGAAGTAACAGCATTTTTTTGCAAACTTCTGTTGTAATCTATCTATTTCTCATACATATATAGTTTCCAAATAGATCAGTAAGGCAATGACTAGCATGAAATAATTTACTAGTTTTCATTATAATAAAAAATGTACTAAAGATAAAAAAATTGACGACAAAATGTTTTATGCTATTTATTTATTTCATGTATTTTAGATCAGGTTTTCCATACTTTAGTGTTCTGAGAATGAGTTTCTGAGTTTGAGTTTCAAACCACACAACTTTTTCTGTACAAAAATGTTCAATAAATGATTATTGACCATTTTTAATTCTTATTTAGGCGCATTTTAATGACGATACTGTTGTCTTCAGAGCTCCAAGGTACAAAACTCTACATTGGTGCCCTGAGGATGATCTCATCCCCGCTAAGCAACAATAAAAAATGATTAATAATTAATTCTTTTTCGATTTTTTATGAGGTAAATGAAAAATTCTTTATGAAAGTGAATTTACCTCAGATGCTATATATTTTAATATATTTATCGTTCCTAAATTAAAAGTAGAAATCCAATGAAGTGAATATTTGATATATGTCTCTATTATATTCCTTTAATGGTTATTTTGAAGATTTTTTGATTACTTCAAAGAACTTCTGCAGTTCTTCGAGATACATTCTTCAACATATATTTACATTAATAAGACAAAGTAACTCGTACTCTTGGAATCAAGAAGAACACGCATCCAACAAACGAAACGTGATTTATAAGAAAAATACGCTTTATTTGATTTGTATTCCTAACCCTCAACATATTATGAACAAAAGGTTATGTTGAAAAGAATAATAGAAGGATGTAAGTATAGAAAACAGATGGACTAAAGATATTCTTGGCTGAAAGTAATACAATACGATCCAAAAAGATAGCAATAAACAAGTGAAATATTGAAAAATATATTGAAAATATGTAGGAAAAGGGTAATTGATCGTTCAAATTGAAAGAATATACGGGATCAGTTTTAAAATAGATACCAAAAATACTATATACACAGAGTACCATTAGCTAGGACGGAATTAGATGTTAAAAATTAATTTCTCAAAAAATTCAGATAACTAAAATAAAATTTCGTATACTGTAAAATGTCGGGAATCAAATGTAGATAAATTATGTACACTGTGTTTATTCACTCTATATTGATAGTCTGATGCTTCTTTGGAATTGGTACTGAGAGAGCCAACAATAAGTATCTTTACAATGTGACACTAATAATATCTAATTAATTATGTTTATAAATATGTGATACTTACGTAAGTAAGAATAGTTTTGATCTAACATTAATTTTATATGATTAATCGTCCATAATATTAAATATAACTGGAACCAAATTTTAGAAGAAATCTTCAAGCATGGTAAATTTCTTTAAAAAGAGGTTCATTAGCACAAGAGTTGAATTTACTGACTTAATATAAGTAATAATATCGTCTTAGGAAAAATATTTAGAAAAGACTCGGATGTCAAATAAATATATTGTGACAACTGGTTCCAATTCGTCGCCAAAAATAAAATAATGATACAAACCAAAAGTATTTACAATATTAATGAAATCAGCTTATTCTTTATTTTACCTAATAAAACTTTAAAGTTGAAAGGTGAGAAGTTTATTGGAATAAGAGTAAAAAATAAATATTCCAAAAGAATAAATAATCATATTAGTAGTATATAATCAACATGCATAGAAAAAACAATTTGTGTTTTATCGTAAAAACTAAAAAACCAACATGCTTCAAAAACAAAACATTTTTACTTATGGAACATATAAAATAAAAATATTGATGAATGAACGAACTTTTTTACATGTATATCATCCGTGTTGAAAATTTTCAGAATATACGTCGGCATTTGGATAAATAGTTATTCGGTTATATTTTTTTTTATGACGATTCATCTAATTCGCTATATACGAATTTAATTGAATGTGTTTTTTCAAAACTATATAAACTATTTGCACTTTTTCCAACGTCAGTTTGTAAATGTTCGAAAATAATTTTGAAATACAAATAATCAACTCTGTATTTAGTTATGAAATGCGATACCTATTTTTTATGACCTTTATTAAATTATAATCTTTCTATAAAAAAAACATACGTTTTCACACGTTTAATTATATCGAATTAGTTAATTTAGAATCTCAGATATTCATACATACATATATACAAATATATATATATATATATATATATATATATATATATATACATATATATATATATATATATATATATATATATATATATATATATATATATATGTTCTTAAAGCACATAGATATAATTATTTAATACACTTTTTATTAATAACAATGTATATTTTTTAGTAAATTTAAAAACAATTATAACTTTATTCGAACCAAAGAGAAACTGTACAAAAAAATAAGTTTCAGAAAACTTGTAAAAAAGAAAATACAATTTAACATTGGCAAGTCATTTTCATTATGAAGTAATATTTTATCAGATTTGACTCTGTTACAGATTAACCTATTAATTTATTTCTTATACAAACAAACATCATTTTACAAAAAAAGAAAACTTGTTCACTTACAGATACCAATAATTTTATACGTTTATACACATCCACACAATTTGTATTCTTCAATTTTTCTTAATTCATAACTAAACAACTATTATTAACAGTAATGGCTGCAATTAAATTTTGATAATAGTTTTATAGAATTTTGAAAATTGAAATAAATATCTAGTTACTTTTCAATAACGTTGATTAGGAATTGTGTCACATTTATCACACACTCACACAAACACACACACACACACACATATATATATATATATATATATATATATATATATATATATATATATTTATATGTAAGGGTTGCTAATAATTATCTCGTGAATACAAGAAGAAATGACTATTAGTAAAACACACATTTAACGAGCCGTGCCTTTTTTGGATAAAAAAATAAGCGTAAACGCTCTCATTCCAGTAAACATTGTGATAGGATTAAAATCACATTCCGTTCTGTAAAATAAACACAGTGACACAATTATAAACATGGAGCCAGCAGATAATAATAGGACCCAGCCACAATAAACGAACACACAGGACAATCAACAAGTGTTTTAAAGCGAACGCAATCAGCAGAGTTTATATATGCGGCAATGCCTTCCTTGATGCCATTGTATTCCGCTCACAGTACATTTGATATCAAACTTATATTATATACACATCTATGTATACACACACACATATGCATTATACATTCATATGTATATATATATATATATATATGTACACAATAATATTATATAAAGCTTGTGGGGCGAGGTGGGGTACGTATACTCTAGCAAACACGTATATATGAATGGAACATTTATATGAATGAATCTCTCCCACCCATAACAACATCACGGGAACACACTCTCTACTTCAAACTTGCTGTGGCTGGCGTATAGTATAGTAGTAAAAACTAGAAAACAAATAAAAAGTTTCTACACACATATACACACAGAATATACCACATTCGTTGTATGTTGTCTGCGAGTTATAATTTTTTTTTCGATTCGATTCGCTGGCTTGTTAGAACGGTCAAGTTGATGGGAATGATTTATAATCATTTAAGATCACTCGTTTAATATTCTGGAATAGCATTCAAAACGATGTGCCACCATTGTGTATTTTAGTTTATGCGTTCTGAACGATGTTAAATTTATTAGTCTTGTGCCTAAAACGTTATGCTTATTATTTAAATATGGTTGGGTAGATTTTTGGGCAGAAAATGTTATTTATATATTATATATCTAATTTATTTACATTTATCGTATATATATATATATATATATATATATATATATATTTGTGTGTGTGTGTATGTATGCAAGTACGTACGCGCATGTTGTGTATTTGTGTGAGCATATATATATATATATATATATATATATATATATATATATATATATATATATACATGTGTGTGTGTGTGTATGTGTGTGTGTGTACCATTTTCATTATCATATTAACTTTTACACAATCCACTGTGGGATAAATTTTTCTTTTAATCTTTTCAGTTCCTATCCATTATATTACTAACCGAAAAGGTATTTACTAAAATTATAGAAAAGAATTAAATAATGCACATATAAATGTATTGAAATCTAGAAACGTGTAGTTTCCTTTTTGTTTTTTTTTCTAAAAAAAAGTTTACCTACTTCTTAGAAATTAAAAAAAAAATTATATACATTTTCTTCTCTATTCAAGGTTAATAAATGGCCATTGATACAACTAACTATGAGAAAAAATGAATTATATATTTTTCACATCATAATTCACGTGTTATTACTATAACATCCGTTAATAATAACACAAGCGAATTAAGTGATCTTTATATATATATTACTAGTCGAACCCGGCTATACCGAAAATTGCCCAATCCACTATATTTCTTCGTTGTAACCGTTAATTGTTATAATTAGTTATAAGTAAATTTCACCTTGACATTCCGTTTAGATTTATATATATATATATATATATATATATATATATATATATATATATATATATATATATATTATAATATGGAAAATGATATTTCGAAATAATACCCATACAAAATTCCAAACATGTATAAATTTTAAACAAAATATGAATATTTTCTTATAAATAATTGTACTCAATTAAGCTGAACAATGTTCCATTCTTCATTTAATAAATTTATAGCTTTAAAGATATTTGTTATAGTATATTGTTATAGTATACTATAACAAATATGTTATAGTATACATATAATATAAATGTTATAATATACACGTATGCATAAAAATCTATGAACATTTTGATTACCTCAATATTCATTAGTAGCAAAAGTGAAATTGCATTGGAGGGCAGAAATTTCAGTTCAATATTCAATAAAATTTGTATATCGAGATATAACACAGTCTTTTTTACCTATTCTAAAAAATGTGTTTACCTCAAGTCTGATAAAGAATAAAGTTCTGAGAGAGAATTTGATTAGTATATTCCGAATACAAGTTTATGAATGTTTGAGTACAGATATCCATAAAGAATATTCATGTTAATATTCAGTCATTATCTACTTGTAATATTTACGCTCGTTATAATCGAATTCGAATGCATATATATATATATATATATATATATATATATATATATATATATATATATATATATATTGAACATATAATAGAGAATAGTACATAAATCACAGATCTGGAATCAAGAAATATAGAGATTTAAAAGAAACTAATAGTCAAGTGAGACAAAGATGTTTACAAAATATTACAAATATATAGTAAAAAATGGTATAAATTATTCAAAGTAAAGGAATTCTGCAAGAATTCTTTATTTAGCAGTTAAATGGGGAAAAACGGAATAGTATATATATATATATATATATATATATATATATATATATATATATGTGTGTGTATATTTATAAATATACATATATATATATATATATATATATATATATATATATATATATAAATATATATGTATGTATGAATATATGTATGTATTTGCACAAAGAAATTCTTCATCATATCATTACTATATCAACAAATTAGGTACATAAAATCTGTATCGATGAAATATAATGTATGTTACAATATGTATTTTTTTAATTATTTGTCATTTACCTTAATAATATTAATGAAAACTGATCTCAGAGCATTAAAGATGTATGTGTATATGAGACCTTAAAAAATAATCCTTGCGAACATAAGTATATATATATGTATTTATGTGTTTATAGTTTATATTTACATATATATATATATATATATATATATATATATATATATATATATATATATATATATTTACATATGTAATTTATATATATATATATATATATATATATATATCCATATATGTAATTATTAATACCAATATAAATATATTATATTATGATTTTAAACACTTTAAAAATAAGTAAAAAATTTCATGATGATGATTATTATCGGCACGTAATTATATTATTGTTGTATATACAGTATCAATAAGAACCATAATTTTAATTCTTACTACTGTACCTTTTATTAATGTAATGACTTCATTTAGTAATATATTACAATCAATTTTTTTAAAAGTATAAATGAAATATTAAAATAAATAAGTATTATTAAAATATTAACAGTAATAAGCTAACTTTTACAAGTAGTGTAATTAGCAACTCAGGGCATCCGAAGTAAATCTTCTAAGTACCTTTAAACCACAGAAGAGTAAATGTTATTTTTTTAAAAAAGTAATCTACAAATAATGCCAAATAATTAAACCGTTTACTTTTGATATAAACAAATAGATGCAAATTAAACTTAAATTAAATTTGAAAATTTTTTTACAAAAAATTGTATATATATATATATGCATGTATATGTATATTATTCATATAAAATAATTTTATAAAAAATGTAAAAGTAATTATTAAAAAAAAATAAAAAATCATGTCAATACTTGTCATACACTTAAAATATTTTATACTAATCCAAATGCTTATGTATTTATTCATAAATTCATTTCTTAATGTAATTGTTACTGTCAAGAATTATTATTCGAGAAAAATATTTCTTATTCTAAAAATTGTCAAGACGGTCTACGTTTGACGACTTCAAATTACAATAATGTTGATTATATTTCAGTATATATTTTGGATACATCTTATTTTATTTAAAAAACGACTATTATCTTCTTAAAGAAATATACTAAATTTGAATTTCAAAATAATTTTTAAACTTTTTTAAAAAAATAATAAATAACTACAATATAATTATGAATTATATTATAAAATATTAATTTTAACAGTTTTATTAAGTTTAAAAAGTAGATACTGAAAAATAAATCTACTAGTATTATGGCTACTAGTATTATATATATTTTGGCCTTCCCAATCTAAAAACATAATTAAATAAAATAATTTAAATCATAAAATATGCAAATGTATATCAACATCATCAGCTTCAATCAACTGCTGGATAAAGGGAAGAGTCTCTTCCATGATTTTCCATTTCGTACGATTTAATGCCTCTCTTTTCCACTGATTTACAATAACATTTTTAATTTCTTATCCCACTTGTTCATTGGTCTCTCTATTGATCCTTTTATATTCATTGGTTTCCAGTTAATAATTTCTGTTATCCATCGGTTGTCTTCTCTTTTAACAACATGCCCCACTCATTTCCATTTCAGACTCTTCACTCTTCTGATTACATCTATGACTTCTGTCTGTTTTCGTATCCATTCTATTCTTTTCCTATGTCTTCTTGTTATTTCTAGCATACCTCTTTCCATACTTCTCTGTCTTATTTGGTATCTCGGAATGATTTTGGCGTTAAGTATCCATGTTAACGTTGCCGTAGGGAAGGACTGATAGTATACATTGATCAAATACTTTTTTCTTCAGAGTGGGATTGTTGATTTAAATACCAGCATGTATATATATATATATATATATATATATATATATATGTATATATATATATATATATATATATATATAAAGTACATGTATATATGAACGACTCAAGGATAAGTTTGTTTTTCTCGATGTATTTTCCACTTTTCAAGACATATTTTTAATATTCTGAGATATCTAGACTTTGGATTCTTGATGTGTATTAATTTAATTTTCAAATGGCATTAGAAAATAATGAGGCAGTTTTAGAAAAATATAAATGTGAAGTTTTCTAACTTATTTATATAATATAATAAACAAAGAAATATTAATTTCTGGAAATATATGAAATCAGTAATAATTTAAATTATTTCAATATCCACATTCATTAAATGTTCAAAGAAAAAACAACTTATTAACAATCAGAACTTAAATACATTAAATTTCATCTTAAAATTTAATTTATATATCTCTGATTATGTTCACTCACAGACTCATACATATATAGATTATAATCCATAAAAGTATTGAATAGATGTAAATTACAGTATTTTTATGGTGATACATGAATAATAACTGGAAGGTTAAATTAGTAATGAATATGTCTGAGTTCAAATTTGAATCTTTTATATGTCAGTCTACAATAAAAAAATGATTATTTCAAACCTGAAATGAGCTTTGATATTCAGTAGCCTCTTACATCATCTACACAAAAATAAGTTTCCCTATTTTCACAAATAAATTATAAGTACATATCCAAAATTTCGCCATGAAAATATTTTACATTTCATTCAGAACTTCGTTATCGACTTAATGGAAACATTTGATGATTGTAGCTGGTACGTGATGATACTGAGTGAAGGGCATAAACAGTGAACTATTTCAATTTTCTAATAACTAGCTAAAAATTAAGAGATCACTTTTTTGTTCTGAAAAACAGTCATGCGACAACATGCTCTACATATTCACAAATTAATTAATTTTTCACGCTACAAAGCCTATAAAAAACGTTCAATACAAAATTTTCAATAAATTATGAATTATTTTTAATTATTACTTACGCGCATTTCGATGGGGACCACCATCATCCTCAGAGCGCCAAGATACAAAACTAAGGTAGAGGTCTGTCCTTTAGAGCTCTAAGAACGATGGCATCGCCATTGAAATGCGCATAAGTAATATTCAATAATCATTTACTAAGTATTTTTGACCATAAAAAGATTTTTGATTTGTAGGGAAGAAAAAAAAATATAAAAATATATAAAAGCGAATTTACCCACATTGTCAAAACTGTGTTGTGATGCCATTCATATTATCCACAACGTATTTTATTTTCTAGAATTAAAATGAATTTGAAAGAAGAAATGGATTTAATAACATATTTACTATAGCTAAAGAATAAAAAGAATAGAAAAAATTATAATTTAAGATGTTTGTATTGTTCTGAAAGTGAAAATAACAATAGATCAAATAATATTATTTGATAGAAATTATATTTCAATATTTTATACATTTATGTTGATGTGTCGTCGATAATAATGGTACCCTTAATGAACATGTTTATAAATTAATAAATATTTTTATATCAATATTCACAAATCAGCTCAAATACTTAATAACTGTTTTATAATAAATAACGTATTTAAAAATAAAATCAAAAGTAAAATATCAAAATTATGTCTCAAATCAGATATCAGATTGAGATGCAAATATATTCTGATAATACATATATATATATATATATATATATATATAAACATATATATATATATATATACATAAATATATATATATATATATATATATATATATATATATAAATCAATATTACAAATCAAAATAGTTGTACATTTACATAAAAATTAATAAATATTTTTACATAATGAATTTCAAAATAAAATTTTATATTAAAAGAAATCTTTAAAAAATTAAACTGTTGAAATTATTCAAAAAACTATACTTGTTCCATTGTAAATTCCATAAATAATAATTTTTATCTAAATATATATATATTTTTACTCACGTTATATAAAATAAAATGCTCGATACTTACTATCAACATAGGGACTAGCTACATTTACATTTAGAGATTTACATTTATATTTTTCAAAAGTTTTAATTTCATAAGGCAGTATTTTAATTATTTTCAAATATTATTACTACATTTTGATAATCACTGTAAGTTTTCATTAATTATTGGTATGGTAAAAATACTGAAAAAATGCAAATGAATATAAAAAGCAATAACAATTTATTTTTCAAAATAAATAAATATAAAATTATTAATAATTGTACTTGCGACATAATTTTGTTTTCAATTTATAACCTCAAACTAATGAATAAAATACTAGCAGATTAAAAATTTAATAAATAATAAATATTTTTCATTACAAAAATATTATGGCACCTATAAATAAATTATTTTATTTTATTTATTATTGGTACTTGTGTCGATAATTAAGTTTTATAGCACATAAATAATTATATCAAAATATTATTAAAAATTCTTTTTTTTTCAAAAATGAATGTAACTATTTTTTATGAATCTAAATACATATTGCTGCATTAATTACCTTGAAAAATCTGCCCTTAATTGTGATTGAAAAGTAGCCCTTGCTAGTTAAATGTTTAAGTATTATTTAATGTTTACATACTGTTTAATGCTCCAATTGAACGAAAAGATTCTTTTCAAAATGCAACGCATATTTGGACGAAAATAAGAAATAAGATAAGCACATTAGTGTGGTAATTATTGAGAGGACGTATAGCTAACGTTTAGACTTTCTACCCTATATAAATTATTTAATTTAATACTTCTAAATATAGATAATTTTTTTTGTACTTTCGAGGAATATTCATAAGGTATTTAAACAAAAATAATCAAACGACGAATTGATTTTTTATGAAACGAATTTGTTGTTTGATTAAAGTATAAAATTGGACAAAATCCGTATTATTAATATAAATATGGACTTTACTATAACGATAGTTAAATAATTAAATAATTAGTTAAATAATAATTAATATTTAATTAGTTAAATAATAATTAATATTAATTAATTATTAGTTAAATAATAATTAAATAATTAAAGTTTAACAATAAATAATTGCTTAAAAAGCATGCAACAGCACACTCTCTACATTCTCCATAAATCTATTCCTGTTCTTTAAAACTAAAATACACTTCAAAAAAAAGTGTATTTAATAAATTTTAACCGTTTATAAATTAGATAAACAGGGTTAAAAATGTAAAATCAAAAGCGTCTATATAGATTCTGAAAGTAAAAAGTAACAGAGTTTATAGTATAATTTGATAACGATTTTCTGACAACTATAAACCATAAATAGGTTGATTATATACTACTAGAAACCCTTTATAATTCTTAAGGCGAGATATATTATAACTGTATGGAAAATTTCAAGATATAAAAAACATTTTTTTATACTAGAATTGAAACTAAAACGAAATAAATAAAATTCATACTATAAACACTAATCACTTTTTTTCAATGAAAAATATCTTTTTAACTTCCAAAAACAGTATACGAAAATGTTTTCGATATGATGGTTGCTCATAATAATAATAAAAAAAAAAAAAAAACAAAAAAAAACAGGAACACATAATTGGTTCAATGGTTTGAAATATTGGGATAAAACAAAAAAAAAGAAAATTTAGAATGTAATTTTTTAAATATTATATTTAATTTTTAATAAATAGCTAACATTGTTAATACATTCCTACGAACATGTAACAAGTGTCTTCGCTTTGTCAATGAAGATTTCAGGTCTTTATTCCTGGAGCTAATCTTTCATAGCAACTTTAGTTTGATTGTGAGAAACCTATTTCACCAGGGCAATGCGAGACTACAAACTTTAAAATTTACCCAGAAAGCTCTGAAGCAAACTAAATTTTACGTTCTCTCACAGTTTCCTTACAGCCCATATGTGGCACTTTCTGACTTCCACTTACCCATACTATTAAAGCGTGATCTCAAAGAATAGCATTTTAACTCTGACCATTAAGTTGAGCATGCCATTCATGATTAGCTAAAGAAACATACAGCAGATTTCTTCATTAAAGAAATACAAATAATTGTTACACGTTCGTGCAGATATATTAACAATGGTGGTTATTATGTTGAAAACTGAATGTAAGATTTGAAAAGTTCTGTTGTAAACTTGCTTTCTTTTTTTGTTTTATTCCAATATTTCAAACCATTTAAAAGTTATCTTCAAATATAATCAACTAAATATAAATATGAAAACGAGCGGAATGCAACAAATTGAAACACTTAAGCCATCTTTGAAAAATATGTAATATATTTTATTTTATCTCTGTTATTTAAATAATTAAATCACATTTTAAAAAAATTCTTTAAATATATAGGTAACAAAAGTTAAGTAACTCAGTGAGTAGAATTGTAAACTAAGGGTACTTCCATACAATATAGCTGTTTTACACACTTTGCAGCATGAAACATCATTGAACGACATTGGCACGTTTTATACAGAGTGTCATGCTTTTTATAGTGTGTAGTTTAAATTATTATAAATGTGATAGAGATGATTTAGTGACGATTTAAAATTAGAAATTGTTAGAATGTATCAAATGTGTCACAAAAACGTATTAGCGAACAATTTAATTTCGATAAGTCAGTTATCTTACGAATTATTCAACGATATCGCATTACATCCACCGCATATACTAGTTCACAATCCGGAAGACCTCTTGATGGTGGATGGTGGTGGTTATTAGGGTTTTAGGGCGCTTTAGCAGCTAAGGTCATTAGCGCCCGAACACAACTAATGGAGATCTTGAAAAACAATTCAAAGAGAAGGTAAGAGAATTGCGCTGTTAGTTAAAGTAGATCCTTTTTTACCCGCTGGTAAAATAAGGACTGAATTAGACTTAAATATTAGTTCTCGGACTGTACAATATCGTCGTGTGAAAAAATGCTTGTATAGTAGAAGACCATTCATGAATATAGGAAGTCTTGATGGTAAAAAGTTTAATTTACGCTATTATAGAAAAATCGTGAAATACTGAGAGAGGAATGCAATGGTGTGGGTTATTTTGCTGCTTGTGATACGGGACCTTTACACAAAATAAATGGAATCATGGATGGTTTAGTGTACAGGAATATCTTGCAAAACGTTATGTTACCCTTTGCAGAAAAAGAAAAGTCTATTCGCAGGAGATATCAATATAATAACTAGCCTAAATATAACGCAAAAATAGTACAAACTTGCTCCAGCATAATAATGTCGAAGTACTTCCTTAGCCATCCTAATCTGCGCACCTTAATCCCATCAATAAATGTGACAGTGACTCGAAAAATTTGAGGACAAAATTCATATTCTTATAAGAACCAATTGTATTCGGGGATGGAAACTGCGTAGCAGATAATTGATAAACTTACAGAATTTATGCTTCGGCGGTGTGCATCCATTATTAAAAACAAGGCCTATGCTACCAAGTATTAATAATTTTTTGTTCAACAAGTTTATAATTATTAGTTTACAAATCTATCCGCCGAGTTGCTTAACTTTTGTCTCTTAATATTTGAAGAATTTTTTAAAAATGTGATTTAAATTTTTAACCTAGAGGAATAAAATAAAATGTACATATTATATATTTTTCAAAGATGATTTAAGTATTTCAATTTGTTGTATTCCACTCTTTTTCATATTTTCATTTAGTTGATGATATTTCAATAAATGTTATACCACTCATAGAGTTTCCTAACTTTTGTCCAACACTATACCCATAAAACAACGTTAGTTATAATAAATACATACAAATACAAAACAATAATATTTTTAATTAATTAAAGTAAATTAATCTTCACTTAGAATTAAATAATTCGAAAAATCTGAAAAGTGATAATTATTTAATAATAAAATATGGCTAAACTTTCAAACAGAAAAAATAGGAAAAATATTTAAGCAAACTCCAAAGTGGCTAATGTATTCATATAAATATGATTACTTGTGTTTTAATTTATTGTTCAATACATTACATCTGTATTTCTTCACAATATAGTTCTGGCATTATGGCTAAATTCATTTACACAAATGTCTTTTCCACTGGCCCTACTAACAACAAAAAGTTTTTAGATCAAAAATGTTCAATAATTGATTATTAATCATTTCTGATTCACTGGCCATAACTTTCTCGTAAGATCACAAAGGTATAGAAAAAAGATGGTGGTATTGTCATAAAAATGCATATCATTCACAATCACGAATGACAAAACTAATTTATTCAACATTTTTAATTAGAAAAATATTTTTTTTTAATTAGAAAATTAAAAAACTAAAACTAATTTGTGAAATCAGTATTTCTTTTTTACTATTGACATTATTTCAACCAGTTTTTCAAATTATGTATATATATATATATATTATTGATATAACACGCAGAATATATTTAATAAAGAATGTTTTAAGTAACATTTATTTACAAATATATATGAGTCGAATAGGATTAAAACTCGCACTGTTCAAAAGATTGTATATTTAGAAGTCGAAAAAAGATTCTCAGGTCTGAGTATTTTTATTTTAACTATAATTTATTAACAGCGTCTGAAATTAGATTATTTAAATGTTATATATATATATATATATATATATATATATATATATATATATGTATATGTATGTATGTATATATATATATATATATATATATATATGTAAAATAAATAAATGAAGTAATTGTAGTCATAATCATGGATATAACACTTTAAATTGACCAATAGTTTTATAGATTTACATGCGTAAAAATAGGAATATGAAATTAGATATAAAAAATCTAACTTCTTGGTGACAATTTTTAGATTAATACATTGTTTTTTGATATATTTCGGCTACATTTCATATTTTTAAAAATTAGATTAATTGTCGGAAAACAATAAACAACACTTAATTTAACACAATAATTTTTTTTCAATATATATAAAATTATAACTTCTTGCAATATATATATATATATATATATATATATATATATATATATATATATATATATATATAAATATATATTTCTTTCATTCTTACATTTCTTATTTATTTAACGAAATTAATTTGTTAACCATACAATCATCTATTATAACCATTTCACATTTTTTAAATTTTTCGTTATATTTTCTTGTGACGAAAAACAAAAATAAAAGAAGAAACACTATAAATGATAACAACGAAAGACAATAACAAATGCAATATATATATATATATATATATATATATATATATATTTATATACATATATATATATATATATATATATATATATATATATTTATATATATATATATATATATATATTTATATATATATATATATATATCTATATATATATATATCTCAGAGGTGTGAAATTGAATCAATCATCACTCTATTTTAAATTAAAATATTTTTCTGTCCTGTCGATTTTGAAGACCAACCTTAAATCTTAAAACACTATATAACTTGACTAACAGCATAACCTCAAAAAATAGCAGTGAACATGATGGCGTCTCATACGCAGTATACTAAGCACTGCATATGTTTCTCCAGTTGAAAAATAATGTTGCTGTAGCCGTGGAAATAATTTGTTTATTTTGGGGATGGGAGAGGTACTGTGACTCATAAATCATGCAAAAAATGCTAAGAAGTGTAAGAGATCCGAAAATGCATTACGATTTCATTGACTCAAAGCCACCATCTTTTTTCGAGAAAAGATTCGTCAGTTTCCCGATAGATACAGTAAAATTATTTAAAATAATAGAGGATATTTTGAAAATTTAAGTGTATTCGAGTTTTTCAAAAATCTTCATTATCTATAAAAAAGGCACCCAATTAATTTTTGCATCTAATATATCTATCCTATCTACTTATCTATCTATCTATCTATCTAACTATATATATATATATATATATATATATATATATATATATATATATATATATATATATATATATATAGCACATACTGTATAGCAAACTATTATTAACAACTTCTTTCAGTAATCGAAAATTGGTTATAAAAAAGTTGATTCCGAGGAGGATTTACTGTATTATCATTAAAAAAATAACTATATTAAGGTTATTCTTTTCTTTAAAAAATAGTAAGCAAAGTGTAAGTTTAAGCCCAATTTATTAGTCTAGTTGATCAGTAGGTTAGTGTGTAATCGCCTCATTGGATATTTTTAACTGATTATTGTAATTTTAAAAGTAAATCTTCATTAACCAACACCCAAACGAATATTAAACTGTTTTTTTCAGAAAAAATGTCAGTTTCATAATAAAAAAAAGTCACACCGTCTATCATATTGGTTATGAGGTCAATATTTAACTACTTGAAATTCAATTTCTGATTTTTATAACGAAATTTTAGTCTACATGGCATTCAGTTATAGTTATCAAAAAATTTAATGTAAAAGAACAGAAACGTCTCGATCGTAATCAAATAAACAAAGATATTTATTGTATATTACTGAAGATTTAACCAAAAGCAAAGAATTGACAAGTTATTTAATATTATAAAAAATATACTCGTATATTATATTATAAAAAATACATATTATTCATTATCATCATAAATCTACGCTCAAAGAACAATAAGTTTATTTTTTTCACTGTTTCGTCATAGTATTCTAAGAGCACGGTCATTAATTTTTATTAGAAAATAAAAACAATGACACAAGCCCAAATACAAATTTAGGGAGACGGTTATTATATATTCTTGATTATTAAAGGTACCTTGTTATATAAGTTGTCTCTTATAGCATATCCCCATATATATAGTTTTATAATAACCCAGTAAAATGATTCGTTTAGCACTCCACTTTCTTTATATATATATATATATATATCCTGAATACTAATCAGAGTGTCACTGTAATTTTATATAAAGATTTAACAACTCATTTTGAATTGTAATAGAAACAAATATGATATATATTTCACTGTTAACAATTTGGGCAAGTTTGGAATTACATATGTATTAAAAATTACTGGTACGTTTTGAAAAAAAATCTACATAGAAAAAAATATTTACACAATTTTCATTTCTCACAATAAATTATTGGTCTTGTTTCAGAATGTTTATTAAACATTTTAATTTGCAAATTTCTCAGCAAAGTAATAAAAAAAGTATACCGATTTCAATATATTTTATAAAGCTTGATAATTTAAAGTTCGACAACTCTTACTATATAACCATTTAAGAAATGTATATATTTAGGCTTAATTACTTTCCTACATACTCGAATTAAATGCAGAAACTGACCAAAATCATTGACGACGGCATTAAAAAATTGTTCTACTATTCAAAACACATTTTATTTTCAGATAT
Organism: Acanthacorydalis orientalis; assembly: GCA_034766995.1. Classification (NCBI taxonomy): domain Eukaryota; kingdom Metazoa; phylum Arthropoda; class Insecta; order Megaloptera; family Corydalidae; genus Acanthacorydalis; species Acanthacorydalis orientalis. The sequence continues at coordinate 25,484,577 of CM068318.1, read as the reverse complement.
CTAAATTATATTCTAATTGAGTACTATATATTGAAAATTAGACAAAAAAATTGATATTTACCTTTTTGATTAATATCTCATTTTTATTTGTCAGTCCATATCACATTGTGATTATTAAATGTAATTTTTATGCATTTTTTAAATAATAAACATTTATCAAAATCAAACTGACATTTTAAAAATGTTCTTAATATGAATTTAAAAACACTGTATTAGCTCTTAATTTATTTTCTTAAATCTCTTAATGATTTAAATTTAACTATTCTCTTTTTATAAGATAGCCATTTACATTATTAATTATTCTATTGGAAAATAACTATTTTAAACTTGGTCACTGTTATAAAAAATATTAGAAAATGTCGATGATTAGCTCAATTTGTTCTTAATTTACTTTCACTTATTGTATTGTATTAAGAAGAATATTATCAGGACATTATTTTCTATTAGAAATAATATCAACAGAAAAGCAAATATGAACTTCAGACAAGTACATTGGTTTTACAGCAAAATGTTTCATACCGCCTTCTTTATTCTTTCAAAGTTAACTTCATATGTAACTTTGTCATTTGAATCTATATCTATAGTTTTTTAAAGTCTACATTTTTCTCATTGTAACGAAGAAGACAAATATAAGTAAATATTTAATATTTAAATGTGTAACTATAATTACTACTATTACTATTACTCAAATGATTACCACTATTAAAGAATTTTACACATTTTTAATGATTTTTTTATTGTCAGTTTTTTCAACAGATTTAATGAAAATTTGGCACTACTTGCAACTCAGGTAATTTAATATTATAATATTTGATTCTAAATTAATTGAAATTACAATTTCCTATCATTAGATTAGAGCAATGTTTAGTCAAAAGAAGTAGTGCTTCTCTAAACAATATGACTGGCAAAATCCATTCTGAGCTTTTTAAATTATATCTAAAGTCCCGTTAATACCCATACCGAAAATCAGTAATATATAAGATCAAATATTTCTTAGAATTTATTTTATACATTAATAAATTTACTCTGCAATTTTTTGTTTGGTCCAGACAAATCTAATTCATTCAATAATATTAATTTAAGCAGTCTAAATACTATGCACAGAAAATGTCTTAAACAAAAGTACTTTTGTCAAAAACTGTTTTTTATATATTTTTAAATACATCAGCTGCACACTATATGTGACTCGTATTAGACTCGTTTAGATCTCTTAGACATGTTTAAACAGCAAGCCTCGTCATTACGTCGCACGAAACAATGAAAAATTCTGTGCGCGCATGCGTATATTATCTTCTCCAGTCTGTCTATTTCTTCTGTTTCCAGTCAACAAACGTTATCTATATTTTCTACATCAAAAACAGATTCTCGCACCCAGTGTATGTCTGCTCAAACCAATTGATGTATAACAATTTTCCTAGGACAATTTTCTTGTGCACAGTTAAATCAAGTTAGTTAATATGGCTGATCTAACTGATGTGTTTGACATCTTATGGACGCATTATTCATAGTTAGTCCGTTATAACCCTTAAAACTACTCTCGAGTTCTTATGTTCAATTACCGATTTCAAATGCGTTATATTTAAGTAAATAACTTAAAATTCATTGATAATTTGAATAAAAATTCTATTCTTGAATATAACGAAACTCGAAACTGGTCGTAAAAATAAAATTACAACAGCGACCTCACAGATTCTAATGAGATAACTATAAATAAACAAAATGTTAATGTATTATCAGAACAACTATGTTTTTTTAAAACAATTAATTTTGTTGATACACTCTAGTTTGTTACATAAAAGAAAATGTAAACGTTTCATTGATATATTCTTTAAAAAGCGTATGGAAGAAATATTAATTTTCATTAAATTAATACGAATTGTACACACCTAAGAATTTCAGAGAATTGGTGATCTACGCACAATTAAAGATTTATATCAAGCTATAAAAATCATTAATATACTGATAGTTTTTCGTATCTTTTAAACTATATTTGAAATGTGTATATATATATATTCGTCCGAAGAGTTTTGTTTTAATACATTATGTCATGTTTTATACACTTCTTATCATGTTTAGTAACGAAAAAAATCATAAATAACGTAACAGGAAGACAGACATCAATTTGAGAACACCAAAAACGACCCCAATTTCGTATTGTTCCAACTAACCTATAAAGTTTAAAAGTTATTTTCGAGTGCATGCAAAATACAGTACGAGACAAGGACAAAACATGTACACGGCGTCCAATCTAAAGTGAGGACAGGCTGGACTCTATCGATCCGTTCTTGTCCCTTGTTGACGCGCGTCACTTATTCATGTCGCCGCCGCCTATTGGTCAGAACGGAGACCATCCGAGTCGACCGTGGTGATTCGTGTGTGCGCCGCACGGCAAAGCCGTATGGAATGAGGTATAATAAATTTAACTGCATTTATGTAGCCGAGTTGTGGAACAGGAAGGGTGTAAAATAGCTGTTAATTCATTACGAAGCTGTTCAGTTATTGAGATTTGTCGGTTTTAACAACAAGTTTTCATGATCCATCATCGTGTAAATTAGCACAATTAGTCGAGAGAGATGTTTTTGATGAATGCATTGTTGTATTGATTTATCTGTTGCGTGAAATTTAATTAATGCTGTTTTATATTCAATTTTATTTTATATTAGACGATTATATCTACGAAACTTTTTTTTATTTTTATTGTGATTTGTTTTCGTTTCACCTAACTGTTAACAGATTATTACACTTTTTAAATATCTTTAAAGGAGCGCCGAACTGTAATCGGCACTAAAATGAAAACAATTACGAATAATGATAAAAAGATAAAATATTTCCTAAATACTCAATCTGAAGAAAAGGTGAAATTGATTAATAACAACTCGATTTTCATTTATAAATATTTCATGAAATCGTTATTACCAACACAGTTTACAGTAAAACTTTGTAACTATTAAGTAATATGCCATACATAAAAATAAGCTACACGCACAATAATACACACATTCACACACACACACACACACACACACACATATATATATATATATATATATATATATATATATATATATATATATATATATACATATACATATATATATATATATATATATATATATATATATGCATGTATATATTACTTTTATGTACTGATGTCATATAAATTTTAAATATTTCTGACATTTTAAGAAAATATACTTTCTCTAATTACAAGCTACTTGTATCAGTTATTTAATATGATTATCTTCAAACAGTTAAATATATCGGCACCAGTCTATAATTCGTTACAATATTAAAATTTAATAATAATTATAAAACGCCTTATTAAACTAACTACCTTATTAAAGCAATTTATGAACAATTTGAAAAAAAATTAATATTAGAATAAGTTTATGTACGTTGTTTAATCCATATGCAGAAAATTTAAAAAAGTACAAAAATTGAAAACACAAACATTTATATTTATTTAGGTTAATTGATTATTCATTGGGTGAATTTCTTGGTGATTCATGAATAACCCAATGTTGGGTTATTCATTGAGAAAATTAGTAGGAAAATAAAAAATTGATTGTTTTCAGTTGGACGAAATGCAATAATCGAAGAATTTATTCTAAAGAAAAAACACTCAAAAATTATTCTACCAGTTTTTACTTATGGAAATAAAATATAAATTCTAAATTCTCATATAAACCAGGAACTTCTGACTATGCAGAGAAGTGACTATGAGAAACACTCAAAGGAGACAAAAAAAGGTAGAATTAATATGAAGAAAATAAGACTTACAGATATAATAAAGTAAAAAGTTTTAAATAAAAATGGGCATGACATTGTAATAATGAAAGATAATCAATGAACAACAGAAATTATAGACTTGGGGCGAATAAATGTAAACGAGCCGGAGATAGCTATATAAAAAAGTGGGGTTAGCACATGAAAAGATATTTTAAAAATATGTGCAAAAGAAAGTTGTTTACTTCTGAGAATTAATTGTAATTTATAAGAAACAATATTATGCATAAAACTTATCTTTCACATCATTCCCAAATCGTTTTACGAAGTTAAAAACAATTCTATATAAGCTGTTAATTTGGACCTATCATTCTAATTTAGTGTTAAACAAAGAAACTAATAATTAAATATGTAAGTATATATATATATATATATATATATATATATATATATATATATATATATGTATAAATATCTCAAAAAATTGAAGAAATAAAAAAATCTTTTTATATCTAATTATATTACTATTAACATTTTTTATCCGAAATGTGATAGTCTATTTTCAGGTATACACAAAAGATTTTTCAAAGGGTATGACAGAGAATTTTGTATTTTAATTCATCAAGTTTTTCCACAAAAGAATCAATTGGATTTAAAAGTATAAGAACAGTGTATTGTAAAAATGTATCTCAGAAAACCATATTCACAGAAAATGTATCAACAAATATATAGAAAATAAATAGCGTCAATTTTTTCCCAATGTATTATATGTTAGAAATAAATATATATATATATATATATATATATATATATATATATATATATATATATATTGCGCTAGCTTCGATAAAAGAATATCATTAAAAATGACTCCAAATTATCTTCATAAGAAGGTGTATGCCAATAAGATTAAACTTCGAAGGGAATATAAGTTTATTGTAAATTTAGGAAGTACTATTCTAGAGAATAGAAGAAAACTGTAGACGTAATTTTAAATCGCCTACACTTGCCTACACATTTTCTACAGTCAACGTAATATACACACTTGAGCAGGATTTCATGTAAATAACGAATTCCATAGTAAAATGTTCGAATAGTTTTACAATCGATTAAGATTTATCTATAATTGATGTTCACGTTTTATTAATCACCTGAATGTATTCCCACAAAATTATTTTTTTCAATTCACAAACCACATACATTTTGTTCTGGCCAAAAATGTCCAATTAATTGTTCTTAATGATTTTTGATTATTGTTTATGCAAGTTTCGATGGCGATACCACCGTCATATTTAAAACATGAAAGTATAAAAAAAACTGTTCATTTTGGCATAAAAGTTTGAAAATAATATTAGGTTGATAGAAAAATAATTGCGGTTTATGACTGTTTTAATAGTATACGTAATAGGTGGTTTTTGATTTTTCTACTTGTTTTAAGTGGTCCAGAACTGTTGGATGACTAACGCCTAACTTTTGTGCACTCTCTCAAATTGTTGTGTGTGGTTCTCATTCAACTAACACTTTCAATTGGTCGTCATGAATTGAAGAAGAAAGCCCAATTTTTAAAGCTCTCGTCCCCAGCACAAAATTTCTAGAACCACCATTGTACCGTACATTCCTTAACAGTATCCACACGAAAAGTATCGTTTAGTTTAAGAGCAGTTTCTACTGATTTACTACCCGTTTTGAACTCATACAAAAATTTATCTTATTTGCTTCTTTTCCATCTTTAATCAAATATCCCAATTCAAAGCAAAATTAATAATAAAACCAAAGTAAATGTCACCAAAATACAGACCGAAAAAAGTACTTTATAATGATATTATCATAATTACGAAAAAATAACGCTTTCGTTGAAAAAACTAAGGTTAGAATTCAGAAAACAAAAATCGCAATTATTTTTTACCAACCTAATATAACAATTTTAATTTATAGTAAATCCTTTTCCGATTTGTGTTTTATGTTCAATACTGATTTTTGATATTATACAATATATTAAAAAAGTTATTTGGTGTAACGTATATATATATATATATATCGAAACTTTTAATTACTTTTATATTTGAAAATTTCTGAATTCAAAAATCAGTATTAAGAAAATAGCATTTCTAATAAAATCCAAATCCAAATAGAACATATATATGTTTAATTCGGTTATAAAAAGAGCATGTATATAAAAAGATCTCGTGTAATAGGAGTAACAATTATGACGTAATACGTATAAAAAGTTTCATATAGATTTAGGTTTTCACATATTTCCAAACGTTGAGTTTTATAACGAATTCGTTTTAAAAATATTGTGAATAAATTCATTTCTCGCACAGAAATTCATTTTTACCCAATTAATGGTAGCTCCAATATTTGGAAAAGAAAAGATAACTGTCCTACTCGTCCCTAAATACAAGATTTATTGGATATACAACTGACACTTTTGGTTTCCAACGAAATTTAAATTTTATAACCCAGCGGTTTCGATATAATCAAAAGGTTGGAATATTTTTAAGAAAATATTTTGTTAATTTATATCTACTCAACGAAAATTGACAAAAACTCAATAAGAATCTCTCGATTTTGAATGTTATAAATTTATTTAATAAATGAAATAATACTTTACCTACAAAAATATGAATGATATATTATTAAAACTATATAGAAAAGAGAAATCTAGGTGAAATTAACATTTCTCTGAAACACGAAATTACGGGTATAACGAGGTAAGATAAACAGTCTTTTAGTGCTCGCTATAATCGAGTTCAACATGTATATATATATATATATATATATATATATATATATATATATATATATATATTAGGTGTACAAATTAATTCGGTGCCTGTTTTATAGAAAATGAATGTTTACGGAAAATGGAATATACTTCTTCTACACTATCTTCAAAATATCTCCAATTATTTAATATAACTTTATTCCATCTGTCGGATAACTGACGAATTTCTTGTTAAAAAAAGATGGCGGCTTTAATCGATGAAGTCGTAATGCATTTTCAGACTTCTTACACTGTTTTAGCATTTTTTGCATAATAAATGCGTCACATCTTCCCCCAAAGCTGAACAAGTCATTCCAGAGGCTTCAGCAAGATTTTTTTCAACCATTTTTTCCATCATGTTCATTACTATTTTGTGAGGTTATGACAACAGCTTGGCCAAGATATATTATGTTTTTAAATATTAATGTTGGCGTTTTAAAATCCTGATACAACCAGAAATTATTTTAATTTAAAACAGAGTTCCGACTGATTCAATTTTAAGGCACACAATTAATTTTTACACTTTATATATATATATATATATATATTGTTTTTTAATACTTATATTTAATTGGCATTTGAAATGACATAATAAATGTTAACATGAAAAAATAAATCGAATCTCTTTTAAAAATTATAATGTTTCTTAACAATACAACTGTTAAATGAAATGTGAATTTTTTCATTCTATTATAGAGTTATTTTAAAATTAAAGAGTTGTTAATTAATAAATTCTAAAAGTATTTCTTTAAACAAATAGTTACAGTCTTTTAATTTAGTTAGCTGGTTGGTTATTATGGTTTTAGAGCGCTTCGACAGCTAAATTAATTTTTAATTTAGTATCAATTTTAAAAACAATTTATAATACTAAGACATACAGTATATGATGTAAATATAACCACTAAATTTATGACACCTTTTTACTATTTTTTGAAACAATAAAATATAGTGGATGATTTTATATTCTTAATACAAAGTAACAATATATAGATATAAATCCAAATGATACTGTGTGCAAAATTCAATCATTTTTTAATTATCAGTTTTTAATAGGTAACAATTGTACTTTATCTGCTCTCCCTTGTATCGTATTTACAACACAAAGCAAAGAGCCAATATTATTTAAAAAACAAAATTTAACAGCAACTAAACACAGCACACCGTACTTAATTATTCTTCGTAATTGCTAGGCATTGCAAAGTTTGACTTTATTTTCAAAAATAAAAATACAAATGAAGAGCTATTTTTTAAAATTTAGAAGCTATTAGTGATAGTTATGAAAAAATTAAAAGCAATTTCAAAAGAAAAGCAACAAATACCATTGTATCCTCTTTCACCGTTATATATGACAAAAGAATAGTAAAAAATTGAATGAAAAATATTTTTTTATTGTTTATATTTTTTTACTACATTGTATGCAGTTTTATTTAGTATATTTAACCCACAAGTGAAAAGAACGTTTTTTGACAATATAACTATTTTATAAATACACAAACAA